>JBBBDQ010000285.1:115000-365000 GCA_037127315.1 Ascarosepion bandense | reverse complement strand
AGAAATAAGAAAGAGAAAGACGCAGAGGAAACAAAAAACAAAGATGAAAACAAGAAAGAAAGAACTGAGAGGAAAGAGCCAATGGAAACGGTTAAGAGAGAGACATTTTACATTTAGGAAGGAAGTAAATTATAGACAGATATAAGTACGTGGTGCCTGGGCTTAACAGAGAGGAAGAAGTAAGAAAATGCACAGAGGGAAGAGAGGCGGGGAGACAACAGAAACAGCAAAGAAATAGAAATTTCAAATTTGACCGGAAGTGAATTGCAGATAGATACAGACGTTCGTTACATTGTTTCAAACTAAATCTTTTGGCATTTTTTTAAGATGAAATCACATACACAAACAGAGGAATAATAATAAAACATAAATTAGAGGACATTTGAAAAAACAACACAAAAATATAAATTCATTTGCGCTAATATAATAAATTGGAGAATTATAGATAGATAGATAGATAGATAGATAGATAGATAGATAGATAGATACCAGCAGACAGTGACCATCAGACAGTGTGCACAGACCAGAGTCACCAGGCGGAGACGACACACAGTGGTTGCAGACCAGAAGACAGTGCGTGCAGACCAGAGAAACCCGGAGGAAACATGGCACACGTGTGATATATGACGGCAGACCAAAATACAGTGTGTACAGACCGGAGAGACCCGGCGGAGACCTGACACACGAGTCGATTTGACGACAGACCACAAGAGACACATACCGAAGACCAGAGACAGGGGAAACGAGAGCGAATGTGCAAAAGCGAGGGAACGCAGTCAAAAGAGATAACGGTGCAGACCAGAGGACTGAGACAGACCCGAGAAGAGAGACAAGAACACCACTTTGCCTGATTTGATGTGATTTGTCGCTCTGCAGAAAAACATCCGACCTAAAATTATTGTTAGAGAAGTATCGTTCAAAACCACAGGTCCTGGGTATGACAGTAAAGTGCATCCGGCAGCAAGGCCTCTGATTAGGAGGTTGTGAGTAGCATGAAACCAATTCTTAATTGCTGTTGTTTCCAGGTACACCCTGACCCAAAGTGGTAGCACCTGTTAGGGTCCTAGCTAGGGGCAAATAGTTAACTCCCAAACTGGGGTCAAAACACTATGAAAGTATAAAAGTAGACTTTTATAGAAATATATATTAAAGAAATACATTTTTGAATTACTACCATAACACATTTTTGAAAGAAAAATATATTGCCATAATACATTTTTGAAGGATAAAATTTATTACCAGCAATACATTTTTGGATAAAAAAAATTAGAAGACATCTTCAGTTTTATAAAAAAACAAAAACAATTCAATCAAATCTCACTAAATCATCTCTCCTCACTATTACTGAACATTAAAAAAATTAACCTTAAAATATTAGGTTTTTTAAATTAAGTGACCCACAGATGTTGATATGCCATTAAACAAAACTTAAACTCAAAACCAAAATAAGAAACACTGTATCACGATTATCGGGAAGGGTCGATAGTTTTTGCATGAAGAATATGGACCCCAATAACTGTACTAACAACTCCGTATCCAGGAATTGTATAGAGATAATTTTATCTAAGTTATTTTTTTTCGTGTGACTTTACGCTGGTTGGACCGACCCAAGTCATCGATTCCAGTCGATCATTCGGACAAAGCCAGTCTTGTGATCAATCAACACAACACAACGTGGGGCGAGACAAGGTCTGGGCCGAAGCAATCAACTCTACGATCAGCCGAGGGACCGAGCTTGAGTACGGTGGTCGCGGGGTGGACCTCATCGCAGTAACAATCATAAATATGAATGCACGTCGTTATCTTAAATGGGTACAAAAGAAGCAGTTGTAAATTGAAAACTTTTCCATTTTACTGAAAGTGACATTAAAAACTTCAATTTTCTCTTTCTTTTTCGTTTCTTTAATTTGTCACTGAAACCATCTAAGATTTTTCCTCTTCTTTTCCCTTGATGGAATAGTTTATTATTTACGAGGTATTGGCAGGAGAGATTAAACAATTTTATCTTTCTTTCTTTCTTTCTTTCTTTCATTGAAATCAAGTATGGCCCTTTAACGTTATTTTCTCTTTTAAATTAAGTAGTGTTTTCTTTCTCTTTCTATGCGATCTAAACGGAATAGTTCATTATTATTTAGATATTAGCAGGAGAGTTTAAACACTTCTCTCTACCAATTTTCTTTGTTTCTTTTTATCTGTTACTCATTGAAACTGAGTAATCTCTTTTCACCTCTTTCCACGCTGTCAAAACGGAGTAGTTCATTTCTGTCTTTCTATTAGTGTGCCTTTCTGTCTTTCTATTAGTGTGCCTTTCTGTCGTTCTGTGTGTCTTTCTGTCTTTCTATCTACGTGTCTTTCTTTCCTTATGTCTTTCTATCTGTGTGTTTTTCTATTTGTGTGTCTTTCTATCCTTGTGTCTGTGCCTTTCTTTCATTCTGTGTGTCTGTCTGTCTTTCTATCTGTGTGTCTTTTTTCTTTCTTTCTATCTTTCTATCTGTGTGTCTTTCTGTCTTTCTATTTTTGTGCCTTTATTTCTGTCTTTCTATCTGTGTCTCTCTATCTGTATGTCTTTCTTTCTTTCTGTCTTTCTATCTGTGTGTCTTTCTATTTGTGTGTCTCTCTTTCATTCTGTCTGTGTGTTTGTCTTTTTATCTGTGTGTCTGTCTTTCTGTTTGTGTGTCTTTCTACCTGTGTCTTTCTACCTGTGTGTCTTTCTTCTTTTTCTGTCTTTCTTTTTCTTTCTTTCTTTCTTTCTTTCTTTCTTTCTTTCTTTCTTTCTGCGTGTCTGTAATTCTTTTTATGTATGTGTCTTTCTGTTTTTTCTGTCTGTGTGTCTTTCTGTCTGTGTCTTTTTGCTTCCTTTCTTTCTTTTCTTTAAAAAAGAATACTCCATTATTTATGGGGTATTAAAAATCGCTTAAATTATTTTATCTTTCTTTTTTCTTTCTTTCTTTCCTCCTTTCTTTCTTTCTTACTTTCAGATTGAAAACAGTGTCTTTTCCCCTTTTTCCACAAGATCAAGACAGAATATTCCGTTATTCATGAGGTATTAGCAGGATATATGTTCCCTACTTGCTTTCTCTCTTTTCTTTTTTATTAAATTCAAAAATTGCCTTTTATCCTTATTCCTCTCGATTGAAAAGGAATAATACTCCATTATTTAAGGGGTGTTAGCAGGACATCTGAAATACTTCTGTCGTTCTTTTTTTTTCTTGTTTTTTTTAATTTTCTCATTGAAACCAAGTAGCGTCTTTTCTCTTTATTCCATGCAATCGAAACGGAATAATCAATTATTTTTAAAGTTAAAAACTATCTTTCCTTCTTTCTGCCTTTTTATCTGTGTTTCTTTCTTCCTGTGTTTATTTCTTTCTTTCTTTCTTTCTTTCTTTCTTTCTTTTTATCTGTGTGTCTTTCTGTCTTTCTGTGTGTTTTTCTTTCCTTCTGTATGTCTTTCTGTCTTTCTATCTGCGTGTCTTTCTTTCTGTCTGTGTGTTTTTCTGACTTTCTTACTTTCTGTCTTTTTTCATTCTTTCTTTCTTTCTTTCTTTCTTTCTTTCTCACTGATTCTAGTCATTGTCTCCTCTTTTCACGCGATCAAAACTGAATAGTCCATAATTTGTGAGGTATTCGTACGAAACGTTAAATACTTCTTTCTTTCTTTCTTTCTTTCTGTGTGTCTTTCTATCTTTTTGTCTGTCTTTCTTTCTATCTGTGTGTCTTTCTTTCTCTTTTTCTTTCTTTCTCTTCTTTCTTTCTTTTTTTCTTTTATTCTTTCTATATGTGTGTCTTTCTTTCTCTTTTTCTTTCTTTCTCTTTATTTCTTTTTTCTTTTATTCTTTCTATATGTGTGTCTTTTTTTCTCTTTTCTTTCTTTCTGTGTGTCTTTCTTTCTCTTTTTCTTTCTTTCTTTCTTTTATTCCTTCTTTCTACCTGTATGTCTTTCTTTCTTTCTGTCTGTCTTTCTTTCTATCTGTATTTCTTTCTTTCTATCTATCTGTGTCTTTCTCTTTTTCTTTCTTTCTTTCTTTTATTTTTTCTTTCTATCGGTGTGTCTTTCTTTCTTTCTTTCTTTCTTTCTTTCTTTCTTTCTTTCTTTCTCTCTCTGTATAAAGACGATAATTCCACATCACAGAAAGAGCTGAGACATTAAGATTATACAAAATAAGAAAAAGTCGAGAATTCTAATAAACCAGTGATAAATATCGATAAATCAATCACTCAGAAGCGGCCGAGAAATTATGACTACAACAATTATGATGAGGATAACATTTTCAATAAATCAGTGCAAAATATTACAATCTTGACCTATTCAACGTTAAGGTCAAACGTTATCTTCCCTACATATCCCTATAAACAGTGCCCCTTACTCGGTAAAACACTACCTCGAGTGGCTCTTGAAATTTGTTCAGGGTGTACACCATTGCAAAAGAAATTCTCATGTCAGAAATAGCTGATTGGTTGTATCTGTAGCAACAAAAATAATGACGAGTTCTCGAATAAATAGCGATAAAATTAGCGAATAAATAATGATAAAATCCTCATTTCAGAAATAGCCAAAATATTGTTGCTATAACAGCCAAGATGAAGACAACATTTCAAATAAATCATTGTACAACAATGTAAAATTCTCATTGCGGAATTTTTTTCAAACGCAATCATTTTTTTTTAATTTAATGTGCTTCAAAAATAAGTTCGTCTAGTAATATCCTTCAATTCTCATTACCTGTAACGGCGCAGGTTTTATGAGATTAAATTGACGTCTGCATGAGATTTAAATGGGGTTTTCGACATGTCTGTCTTGATGAAATTTGGAAGAATACTTAAGTAGTTTTCCTTATTATGTCCTGAAACTTTGCAATCAATTGCAGAAATAAATAAATCAGAAAAAAAAGAAAAGAAAATACTGGTTCTGAACCTGCATCTTATAAGAGAGAACAGATTTGGCAATTCCATTTTGAATTATTCGAAAGTTTTATTCTAAGATGACGAATTTTCATAAATATAAAAATTATTTAGTGAGCAATAAGAAAACGTAAAAAAGTTATTGAGGAGTAAATGAAAGAGCAAAAGAATAAAAATTGGTAAAGCTGACAGTCAATAAAGATTAGAAAAAAAAGAAAGAACACAATATGACGAAGTTTTAGGAATTCAGTAAAAACTGATGACTGAAAGAAAGTTGTGAAGAATAGGTGAATAAAAAATCGACGATAGATAAGAAAACATAAAATGAATAAATTATTTCTATATATAAAAGACAATCTGTGAGCCTGTGTGTGACTGTTCCCTATGCACGCCTACATTTTTTAAGCTACGCCATTCAAACTTTCTAGGGACACATATCTACAGGGAAGCCAGGTCGACATATACTTTTTAAGTTTAAGTTCAGCATTTCCTTTCGCATTTTTGGCCAATGGAGCTGATTGTTTACATTTGCTCCGTAAAACATCTAAGATCTAAGATGGTTGCTAGACAGAAATCAAATCACACGTGTCAATCGCGGCTAAAATATTTTTATAAAACAAAAATTAAACCTTTATATTTACTTTTTATTCCGACGTTTTCAAAATTAAAATGTTTTTCTCCGTAATTTAGAAAAAAAAATGTTTAATAAAAAAAGATTTTTTCAAACAAAAACAAAATGTGTAAAAAAAAGTGCCAATGGTTAAATTTAATTATTTACGTCATTATTTTTCAGATTTAATATTTCATACTTCAGAAAATAAAATTAAAAAAATATAGAGCTTTTTTGCGCTAAATATTTTATGTAGGAAATCAACTGTTTGTATTTCGTGTGGCATTAATGTAACTTTTTCCTCTAAAATTAAATGTCTACATTTTAAAATTTTCTTCGAAAATTTATGAACTGAGAGCGTAATAGTTTTGTATTTCTAATTTCAATAAAACAAAAATAAATAATCTTTACTTTTATGTTAATTTCATTTAGTCAATAAAAAATGTAAATATTTTCCCTCGTAATTCTGAAACAAAAACAAACGCAATGTTGTTTATAATGTCACATAAAACATCCAATTACGTTTACGCAAAACAAAACAAAATTGATTTTTTAATGGAATTTTTTAACAATTTTGAAACAAAAACTTTTTATATAATAATCTTTTTTATATAACCGAGTTTTAAAGGAATTTATCCATTTAATATTATAGACATTATTGCATCACGTGATTTGATGTTTGTGTGAGTATTGTAAACATTGCGTTCCAAGTAATTTAGCAGCCATCTTCGATTAAAGTAACAGACACTCTCACTAGGTGTGCTCAGTTTTTGTAGATATTTTCGCATGCCTCCTTAAAAAAAAAAAAAAGAGCTCGGTTCAGCTCTACTTTTCAACTTTCAATAAATGATTTCCATCTGCTCTTCTCATTGGCATCTTCTCCTACTACTAAAATGTTTTGAGTTGCACAGGCAACACCGAGTTATGATGCTAGTTTCTGATAAAATGTATTTTGGCAGAGAGGTATTTTATCGCAAAGTGCTCAATATTAATTATTTAAGTCTTTCCTCCCTTAGAAGGAGACAAAAGTATGACTGGCACTAAAACTAAACTTTATACTCCGTTTGAATACTACAACAACATGCATTCAATGCCTTCTTCTTAATGCTGAAACTGCTTACTAACAGCCTCAGCTCTCCTTTCCAACTTTCAATAAATGATTTTCATCTACTCATCTCATTGGCATCTTCTCCTACTACTAAAATGTTCTGTGTTTCACGGGCAACGACGGGCTATGATGCTAGTGTAATATATATTAGGATATTATATATTACATAATAGAATATGTTACGTTCTATGCAATAATGGCCTAAAATATTTCAAAGTACCGGTTTATAAAAGAATATTATCTTTAGAAACCTATTCTGCTTATTTTCAGTTCAGTTTGTTAATGGAAAAATCATTTATAGTCTAAAATAGAATGAAACCAGAAATTAATGTAAATTTTGAAAATTTATTTTCAGTTTGAGATTCTGATTTCATCATAGAAGTGTGAGGCTTTTTTAATCATGTGGCATCAGCTTTGGTGCGGCTTCTTAGCTGCGAAGCGAAACATTGAGCCCGATGATCCAATGGAAGACTAATCAACATTTATGGCTAGAAGGTTTGTCACATCTTACCCTTCAAGATGATTTTGTCAGAATAAATTATGTTCATCAGAAAAAAAATATTTCAGTTTCCGCAAAACTTACAGCATAATATTAGTTATATCATTAGATATTATATACTGGGCATTAATATGTAAGATTATTTTTCGATAATTCACCAACCGAGTCGCTCAGTTTCATTAAATTTAAGAATCTGTTCACGCGAAACAATCAGATGCTACCACCGATTAAATATATAAACGTAATACAAAATATAAGATACAAAAATATTGTATGTTACAAAATATAAAATATATCTATCTTTATAAAATAGAATATTATATATATATATATATATATATATATATATATAATATGATGCACATATATATATAGTCATCCGCAGACAAATCTGTTTCACTGTATCACAGCTCATCAGTACGTTAGACATCCGATTGCTTCTAGCCAGAACTGAAACCCAACTGAATTGACAGTTGGTGATTCTACCTCTGAGCTATGGGCGCTTGGTAGAGGAATGAGGGAGTTAGCGTGTTATATATAATAATGTAAACACACGACGCCAGTAGCCGACATTGCTCCAATTCATTAGTGACACGCGTCAAATAATATATATATATATATATGTATATATATATATATATATATATATATATATATATATATATATATATTGTAAGAAAGTTATAGAATTCGCATTTTTTTAACTGCTGTTCATGCATTTACTTTTATAAAGAGTGCTCGATACAACGTAGAGCGTTATATTGTAATGGTTGTTATATATATATAAACTATGTAATGTGTCTGCAAACCATATTAATTTAATAATATATATATATATATATATATATATATATATATATATATATATATATATAATTTCGTGTATACGGTACAGGCAGGACGTTTAAACCAGAATTGCAAATTTTCACAAACATCTTAAAATTTGATATTTTGTTATATTTTTTAAAGAGAAAAGAAATGTAAGTAAAAAAAAGTGCTCAATACAACGTAGAGCGTTATATTGTAATGGTTGTTTATATATATATATATATATATATATATATATATATATATATATATAATTACGTGTATACGGTACAGGCAGGACGTTTAAACCAGAATTGCAAATTTTCACAAACATCTTAAAATTTGATATTTTGTTATATTTTTTAAAAAGAAAAGATATGTAAGTAACTGTAGTTTATTAAATTTTATTTTGAAAAAAAAAAAAAAAAAAAAAAAAAAAGCAGTAAATAGTTAGCTATAAAAAGTTAGACGACATCAGGATTTTTTGTTCGTCCTTAGAACCTAATCAAGGACGGATCCAAATTTAAACTTTTTGGTATAAAGGTGAGTCTGGAGAAAGACTGAAAAATAAAATACAAAATAAACATGAAAAATTTAAATTTCAAACGAAAATGCTTTGATGGAAAATGTGGCAAAGCTTAAACGAATGAAAGTGGAAATATACAAAATATAAAATTGAGCCTAAAATAAAATACAACAAAAATGATCTAAACTTATTTATAAATGGAACTTTCTTTGTGTGTGTGTCTGTGTGTGTGTCCGTTACCTATAGACTCCAAAACGGCTGAACCGTTTTTCTTGAAAATTTACACAGTTGTACTATAAGCATCTGCGAGTGATCTTAAGCTAGGTTTTGTGTCGAGGTACCCCCGATAAATATCTAAAATCGACAATCGAAAAAATCGTTTTATAGAAGGAGTGGTCCGATTTTAATCAAATTTGATACACTCTTAGACAAAGACATAAGAAACGATATTCAGAAGTTTCAAGGTTGCAGTTCTTTACAGAAAATTTGATATCGATACCAGGAAATCAAAATTTGACTTACATCCATTCATTCTTCTTTCTGTCTACGGTTTCGCCTTATTTGGAAATAACTATTGCTTTTTAGTCTTTCTTGCCAACGTCCAAAGAGTCTGAACTCCAGGACCATGGATTAGTTTTATAGTTTTCATTACACCCGAGCAACGCCGGGTTATACTGCTAGTCTCAAATAAGCAAAACAAGGAGAGGAAATTAATAAACAACCATTGTTGCTTTTTAGAAATTTTTTTTTAGGCAATTTAAATTCATCACTTGACAAGACATTTCCACTTGAAGGAATGGACTTGCAAAGTCAGACAGTTTTTTGGCGGGGAATAAATTTTATTTCTGTTGAACGGGTGCGAAGCGTGAAATGGCTGGGAACGGGCTTACGGTTAGAAAGAAGATAAAACAGAGTAGAAGTTTGGAGAAAAGAAAAACAGAAACAGAGAGAAAGAAAAATTAAGGGATGAAAAGGTATTACTGGAAACGGAGATGAGGGAATGAATCAGATAAAATAGATGAATGATAGAAAAACGATTTAAAGAAAAAAGACGAGGAAAAGTAGGAAAGAAGAAGAAGAAGAAAGAGATGAGAGAGAAGAGAAAAAAGATTTAAGAAGATGGAAGTAAGGGTTATAAAAGAGCGAGAATGGATGGGAAAAAGAAGGAGATGAAAAATGAAGAAAAGACGATAGAAAATCAAAAGTAGGACAAGAGAAAGCAGAGACATTGAATAGAAAAAGGAAGAAAAATAAATGAGAGAAGAAGAAGAAGAAGAAGAAGAAGAAAGAGATGAGAGAGAAGAGAAAAAGGATTTAGGAGGATGGAAGAAAGTGATGAAAGAGAGAGAATGAATGGGGAAAAGAAGGAGATGAAAAATGAAGAAAAGACGATAAAAAATGAAAAGTAGGACAAAAGAAAGAAGAGATGTTGAGAAGAAAAAGGAAGAAAAATAAATGAGAAAAGAAGAAGAAGAAGAAGAAGAAGAAGAAGAAGAAGAAGAAGAAGAAGAAGAAAGAGATAAGAGAGAAGAGAAAAAGGATTTAGGAGGATGAAACAAAGTGTGATGAAAGAGAGAGAGAGAATGAATGGTGAAAAAGAAGAAGATGGAAAATGAAGAAAAGACGATAGAAATTGAAAAGCAGGACAAGAGAAAGACGAGACATCTTGAAGAAAAAGGAAGAAAAATAAATGAGAGAAGAAGAAGAAGAAGAAGAAGAAGAAGAAGAAGAAGAAGAAGAAGAAGAAAAAAGAAAAAATTTAGGAGGATGGAAGAAAGGGTGATGAAAGAGAGAGAGAATGAATGGTGAAAAAGAAGAAGATGGAAAATGAAGAAAAGACGATAGAAATTGAAAAGCAGGACAAGAGAAAGACGAGACATCTTGAAGAAAAAGGAAGAAAAATAAATGAGAGAAGAAGAAGAAGAAGAAGAAGAAGAAGAAGAGAAAAAAGATTTAGGAGGATGGAAGAAAGGGTGATGAAAGAGAGAGAGAATGAATGGTGAAAAAGAAGAAGATGGAAAGTGAAGAAAAGACGATAGAAATTGAAAAGCAGGACAAGTGAAAGAAGAGACGTCGAGGGGAAAAAGGAAAAAAAATAAGTGAAAGAAGAAGAAGAATAAGAGATTGTTATTGTGGCACAGAAATGATTGATAGAAAATCTAATAGAGGAGAGAACAATATGTAAAGATGAAGTGGCGAATGACAACCAATGAGGAAGATAAAATTACAGAAAATAAACCTAAAAGAGGGAATAGATGAAGAATGGTAGGGTAGAAAGTTTTCTTCTTCTATATGCCGTGTCTCTTCAGGTCGCAGGCAATAATGGCCCCCCACATCTCCCTCTTTTTCTAGTTCTTAACACTCTCTCTTATTACAGTCAAGTGCCATATGTGGCTTAGCTTGGGCAATCATGTCTTGAAAGATACATGACTTACTGTGCAGAAGATTATCCTGCAGCAGGTTGGCATCGATTTTTGCGGTGGATTGGTTGCCAGCCAAGGCTATAGAACCCAATCTGTCCTGTTGTTTAACCGATAAATGGAGGGAAGAGACTGATTAATACCTTTCCCAAGGATTTTTGCGCGTAAGTGAATGCAAGGAATACAACTGCAATTCGATCTCGGTTCCCCGAGTTCTCATTGCGAGCGGATATCCACTGCACCACAACGCACTTATTACCCTTATTACCTCTCCCACACTCTGCTCTGCAAGCCATTATTTCAAGACCATCAAATATACTTCGCTTTCTCTCTTTGGGGTTAGCTGAGCCTCCGATTCTCCAAGCCCTCTTTGCGTATTACATGTCCCAGAATCTTTAAATGTATTTTCCTGATGTTATTTATGAGTTTACTTTTCGTTTCCATCCACCCCAAAACCTTGTCCTTGCTAACATGTTCGTCCATACTATCCTCAGAATGCTTCTGTAGAACCATATTTCAGTTGACTCAATACTTTTTCATCTTTTTCCAGCATTCGCTGCCACATTGAAGGCCACATATCACGTAATTTTCTTCTTTGTTTCCAACTAAATTTTCTTGCCACTCAATACTCTGCTCAGCTTTTGGATTGCATCCTTGGCCATGTCAATACGCCTTCGGAATTCGGTGTTGCGCTTTCAGTCTTCTGTTAGAACATTTCCCAAATATTTAAATTCTTTATGCCTGCTTGATTTTAGTATCCCCTATTTGTAGTTCGCAATTTGAAATCTTGGTAAGTATCACAAAGTAAATGAAGAACTCAAGACAACGAAGAAAGTACAATTCAGTATTAACAAAGAACATTAAAAGAAAGCTCTAAAAAATAGAAGAATATTTGTTAATAAAATATGGTAGATAAGAACACAAAATAAATTAAATATAATATATAAGTGCATAATGTATTCTATATAATAGAATATAGAATATAAGATATTATACGTATTAATATCATATAAAAAATGAATACATCATTTTTTATATGATATTAATATATTAACATTGTAATATAAAATAAAATATAATCTAAACTTATTTATAAACTGAGCTTTGTCTGTGTGTGTATGTGTCTGTGTGTGTGTGTCTGCGTGTGTGTGTGTGTCCGTTACCTATAGACTCCAAAACGGCTGAACTGATTTTCTTGAAAATTCACACAGTTGTGCTATAAGCGTCTGCGAGTGATCATAGCTAAGTTTTGTGTCGAGGTACCCCCGATAAATATCGAAAATCGATAATCGAAAAAATCGGGTTATAGAAGGAGTGGTCAGATTTTAATCAAATTTGATACACTCATAGACAAATACATAAGAAACGATATTCAGAAGTTTCAAGGCTGCAGTTCTTACAAGAGTGCATAAAATTGATAATATATATATATATATATAAAAGCTTTCATTATACCCGAGCAACGCCGGACTATACTGCTAGTATATATAAAATGCAAAATATTAAATAATACATATAACGCAATAATATATATATATATGAATTCATATTATATTTTAAAAATAAATCGTTTTTACCATTTATTTTAACATATCACCCGAAGAGGAACAGTTTTGTTCTTAAACATGAAAATTTTTGTGTAGTGATATATCACAACACAAAAAGTAACTTTCTTATTACAATGGTTTATATTACAATATATGCCGACTGTTTATAAGAGATTATAATATGGATATAAAGTGGGGTATCAAGTCTATATCATATTCAATATATAAACTGATCCCTCATTTTGTGGCCATGCTAGTTTGTATACATTTATATTCTAGATTCATGGGCTTGAGTTAGTGGATGGCAGAGCTGGGTTCGGGTGGTGTAACAGGAGAAGGCGTGCTAAAAGCCATCAGAGATAGGGAGACGTGTAAAGCCATGATCGCCTACGTCCTTAAAGGACAGGGCACATAGAAGAAGAAGAAGAAGAAGAAGAAGAAGAGATGACAGAGCGGGGTTTGGGTGGTGCTAAAAGCCACCGAGGGTAGGGAGACGTGGAAAGCCATGATTGCCTACGTCCTGAATGAACAGGCCACATACAAGAAGAAGAAGAAGAAGAAGAAGAAGAAGAAGAAGAATGATGATGAAATAGGCCCTGAGTGTAATGGTTTCAGTTTTGGAAAAAAGATGTAAAAGAAAAGAAGAGAAAAGAAAAAAGAAAAAAGCGAGTGAAGATGAGAATAAAAAGAGACAGAAGAGGGTCCTAATCTAAACTTAAAATGAAGCTGAAGAAACGGATATTATCACATAGCAAAATATCTAAAATGCAATCTGAAAGAGTCAACTAAAATTGAGCAATAAATATAGTTATAAGCGAAGTGAACGAAAGAGAGATTTCTTTCCACTCTCTCCCTCTCTCTTTTTCTTTTTCTTTCTCACTCTATCTCTCTTTCTCTTTCACTCTTTTTCTGACTATCTATCTGTCTCAATCCAAAGAGCAATTACTGAAAGTGATGACAATCAACTCGAAATACACTAAGAGCAGCTGCGAGAATTGCCTTTACGGCGGTCAAATCGGGGCCATTTTATGAAGGGGTACAAATCAGATATATAGTCTTCGACCGTCTTTCAGATTTCGATAGATTTGCTTTCCTTTTTTTTATTTTTATTCTCCAACAAACATTCGTGGGTGCAACATTCAAAGATGAATGCAATTTATCTTACGGAAATATCTTCGTAGAAAGATAAATGTATACACTTATATAAAAAGTCATCATATATATATATATATATATATATATATATAGTCACCCGCAGACAGATCTCTTTCGCTGTATCAAAGCTCATCAGTACGATTAGACATCCGATTGCTTTTTTGAAACACGACCGAATTGGCGTCAGTCGGCGATTCTACCACTGAGCTATGGGCGTTCGGTAGAAGGCAGACTTTAACGTATCATGTATCATATGCCAGTGGCCAGAGTGCTCTAATTAATTACTGAATGAGCGATGTGTATATGCTAGAGTAGCTACTGTGTTTTTAAGTCTACCATTCTTCCAGAGTGCTCAATAAGGGAGCGAGGGCATATATATATATATATATATATATATATATATATATATATACGAGCAGTTTATGGAAAGTTTCAAGTCAATAATTTATCAGCATAGTTTCGCTTATATATATATATATATATATATATATATATATATGCGTTAATATTATACATATATATATATAGCATTCGGAGCCTAACCATACTAATGACCTGTGATACAGCGAAACATCCGTCTGCGGATGACTATATATATATATATATATATATATATATATATATATATATATTGAAACCTGACCGAATTGACGTCAGTCGGCGATTCTACCTCTGAACTATGGACGCTCGGTAGATTTATTTAAAAGAAAACTTAAAATGAGAATTTTTTTTTATTTTCTTTTGCAGTATCTGCAGGATATTTGTTTATACTTCGAACAAAAATAAGCAGTTAACTATGAAATATTACCATAAAGCAGCAGGGCCACTAATTGGGAGATTCTGAAGAGCATGGAACCACCTCTTAATTGCTGTTGTTCTCAGGGCCACCGTGACTCGTTCTCTTGCTATATATTTAGTGATTCACGATATAATCTAAAAAAAGAAACTGCAATATTAGAGGTAGCTCCTGTTAGAGTACCAGCTATGGGCAAATAGTTAACCCACAAACTGAGGCAAAACACTATGAAATTATATTGAATCCATTGCAAAATCTACTGCTAAGAAGATTGGGTCACTATGTCGATCCAGGATGTTTTTTCCACCTGAATCCATCCTGCATATATACAAGTCAACCATCCGTCTGTGCATGGAGTACTGCTGCCATTTATAGTCAGGCGCCCCTGCCATTCTCCTCAGTGTTCTCGACAGGCTCCAAAGGAGAGTCTGTAATGTAATAGGTACTGATCTGGCGACTCGACTGCAGCCACTTCCCCATCGTCGAAATGTGGCTTCCCTTTGTCTATTCTATAAATACTTTCATGGCTTCTGCTCGGATGAGCTTACGTCACTGATGCCTCCTGAACAGGTGTTTACTCGTGCAACCAGACTGGCAACTGGGTCCCACCCATTCACAGTCAGGTTAGCCAAATGCAGACGACAATTCTACTCCTGCAGCTTCCTCTCTCGCACTTCCCGCCTGTGGAACTCACTCCCGTATTCTTGCTTTCCTGACGGCTACAACCTCCAGAAATTTAAATGCAAAGTCAATACTCATCTACTAACCACTGGACTCTAGCTCTCTCCCCTCCCCTGTATAACCTTCCCTTTCTCTCCACCTATGTATCTGTCATCGCACCTGCTTTCTCAGCTTTCTATTGTTCCTTTCTAACTAGTTTGTACTCCTCACTCTTTTCTAATTAATCTTTTAACATTTATGTAACACCCCTGCACATCAGTGGCGTTTCTGCCTTGCTCGGGGTGAAATGATTAAAAAAAAATATATACGTAAAAAAAGACTTTTATACAAAAACATGTTTTTGAAGGAACAATACAATACAAGAAAAAATTATTACCATAACATATTTTTGAAGGAAAAAAAATTCTCAGTAAAACATTTTTAATACAAAATTAGAAGACATTTTAAATTTTCTAAAATAAAAAAGAATAAAAACAAAAAGATTTTGATTAAAATCTGACTAGATCAAACTTCTCACTATAATTGAACATTAAAAAATACCTTAAACCCCCACCTTTAGGGCATTAAATAACCCACAGAGGTGTTGATATGCAAACTCAACAAAACTGAAACTCAAGCTCATACAAAAGCATCATATTTTGTTTTAGTCAATAAAACCGGAAACATATCTAAATTTGAAATTTTTCATAATAAGATGTGACTTGAGAAAGACTGAAGCTAAAAGCAAATGCAATGTAGGTACAGAAATTGTATATTTTACATAAAGACAATATACTAAAAATATCTCATTTCAAGGTGTCCGTATATATATATATATTATTATTATTATTATTATTATTACGTTAGAACATTAGAATTATTACATTAGTTCTAATGTTTTTACCATCATTGTTTAATACCTGATGAGACATTGTACAATTTTGTAGTCGTTTGTAGTTTTCACATGTTCTAACGTAAAAATTAATAAAAATATTCATTGGTCTATTTTTATATTGAGCACTGTTTTAAATTAATGTTTTGCACGTTTTAATTATTTTCTTTGTTCTTATATATTAATATATATATATATATATATATATATATATATACTAAGTTAATTAGTTAGTTTTTGTTAATTAGAAAGTTTTTGGCCATAATTAAGTTAGACCAGTACACAGTTGTATTAAAAGTGTTCAATACAATTATATTGTAGAACAGTTGAATAATTTTAAATGAAATATACACTACCAACCATAAGTTTGGGACCATTTAGATTTATTCTCTAAGAGAAAGAAATAACAAATGTTATGTCTTAGGAGAATAAATATAGATATATTTCATTGTTGCATACAATTGTACAATAATTAAAATCAAAATTAACAGAGTAATTTCAAATTTAATTAAAATTAATTATATTTTCTTTTCATCAAAGAAACCACCACGAGCCTTTATTGCTGCAGAGCAAATCCTTGGCATTCTTTCTAATAACTTATAAAAATAAGTTAGTGAAAGTGATTACCAAGTAACCTGCAAGCATTTAAAAAACATTTGTTCATCTTTTAGGAAGTTCATTTCGAGCTGTACGATCAATTTCATCCCAGACGAGTTCAATTAGAGAAAGATCCGGAGACTGAGGGAGCCAAGTCATAATTTTCAAAATTTCATTGTTTTCTTTGGATTTGAGATAATTTTGGCATAATTTTGAACTGTGCTTCGGATCGTTATCCTGTTGGAAAAAAAGAAATTGTCCACTCATGTGGCAACCAGAAGAGATTGCATGCCTCTGCAGTACTGAATGATATTTTTCCTTTCGCATTATGCCTTTGATCTCTATAAGGTCTTCAGCTATCTCTCCTCCAAAGCATCCCCAAACCATTACAGATCCACCTCCATGCTTTACAGCTGGAACAATGCAATTTTCACTCATCCGTTCATGAAGAAGTTTGTCTGACAAACACTTTTCGTTTGCTTCCAAACAGTTCAAATTTTTATTCATCAATTTTCGGTAAAAACTTGATCACAGTAAAAGGAGTCAAGTAGCAAACTGAGTAAATGTTTACTTTAAAGTTGAAAAGAATCCTTTTTTTTTTACTTGACATCTGCATAAGAATAACAAAAAGTACAAACTCGGCGAATTTGATTCTGTTAAAAATGAAATTTTATAAAGTTTGTGAAAAAATTGGGCGGTCCCAAACTTATGGTCGGTAGTGTATATATTGTTTCCTTAAAATATATATATATATATATATATATATATATATATATATATATATATATCACTTTTAAGATGCAGCAGAAATGATTAGCAATGAGCTACACAAGTAATATTTCCGCGACTTGTTTTTTTGCATTGTTTAGGTTTAGTGTTTTTTTTGTATTCGCTGTGTGTGTGTGTGTGTATGTGTGCTTAAATGTGCAGGCGGACACCTTGATTATCGCGGATACACCTGTGTACGTCTGGTACGATCTGTGTTTTTACTTCCTGGAGGTGTTAGTGTAATGATGATGTGCCTGTATATTTCTCCGTTATATTCGTAGTTAGATTGGCAGATGTTGGTTAAGTCGAAATGTGGGTTGATTGGGGGATACCTGTGTATATAGTCAACGACAAATACATCGACTGCAGTTATCTAGATCTTGCATTCTATAATTATTGGTTTCATAAAAGTAGTGATATTAAAAAGTGTGTCTGGTGTGTATTTATTGTGCAAAAATATTTATTAATACTTACTTCGTAATAAACCATATTTCTTAGAAGAGTGCGATTTTTTAAATAAATATATATATATATATATATATATATATATAGTCATCCGCAGACAGATTTGTTTTGCTGTATCAGTACGATTAGACTCCGATTGCTTTTAACACAGAATTGACACCCGACAGAATTGGCGTCAGTCGGCGGTTCTACCTCTGGGCCATGGACGCACGGTAGAAGAAGGCAAACTTTTTAGCATGTATATTGTCATTATACACGCCCAATAGCCAGATTGCTCTAATTCATTAGTGAATGAGCGATGCGTACATACCAGAGTAGCTACTGTTTTTAAAAGTCTCCCATTCTTCGAGAGTGCTCAATCAGGGTGTGAGAGCGTAAATTTATATATATATATATATATATATATATATAGCATAATGATAATCCACGCATACTGTCTTAATATGTATAAGAAACACTACTAAAAGGTTGTAAGTTAAAAATGTATTTTTTTACAGTATTTATTTATTTCTATTATTATATATATATATATATATATATATATATTTAATATTTCACACCGGCTTCGGCCTTTCATCAGAAACAAATGGTTTTAAAATTTTAAAATTTAAACTAGAAGCGTCCGTCACGTGATGCAGAAAGCAACAGAGTCTGAATATTTTTATATATATTATTACGTGGTCTGGAAAGCTCATGCAAATATTTTATGGTAACTTAAACACGAAACAAAATTATGCCATTAAATGTTTATTCAACAAAATATGAACCATCTTGTTATACCTTTCTCCATTTTTCCTTGATCTCTCCGTTTTCCGAGGAAAGAACACGTTAAACTGAATTTTATATCATCAAAAAGTCATTGTGTTAACCACTGAGATTATTTTAAGAGGAACTGAATAAATAAAATCCGAAGGAGCAATGTCATGTGATTGCTAAATAAACCTGAGGTCTAGCATTCTCCTGACAGAAAACAGCACCTTTCCTGTTTGCCAATTCTTTGCATTTTTCTTGAATTACTGTCTTTTATTCGTTCAGTTCTAAACCGAACATTTCAAAATCACTTGACTCGATGCTTGGCAGAAACTCTAAGTACAAGACTCCATTCCAATCCCACCATTTGCACAGCATGATTTTCTTAAAATTGGTACTTTTTATGGGGTGGATAGTGTTAGCTTATGTTACTTACCCCAGAATCTTTTTCAACGAACATTGTTGTAAAGTATTCATTCTTCATCACCCGTTACAATTGACCTAAAAAAGATGAATTTTTACAGCGTTTATGCAGCAAATCACAGAGAATAATGTAATGCAAAAGATTTTTTTCGCTCAGATCATCGTAGCGATTTAAGCACCAAAGCTTCACTGAGTGCTTATGGATGGTATATTTTGATAACTGTAGTGTTTCTACCAATTTTTGCGTTATATATAAATAGTCATCTGCAGACAGATCTGTTTCGGTGTGTGAATATTTTTCAATCGAAGATGACAATTAGGTAACAATAGAGTTGAAAATCTGGATCACGAAACGAAGCAGGATGGCCTGGTGTCTAGAGATGCCACTTTTTAATTTTGTCTGGAAAGGATAATTAGTGGAACCATATATTATTTAAATGGCTAAACAATAAATTTAATGACATTTTGGATTTTAGTTTGTTTTTTTTTTAATTAGATTTTGTACTACCTTTTGAGTAAAGTGGCTGGAATGTTTAGGTTAGAATTATGATTATATAATCATGGTATACTTAGGTAATCATAGTTTACTTAGGTGTTTCATATTTCAATATAATATTCAAGTGCGTTATATATATATATATATATATATATATATCGAAATTGTGGTTGAATTTATTTCTGTGAATCCCTAATGCATTTCTTAGATTATTATTAGTGAAGTCTCTTTTGTGTTGATATATACGTTTTTTTTTAGATTTCTACTTGTTTCTCCGATGTACATGGAGGAATAAGTTTGGCAATTTATTCCGTATACACCTGCTTGTTCATCATTATGATTTCGGTTATTTTTAGAACTGATAATGTCCATAATAGTTTGCGAGGTAGTTCATGTACATTGGAGAAACAAATACAAATCTAAAAAAAACTATATATGAACACAAAAGAGACATCATTCATAACAATCTAACAGATGCATTAGTGATTAACAGAAATAAATTTAACCACAATTTCGATTTTAAAAATTCCACACGGGGGTGGGGGGTATAAAACGAGTAAGCGATTTGTTCAGAAGAAACGTTCTCGAGGGCGTTGCCATCCAGTACTATCAATTTACGCCCCCGGATTTTTCCCAATCTCACCTTTGCTTATGGAAATTATACTAAAACAGACTAATATATATATATATATATATATATATATACCAGTAAAAAATGTGTTGCTTAGACCAGCAGGAGAAGTTAAAAAAATGGCTAATGTAAAATAAAAAATCGAACTGAATTTGCAGAGCTAAAAATATATCAAAGAGACCGGCATGGTCAAAACCTAGGTAGCAAGTAAGTGGTGTGTGATCGATTCTTTGATATATATATATATATATATAATCGCGGGTTTTCTTAAACTGTATTCTTTGAGTTGTTATACTATACTAAAGATTCAGCCGCTTTCAAGTTTTAAATTTGAAATGATGAAAACAAGTTAGCTTCCAAATTACAATTCGATATAGCTATAATTATGGTACCTCGAACAAGTCAAGTACCCCTCTGTTATTTAAAAAAACAGCTCCCAAACCTAGATATTCATACCTTCATAGCTGACAGAGGAGGCATTTATCATGTAATCATCGGTTAGCCAGTCTTTTCGCCAAAATTAAGGGTCACATTTAAGACAATAATTCTGTGTTTTGGTTTGGTAGGAACAAACATCCATCTTTCATGAATAAAATGAACTTAAAACTTGCCTTTTCTGACCAAATTTCAAGCAGTACTTGATAACGAAAAAAATTTTCTCGTAATGCTTCTTTCACGTAACTTTGGGATCAATATATTTATTTAGGTTAGAAGCAAATATTTTTAAGCGTCTTCACTTTAAACGTTATCAATAAAAACAGCTGATAAGATACTATGATCTTCTTCTTCTTCATATGCTGTGTCCCTTCAGAACGTAGGCGATCATGGACCTCCACTTGGCTCTGTCTCTTGTCGCTCTCAATAATTCTTTCTTGTTATCGCTTCTATGCCCCGATTCTTCAACTAACAAGTACGTCTCGCACTGATTTCCTCTGTCTCTCCTTCCATTTATCCGACCTGTGAGTATTAAGTTCTCCAGGCCCTCCTTCCTCATTTGTCTCTTCCTGATATTTATTATCAGTTTTATTCTCGTTTGCATCCTTTCCAACACCTCATCGTTGCACACGTGATCTGTCAGCATCCTTCTGTAAAACCACATTTCTGCTGTCTCAAGCCTCTCTTTCATCCTTGATGAGATCGTCCATCATTCACTTCCATATAGAAGGACAGATATCACGTAGCAATACAGCACTCTTTGCTTTGTTTCTAATTAGTTTTTCCTGTCTTTCAGTACTCGGGTTAGCTTCTGAAATGCGTCTTTGGCCATTCCAATGCGTCTTTGAATCTCCGTGTCGCATTTTCCATATTTGTCAAAACATTTCCCAAGTATTTGAAACTTTTAACGTGTTTTATTTCAAACTGCCTATATTTATAAAATGTCTGAGATAGATAGATAGATAGATAGATAGATAGATAGATAGATAGAGACTCAAATAGATATATATATATATATATATAGAGATAGATAGATAGATAGATAGATAGATAGATAGATAGAAACAGACTCAAATAGATATATAGATAGATAGATAGATAGATAGATAGATAGATAGATAGATAGATAGATAGAAACAGACTCAAATAGATAGATAGATAGATAGATAGATAGATAGATAGATAGATAGATAGATAGATAGGTTTCACCCTACGGCTCGTCAGGGTAAATTGGCTAAATAATCTAAGTGAGAGCCAATTTACCCTGCCTAGCCGTAGGGTGAAACCTAGGTAGGTTTGTTGACTCTCACTTAGTCTTTTTCTGACTAATATATATATATATATATATATATATATATGTGTGTGTGTGTGTGTGTGTGTGTGTGTGTGTGTTAAGATTACAGGCTTATCAATGTGCTTATATTTTCATCACTAGATTAAATCCATTCACAAGGAAAGTGATTCAGCTGAAAATATCTATTTGGGGGCATAATGTAATTTTTTTTCAGCAATAAGAAGTTCAGTTGAGAAATAATTATTTTTCTGTTAAAAGTAAATTCTCTTTTTATCGTAAGTCTACAGACTTATTGGCATACCGGATTATATGATTTTGAACAAATCAGAGTGACTCTCTTTTTTCATACAATGACAGCAGTCATCAATCAAGAAATAGGAAACTGCAGTTAATGGCCGCACAAAATTATTTTATCCAAAAATACACTGATGCTAAATTTGTGGGATTTTATCTTGCGAAAGAGAATCCACGGATGAAGTTAATGAAGTCCGGACGCAGTAAATCCTAACATTTCGTTCGTCTGGACTTCACTATGTTTTACACTCATTGAATAATACAATTTGAATAGTAATAAATTCACATAAGGGTCTGTGGTCAGGGTAACAACTGTAGGCACGGAAGGTGTAATCGGCGAGAAGTGTTCAAATTATGGCCTCGTCTCTTCTTTAATACGCTTAGAAACGGTATAAAAACGTTTCTTCTACGCCTAAAAATAGCTGCTTAGGCTGAGCTGTCTAGTCGAGGGTTGGTAGTAGTTCACAAGAACTACCGGATTCAATACTTAGGTGAAATCACACCATTTTAAGTTCCCATAAATCAACGGTAATTCTAAAATGATGATGAAAGTTGTGGATACTCATGATTGCCAACATGCGTAAGGCACATGACATTAAAATCTCTCTCTCTCTCTCTCTCTCTCTATATATATATATATATATATATATTAATTATTTAATTAATATGTTTTTGGTCATAACAAAATTAGACAAGTACACAGTTGTATTAAAAAGTGTGTTTTCTGCATTCTGTTGAGGTCGAATAAAACCCGATGAATTACTTACTTAATAATTCAAATCATCCAACAATTTCACATCTGTATATCGTTGGTTGAACCGGCTTATAATGTTTGAGTGTGATAGGCTTGGTAATAGTAGTCGTGACTCTGGAAGGCTCAGTCCTATGGGCAAAAGAAGCTCAGCAGATATCCACCTCGGAATATGTGAACGAGCGGCGCTATATCAAGTTTAATTCGTTGCTCCTTCGTCACTGGGACCGTGGTACAGTTTTTTGAAGTTCGATTAATAACGCAACTGTCTGGGTTTCAATTCCAGGTAGTGGATCCGCACTGCTGACGAGTCCCAAATATAGGACTTAACGGTCGTCCAGTGCTTTCTGCATTCTGTTGCGGCTGATTAAACTCGATAAATTACTTACTTGATATTTCAAATTCTCCTCCAATTTCTCATTTGTATATCGATGCTTGATATATATATATATACATATTTGGAGATATGTGAGCGAATATTTTTTCTTTTATGCTCTGCTGGTTCATTTACCCATTTTCATTAATTATAGTTGTAAATTTATTTATTTTCTTAATTTTACATATTATATGAATTGTAATTTTAAACGACTTCCAGCTTTATCTTTATAAACTCATCTCCACCTACTCTAAGGTAATTACAATTGTGTCAACGACTGGTCTCTGAGGAAGTGTTGGCCGAAAGGTAGCCTAGGTCTTAATATTATATAAAAAATGAGCATAAAATATTTTTTATTCAGATCTGTATTTTTGTTCTGTGTTTTTTTTTTAATCATTTCACTCCAAGCAAGGCATTCCACTGCAACTATTGCGCAGCGGGTTACATAGAGAAAAATGAGGAGAATAAGTAGTTAGATATAAGAAATGTCAGAAGGAGGGTGATAGACGGGTAAGGATACCGAGGATGAGGGTTGGGTAGATGGGAAGAGTGTTTGACAGAATGGATGCGAGTTACTGTGTTAGGATCATAAATACATTATTCCTATATATATATATATATATATATATATATATATATATATATATATAAACGTAAGAGACATTCGTTGTCTGTTATGTTATTTAACAGTATATATATACTGTTAAATATATCAGACAATGAATGTCTATTGTGTTTAATCAGACTCTCTGGACGTTGGCACGAAAGACTTAAAAACAAAATTTGTTTTCAGTTAAAGCGAAACCGTAGACTGAAAGAAAAATGAATGTATGTAAGTCAAATTTTGATTTTCTGGTATCGATACCAAATAAGTTTTTTTCGTCGTAAACTCAATTTTGAAGGCTAAATAAGTTCTCTGAGTAAATGATATCATGGCTGAGACTAAGAACTACAATTATACCTACTTAGAGCCAAACCCGAAGCAAAAACTAAAATAAAAGGGCGGAAAAATACAGACATACAGGCAGATAAACCGACACACACACAAACATCTTGTCTTTTATATATCTATATTATCGATTTTCTGCACTATTGTAAGAACTGCAATCTTGAAACTTCTGAATATCGTTTCTCATGTCTTTGTCTATGAGTGTATCAAATTTGATTAAAATCGGGCCAATCCTTCCATAACCTGACAAAAACCTAGCTAAGAACACTCACAGACGCTTGTAGTACAACTGTGTAAATTTTCAAAAAATCAGTTAAGCCGTTTCGGAGTCTATAATTAACGGACACACACACTGACACATACATACACACACACAGACAAAGTTCCATTTATAATTAAGTTTAGATTATGAAACTGCTAATATTACCATTATGATACCTAATCGGTTAAGCTTGTTAACCATTGCTCTACAGTAGTGATTATTAACCATGAGTCTACAGACAGATTTCAGCTAGTCCGTTAGGATCAGGAAAATATTATCTTTGCCATACAGTTCTTATCTCAATTAACGGTTATCCATTGAGATAAATAAAACAATATCGACTCCTACTGCTTGAAAGTAAACAACTCCAGTACTCACGGTCCCAACCGCTAGACGTCTTTGACTGACTGTGGAGTCCATGTTAACCATTTTAACGTGAGCCATTATTCATGACACGATCGTCATCTTTTGCCACTCCATAAGAGCAGCTGATAATTCTCTTACTCCCATGGTTTTTCACGGTTTTATGATTTTCACATACCCACCCTTTTACAGTGAAACCGATAAAATGTAACCGCAATTTCTACTACAACAGCTTCTTTTCTCGCACTTCCTGCCTGTGGAATTCCCTTCCATACAGTTGCTTCCCCGACAGCTACAATCTCCAGGAGTTTAAATGTAAGGTCAATAGACACCTACTACCAAACTAAATCGCACCCATTCTCTCAAACACTCTTCCCATCTACCCGACCCGAATCCTCGGTATCCTTAGCCGTCTATCACCCTCCTTCTGACATTTCCTATATCTAACCACTCTTTCTCATCACTTTCCCCTATGTATCCCCGCTAACCACGCTTTCTCATCACTTCCCCTATATAACCCCCTAACCACTCTTTCTCATCACTTTCCCCTATGTGATCCCCTAACCACTCTTTCTCATCACTTTCCCCAATAGTGGCAGTGGAATGCCTTGCTTGGGGTGAAATGATTAAGAATATATACTGGTGAGGATTTATTAACCAGAATTTCTTTCAGGCAAGGCTGGCTGAAAAGTGATAGGTTTGCAGTGTGCATTAGGGTGCATTATGTAGAAATGTACGTACACATGTTGTGAAAACCCCATTAGAGAGTGGTCATCTGCTTATCTGTCTATGACTGATGCTAACCGCCGAGAGAGTGACGTGTTGCATCTTCTCGGGCTTACATGCTCAGCTGACAAGAAGTGGAGAGATTAAACTGAATCCATTGCTAGGTTTGCTGCTGAGTACCCCCTACTTTGGCCTTGTGCCACACCTACGCACGCTTAGAAAATCAATTCAGCTTTATGTAATGGTTAGCAAGCTTGCCTCGCAAGTACCCCTCAGAACTGAGTAGTGATTTCGTTCCTCACTAGGTGTCTCATACTTTCGGCCGTGAGCTACATCGAAGTGGTGCTTGGGAAATCAACCCTAAATTTTGTCAGTGAGATGTGATGCAATGATTAGCATTCTTGTCTCGTTAGAATCAATGCGTCGTGTAAGAATTTTCCTGTGATGAAACTAACTTACCTATTCAAAAGGGTACCATTGGCTACAGGTTTGAATATTGCTGCCACATACAGTATGATGCTCCTACTGTGTAGTTCATAAAATCCAAAGAAGTATCAGCTATATTATTAGTCCTGACCTGGCATCTTGGATACAGTCATTTTTTCCTGCCTTAGTGCAGTTTCTCTCTTCCTTTTCTGTATATATTTTCGTGA
Organism: Ascarosepion bandense; assembly: GCA_037127315.1. Taxonomy (NCBI): domain Eukaryota; kingdom Metazoa; phylum Mollusca; class Cephalopoda; order Sepiida; family Sepiidae; genus Ascarosepion; species Ascarosepion bandense. The sequence goes on along the minus strand of JBBBDQ010000285.1, from coordinate 338,848 downwards.
TAATATTTTCGATTAACTTTTTCCTATAGTAACTATATCTCTTACCTGTCAAATTAATGTTTAGCCCACTCAAATTAATCTTCCAACCAGTCAAATTAATCTTCTGACTACACAAATTAATTTCAGTCGCATGATTAAATTAACTTTATTTGTAACTTTGCTGATTTTGAATTTTGAATTTATATTACATAGTATTGACAACGTATTATATCATTGTGGTTCTAGAGGTGCTGCCGATTCTGAAGGGGTCGTTATACTGCACTTGGCCCCTTATAGTTGCTTCCTCAACCACAATTTGAATGGTCGGAATATTAATTTGATTGGGCGGAAGATTAATTTGAGAGGGAAAAGATGTAGATTTTATTAATTTAATGTGATACTAGATTGAAATGGCTACATGTAACTATTTTATTCTTCCTGCTCGTGAAATTCTTTTCCGGTACCATGTTTTCCAACCAACTTTGATCTTCAAAATTTAAAATGGAGTGTCAATCCGGTATTCTATTGATTTCGCTAGTTAATAACGATTCTCTATTATTTTTTTTTCACACTCACTAACCTGTTGTGCTTTGGTGACTTTACTGCCTTGCATGGGGTGATATGATTCAAAGAATATTGCTATAAAGAACAAGTTCTTAATTCGGTTCTTGGGTCAAGAGTTTGTGTCTAAAGAGGTCCGTGACTTAAAAAAAAAATACAAATCACTTCTCTACAAACTGAAAATCTAAAAATACAATTTTCAGTTAATTGCATTTAGCGTCTTATAAAATCAGCTAATTGGGAGGATTTCTTGCTTCGTTTTAGCTTTGGCAAGATTAAATATTATGCTGTAAATCTCACCCGCACACCCACGAACCTCCTATCTGTACGTTTCTGCTGCTAGCCTGCCTCATGACGCAGCCTGCCGAATGAAAAATGGCTTCGAGCTTCGGTGATATATCATCCAGTTTTAGCTTTCTCCTTCCGGGTTCGGTGATTCGCAGTTCTCGCCATTTTGCCCACATCCGGCATTTGTCATCATTGGAAGAAGGCAACCGGCAGATTTTTATTTCTGTATTAACTTTCGAAAATATTTTAACACTTTACTCCTTGGATGGCATCTGCAGGAATGGCCTGCCTATTGGTATGTCTGTACACATTTGTAAATCTATCTATCTATCTATCTATCTATCTATCTATCTATCTATCTCATTCTATTCATGTCTATCTATCTATCTATCTATCTATCTATCTATTCTATCTATCTATCTATTCTATTCTATCTATCTATCTATCTATCTATTCTATCTCATCTATCTATCTATCTATCTATCTATCTATCTATCTCATTCTATTCATATCTATCTATCTATCTATCTATCTATCTATCTCATTCTATTCTATTCTATCTATCTATCTATCTATCTATCTATCTATCTATCTATTCTATTCTATTCTATCTATCTATCTATCTCATTCTATTCTATCTATCTATCTATCTATCTATCTATCTATCTCATTCTATTCATATCTATCTATCTATCTATCTATCTCATTCTATTCATATCTATCTATCTATCTATCTATCTATCTATCTAATTCTATTCTATCTATCTATCTATCTATCTATCTATCTATCTATCTATTTTCATTTTCATATCTATCTATCTGTCTATCTATCTATCTCATTCTATATCTATCTATCTATCTATCTATCTATCTATCTATCTATCTATCTCATTTTATACATATCTAGCTAGCTAGCTAGCTAGCTAGCTAATTCTATTCATATCTATCTATCTCAGCCTGATCATATCAATCTTAATCAATTCATATCTATCTATGTATCTCATTCTATTCATATCTATCTATCTATCTATCTATCTATCTATCTATCTAATTCTATTCATACCTATCTATATATATTTATCTTTCAATGTTATCCTGTTCATATCTATATTTCTATCTATACATATCTATTTATTTATTTGTTTGTTTATTTATTTCAATCTATCTATCTCAATATCGATATATCCATCAATCTATCTATCTCAGTATGTTCATCCCTATCTAGTTATATCAGTATGTTCATCCCTATCTAGTTATATCAGTGTGTTTACACATAAAGACATTATGAGTATAATGAGTAAGTATCTAGCTAGGTAACTATTTCTGTTTGTTTATATCTACCTATCTCTGTACCTTTATTTTTTTTAAATTTATATATATATATATATATATATATATATATATATATATATATATATAATCATGTAATTTATTTGATTAAACTTATATATAATCAGATTAAGATAGAAGTAAGTAATAAAAATACATGGATGGGTAGATATGAACAAACTTAGACTGTTTACATATATATATATATATATATATATATATATTAAATGATTTCTGTGAACATTATTTTTAATCGATACTCATATTTAAGAAGATATTCTGTTTTTAATTAAACAGTATTATATATTTATATCTACCAGCCTGATTATTTACGATGAATTTTTATTACGAAAATGTTTGTCATTCGGCAGGATTCGAACCTGCGACCACTATCAACATATGGAAGCTACCATGTGGCACGAATGACCTTCAGTCTAAACGAGATTTTAATCAAGCCTATATAACACAATACTATATAACACAATATTAAAAACAGAATATCTACTTAAATATGAGTATCGATCAAAAATAATGTTCAAACAAATCATTTCAAATTGTCGGGTGTATATAATCTTCGTTAATTTCTGTAATATATATATATATATATATATATATATATATATATATATATATATATATATATATAAACAGACTAAGATAGAAATAAATAATAAAAAATATACATGTATAGGTAGATATGAAACCCCCCTGCACAACAGTGGCAGAAAACTGACTTGCTTGAGGCGATATATTATAAAACAAAACCAAAAATTAGTTAACTAAATAAGTAAGAAATGTCTTGTGATTTTATAACGTCTCCAAACCAATATTTACTATCTTTTAATCATTATATAGAAGTTTTTTCTGCTTCGCTAATGGCTAATGCTAACCCACATTAAAATAACTCATAACCACTTCATGGTCTCTCGTTTCTCAATGGGTACGAAATAGTCAGACTATAACTAATGATTTGCTAAGTCAGCTGCTATAAAGTTTATTCACTACGTCGCGCGAAACAATTTTTCTATCAAGAATCCATTTTCTTTTTCTTTTGTGTGCCGTGACCATTCAAGATGTAGGTAATCATGGCCAGCCACATCTCTTGTAGCTCTTAATATCTTTTGCCTTAGTATTTCTCCCAAACCCTGCTCTGCCCTTCACTTGTTTAAGCCGATCAAGTATGGGATGCGTTGTTTTCTTATCTTTCTTTCTTTCTTTCTCTCTATCAGCCTAGTGAGTATCAGATTTCCCAAGCCCTCTTTCCTCATTACTTCTCCCAGTAAATTCAACTGATGCTTCCTGATGTTAAGTAGAAATATTGCATTGAATGATGCTGTCATAGCTGGGCTACTCCTGGTATGACAGTAATAACCCATACTCCCGCTATATATTTCTATACTCTCAACAAAATAAAAAATAAGAATTGTAAGAAAGCTGACTGCATATGGACAAAAAATTGGTTTAGCAGATATAGAAAAATAGGAAGGAGTCTTAGACAATGGGACATCTTCTCGCCAGATCTATTCAACCTATACTCCAATTAATTCTGAGAGATCTAGAAGTCCTGCCAGTATTTGTCATTGGCGGCTACAATCTGAACGATATAAAATACGCAGGTGATCAGTCGGTTAAGTGCCATACGTAATACACGCTTGGGCGATTATGTCTCGAAAGAGACATGACTGACTGGGCAGAAGATTATCCCGCAGTAGGTTGCCATTACTTTCTGCAGTAGACTGGTTGCCAGCCAAGGCTATAGAACGTAATCTGTCCTGTTATTTAACCCATTACTGGAGGGAAGAGACGGATTAATACCTTTCCCAAGGGTATTTGCGCGTAAGTGAATACGAGGAATTCAACTGGAATTCGAAATCGGCTCCCCCGATTTCTCATTCCAAGCTGATATCCACTGCACCAAAACGCACATGATGATACAGTGCTGATAGCAAACACGGTAAAGAAACTACAAAACCGACAGAATGTAGTGAAAGAAAGCGAAGTGAAAAAACTAAACGTAAGCTACAAAAAACTGAACGCATCTTCATCATTAAAAAGAAGGGCCCAAAATGCCGACTACAGGGCGCGGATAGTAAAATCAACGCGGTACAGAAAGTTAAATACATGAAAAGTGTTCGGACAGAGGATAGAAAGTACAACAGATTCAAAAGGGTACTGGAATGGCCAAGAATGCATTCCAAAAGCTGAATTGAGTATTGAGAGAAAGGAAGATTTCGTTGGAAACTAAGAAGAAAGTACTCAATTGTTCTGTGATGTCTGCCTATCAATATAGCAGCAAATGCTGGATAATTTCATCAAAGATTAATGAAAGACTTGAAGTAACCGAAATGTGATTCTACAGAAGGATGCTGAGGATACCATAGACCGAACATGTTAGCAACCACGATATTTGGGAAGGATGGAAACGAACCAATAAAGGATGTCTCGTTGGAAGTAAAATACAGGCATATACAAACACCGGTGACACGGTGCCTGGGCTCAACAAAGACGTAGAAGAAAATGTACAGAGGGGAAAGAAAGCGAGAAAAAGTGGGAAAATGTACAGGGGGAGGAAAAGAGAGGTGGGGAGACAACATAAAAGGCAAAGAAATAGGAATTTTCAAACTTTGGCCGGTAATGGATTTTAGATAGAAATATATATATATATATATATATATATATATATATACGAGAAAAAATCGCAAGATCGCCAAGACCTACCGCGGTTTCGCACAACGGCTCGTCAGTTGTGCGAAACCGCGGTAGGTCTTGGCGATCTTGCGATTTTTTCTCGTGTGTTTTTGCTCTACGTCACTGCCTCTTGGTTAATCCTTTTTGGTTAGTTTTGTATCGAGCACTTTTCTTTCTTAGTGGTTTTTTCCGTTTGAGGGTTTTTTTTTCTTTGCTGTGAAGTGCTGTATGTATTGTCGGTGCGCCGCAGTTTTCTTTTTTTTTCCCTCATTGTCCAAAGCTTTATAGCGGCGGACGATAACGGAATTAGATTCTGCCGGTTATTCGTGGTCCTAAAAAATTACTTGTGTAAGATTTTAAGATTTGGATACGTACAGAGTCGATTTTATTATTATATATATATATATATATATGTGTGTGTGTGTGTGTGTGTGTGTGTGTGTGTGTGTGTGTGTGTGTGTAATTCCAGGTGAAGATGACTCAAGGTTTTTTTTTTTTATTTTGAGTGCTCTGGCATTTATTTTATTATAAACAGTGCTCAATATAATGGGTATTATAGTGCTTAATATAATTATAATTATGTAGTCATGTATCAATTGTACATTGCAACATAAATGTAAATCATCAGGCACAACTGATTTGCCTGATGATGAGAAGCTATCTCGACTCGAAACATAGAAAATTCCATGTCGCAATGTACAATTGATACATGACGATATATATATATTCCAAAGAAGTATCCTGTACATACAGTGGTAGGATAACTCTCTAAGAGAGCTGTAAATATATATGTATATAAATACAAATAGAGCAAATATAAGAAAAATTAAGGCAGACAGGTTATTTCAAGGTAAATCGGAAGTATGGCCTATTTCAGGCGAACCATCATCGGCTTCCGTCTTTAAAATCTTTTGTACAATAAAGACGGAAGCTGATGATGGTTCGCCTGAAATAGGCTCACACTTCCGATTTACCATAAAATAACGTGTCTGCCTTAATTTTTTAATATATATATATATATATATATATATATATATATATAGTTAAATCTGCAGCTCGGAATATTGGTTCTCTTTTTAGGGCTAGCAAGTTATTCTCGCCTAAGTCTATCTTACACATATATAAATCTACCATCTGCCCGTTCATTGAATATTGCTGTCACATTTGGTCGGGTGCGCCTGCTATTCATCTCGGGCTTCTTGACAAAATCCAAAGAATAATCTGTAATGTAACTGATCCCGGCCTGGTAGCTCAACTACAGTCACTTCCTCACCGACGTAATGAGGCTTCCCTCTGTCCCTTTTACAATCTTTAAAATCTTTTGTACAATAAAGACGGAAGCTGATGATGATTCGCCTGAAATAGGCACGGATTTCCGATTTACTATAAAATGACGTGTCTGCCTTAATTTTACTTATATATATATATATATATATATATATATAGCTAATTCTGAAGCTCGGAATATTGGTTCCCTTTTTAGGGCTAGCAAGCTATTCTCGTCTAATGTAATTGTTCCCGAGCTGGGAGATAAACTACAGTCACTTTCTCACCAACGTAATGTGGCTTCCGTCTGTCTGCACCGATGAGCTTAGCTCCCTGGTGCCCCCTCTGCATTAATTTAACCGAGCTACTATACTATTTGCTAGGTCCCACTCTTTTACAGTGAAACCGATAAATGTAACCGAAACTTCTATTCCAGCCCCCTTGCTCGCACTGCCCGCTGGTGGAATTCCCTTCCGTATACTTACGTCGTTGACAGCTACATTCTTCAAGAATTTAAATGCAATATCAAATGCCATCTCTTATCTTCTTGACTAACATTCATTCCCTGACAACCCTTGTATCATTTACTTCTGCCTTTCCACTTCACTCTCATGCAGCACTCTTCATGCCTGTATTCTCTTCTTTTTCTTACTCATTCTCGAAACTCTCCTGTAACTTGTCCCTCTTTATAATCACTCATCTTTTATATCATACCCTGCGCACCACTAGCAGTTATGCCTTGCTTGGGGTGAAATTATCAAGAAGAAAAGAAATATATTTGTAAGGAATTAATATAATTCAACTTCTTATATATATATATGCTTATATATCACTACGAACTGAAATTGATTTAAACCTTTGAACGTATCTGTGGTTCATTTCAATTTTATTCAGGTGTTTTTTTTTTTTCGTTTTTTTTTTTGTTTTTTGTCTTTTTTTGTGGGGCATGGTCAACTTTTGGCGCCTATTACAGAAGGTCTCGGTTCAATAAAAGCCAAATCACCTCATTTGCCAAACTCATATTCCCGTTCTTAGCGGGGCACCAGCGTCTTATAGGTCAAGATGCCTCCATCATCAACCACCGTCTCGTCAATTCGAGAAATAAACAACTTGAGGCATTCACAATGCGGACAAAAATGACCGCCCATTAAATTTCATTTGCAGTCAACCTACCGTCTGATGTCGAGTTATTCCGTAGATGGTGACAATATTGGTATTCGTGGCAGCAACGTTACCTAAACTCTGGCCTTTGGCCATCTTAGAGTGATTTTGACCTGCGGGTCACTTTTCAATAGACAGGCTTTTTGATGTAGTGTCCTGGGTTACACAATTTCGACCACTTCTTGTCTCGAAGACATCAAGTCAAAAACATGACGTCAAATAAAATTACAGCCAGACAAGTCAATAAAAGAAATCATGGTATTAATTTACCATGAATGTGTGTTGTGGTGCAGTGGATATCAGCTCCGAACGAGAAAGTGGAGAGCTGAGTTCGAATTCGTTGCATTCACATACACACAAATACCATTGGGAAAGGTATTAATCAACCCAGTCTTCCCATGAATACTCGTACCCACCAAGTCTGACTGTAATTAAGTGATCTGTAGGTTAAATAGCAGAACAGATTGGGTTCTATAGCCTTGGTTGACAACCAGTCTACTGCAGAAAGAAATGGCAACCTACTGCGTAAAAATCTTCTTTCTCCAGCTATGGATAAAATAGCACGCCATACTGGGTCCTATATCTATGACTGGCAAGCAGTCTAGCGCAGAAGAAATGGCAACCTACTGCAGGAAAATCTTCTGCTCAATCAGTCATGGATCAAAAGAGACATGATCACCCAAGCGTATATCACGTATGGTAATTAACTGATTGAACTAGATAAAAGAATTGAATAGCAGGACAGATTGGGTTATATATGTCATGGTTGGCAACCAGTCTACCGCAGAAAGAAATGCAACATACTGCAGAAAAATCTTCTGCCTAATCGGTTATGTATTGGAAGTGACATGATCGCCCAAGTGTCTATCATGTATGGCACTTAACTAACTGACTGATTTAACCCTCCGTTTAAGAATTCTGAAAAAGTAGTTGGTTTTATTTTTATCTTTCTTACGTGTTTTCAAGACTTACCAAACGCCTTGGCTCCACCAAGGCTATTCGTGTGGATAAAACTCCTGTAATTCTTTTCAAGAATCTTGGTCCTGACCTATCTCCAAACTTGCCAAAGCTGTTTAACAACTGCTTGAAGAAAAACTTTTGCCCCAAAACAATAACGATGTCTAGTGTATATTCTGTACAGAAGAATTCAAGTGAGCCATTGTCTTCATTACAAAAATATATCCGCGTCATATTCATTTTTATTAGTATTAGAAATTTAGACCGGTTTTACTCGAGTAGTTTAAGGAATAATAAGAATAAAAAACATATGATAAATTTACATTGTAAATGCTTACGCAACGTATATCCTCGTCACTTTTGTAGATATAGACTAGCAGTTTAGCCCGGTTTACATCAGGTAGTTTAAGGAATAATAAGAATAAAAAAAATATATAATGAATTTACATAGAAAATACATACACAACATCCACCCTCGTCACTTTTATAGATATAGATTAGCAGTTTAGCCCGTTTTCATTCAGGTAGTTTTAGGAGTTATAAAAATTTAAAAAAACATGATGAATTTACATAGCAAATACTTAGAAAACATCCACCCTCGTCTCCTTTATAGATATAGATGCCAATGTAGAACGTCTCTATTGGATTAGGGCGGGGGGGGGCAACATATATAGATATAGATATTATAATGTGGGGTGATCGATTCTATATTATAATTAATACATAAAATGATCCCTGATTTTGTGGTGGTGTCGTTAGCGATCTAAAATTTTGATCTACATCTGAGCGCAACTCCCGTCGAGCTAGACCGCAAAATGCAGACGCTAAGTCGAATCTATCAAACAAACACTTATACAACGTTCACCCTCGTCCTTTTTATAAATATAGACAACAATGTAGAATGTCTTTATTGGATTAGGGTGGGAGGTATATATAGATGTAGATATTATAATGTGGGGGTGATCGATTCTATATTATAATCAATACATAAGCTGATCCCTGACTTTGTGTGGTGATAATATTTATATTTTCTACAACTAGGTCCCACCCTTTTACAGTTAAACAAATAAGATGTAACCGTAAATTCTACTCCAACAGCTTCTTTTCTCGCGCTTCCCTTCCACAACTCCCTTCCACAAGTCTGCTTTCCCGACAGTTACAATCTCCAGGTGTTTAAATGTAGGGTCAATAGACACCTCCTATCGCACTAACTCCCAACTATTCTCAGAACACTCTCATCTACCCAACCCTCATTCTCGGTATCCTTACCCGCCTATCACCCACCCTCTGACATTTCCTATATTTAATCATCCTTTCTCCACTCTACGTAGCCCCCTGTGCAGTAGTGGCAGTGACATGCCTTGCTCGGGGTGAAACGCTTATAAAAAAAAAAAAAAACTAATTTTAGCTTTCTGAAAATTTCAAGGTATCGTTAGCGTTTTAAAATTTTGATCTACATCTGAACGCACCCCCCGTCGAGCTAGACCGCAATATGCAGACGATAAGTCGAATCTATCAAACACACAAATACTTACACAACCTCCACCCCCGGCAGTTTTATATATATAAATAACAATGTAAAATGTTTCTACTGAATTGTGGTGGGGGTGGACGGCAACATATATAGATAAAGATAATATAAAGTGGGTAGATCGATTGTATATTATAATCAATAATCAATAATCAATACATAAACTGATTCCTGGCCTTGTGGGGTGATAATATATATTTTTTCTACCGCTAATTTTGACTTTCTTAAAAATTTCATGGTGTCGTTAGCGTTCTAAGATTTTGATCTACATCTGAGCGTCGAGCTAGACAGCAAAATGCAGACGCTAAGTCGAATTTATCAAACAAACAAATACTTACACAACGTCCACCCTCGTCACTTTTATAGATATAGATTTTTATTAGTCAGCAAATGTCATAGTCGTTTGCCGTTGGATCTCTATATTCACGCCATTGAGACACTTTAAGATTTCATCAGCCTAAGTGACGTTTACGTTGATGTAACGACATTCGCCCGAGGGACAGCATGTGCTGAAAATTTAGTCTTTTAAATTAAAATTATTATTTTGTTTGTTTTTTTTTGTTTTTTGTTTTTTAGTGTGTTTAGTTATATGGTCTAGCCAATTTCGTTTAGTTTGTTTTTCGTTTTTATGCGTTTTTTTTTTTTTTATAGTTTTCAAAATTGTGATATTGGAAGACCTACTAATGACGCGAAATGAAATCTCCTGTGTATAATATACAGATTAACTTACATTCGATACAGATTTTCTGAGTAAATTGCTGTCTATTTTAATTTAATTAGCAGTTTTTAAAGATCAAAATTATATTCATTGTGTATTGAGTGTCTTCACTTGAATAATAATACTTTGTGCTCATATAATATTTTATTTAAATTTCTTGATGATTTTTTCTTTGTCAGAATTCTTGAAAACGATTGAACGAGTTCCTCCTTCAAGTTATTGCTAATTATTTTGTTTTTGTGGTTAAAATAACAACAAAAAAAAAAACAAGAAAGAAGTAAAAACAGCCGAGACTAATCTCTTTTGTTTCGTTTTCGTCTTCTCCTTTTCTTTCACCTTTTTTTCTCCTTCTCTCGAACAGTCTGCAAAAAAACAAAAACAAAAAAAAAACAAAAAAAAAACAACGCAGCCCCTGATTCTCAGAAACCAGCTTGCTTTATACAGTCGAGGACCGACCATCATTTGCATGCGAATGAAGAGATAACGAGATTTCGCGTTAACTGTCCGAGATCGCCTAGCATAAAACAATTTGGTTCTTTTTACTATGGAGCAGCTGGATTTTGCTCGATGCACAGTCTCGTTAGTGTTTCCGAGGTATGCCGTTTTCACAATTTTCCCCAGAGATTTCTAATAATTAAGCCTTTTATACCTCAGAAGGAGATATAAAACATTTTATGTTAAGCTTCGATAAATTCTTTCCAACTGTGAACCATTCCGACATAGCCAACAATTATTTTAATGTTTATAAAGTCCTATTGTTTTGCGTCAAGTAGAGTATTAGAGGAGCTTCAAAATATTTTCAATGCCTTTCTCTACTGCAGATAAATATTGATGGCTGCTATTATCACTAATACTGTCTCTATCAAAGGGAATGGCGTAACAGAACTCTTGCTTTATTCAGAATCACCACAAAAGATTTCTGGAAAATCACAAACACAAATCTCAGTAGAGGTAAATCGTCAGTTCCCTCCATCATAAATGGCCCTGAGGTCATCTCATTTCTGTCATGAGACTATGTTCTCTGCATTCTGAACTTTTGCTTCTAATTGTATATGAAACGATAAATGATATTCCTTAACCGGCTTCCTTCACTTCACGGAGCACAAGCTTTGGAATATCTATATTTCGTGTTTCCCAGACTCATCATACTCTTATCATATCTGGACTCTATATAAGGATATTCGTGTGGATAAATCTTCTGTACTTCTTATAAAAAAATCTTGGTCTGGAGCTATCACCAATTTTGCCAAATCTGCTTAACAACTGTTTTGCCCAAGTACATAAATGGTGGCTAGGGTATATTCTGTACATAAGAATTCAGGGAAGCCCTCGTCTTCATTACAACAATATCATATCCGCCTCCTTAATGTCATCAGCAAACATTTAACTCCATCTAAAATATACCAAAAAATATACCAAAAAAAGACAAATAGCCAGCCGTCTTTCACGCATAAATGTGTTGTAATAAAGGCCCACCTTAACCACTACTACTATCTTTAACAGAGAGAATGATGTAGCAAAAACTATGGCTTTTTTTGGGGGGGGGGGGCGGAATGGCGTTCAATCACTACAACAAAGTAACTAAGAAAAGGAAAAAGCATTTATGCACAAAAATTCCAAGCCAAAGTAGAAAACAAAAAAAATGTTCCGGAATTTCTGGGAAATCGCAAATGAAAAAAGTAAAAGGCCCTTACTTACCTAACCTTCATCACCTGAGGAAGCATATGCTTTCTGAGATATTTATCTTCTCGCTTGCGGAACTCAATTCCGGCTATTTGGATCCCAGTCAACTTTGATGTTCAACAAATCTCAATGCAATCGTTATTTGTCTGTTAATTTTATACTGTTCTCTTTAGTAAATAACTTGTATATATATGTGTATATATATATATATATATATATATATATATATATATATATATATATATACTACCGGCCATAATTATTAGGCCACCCCAGTGTTTAAAAAATTATGTTTTTCATACAAGTTTTAGTATTTATTGCCATATAAATAGATGTAAAAGAAAATAAGATGGTCCTTTTGTTAATACTGCACAATGACATGTACATCAAACGAATTTATAAATATTTAATAATTACCTATATTGCAGTTTCATCAATAAAAGAATGAAGAACATTTAGGGTGATTCGGACTTCATCTTTGCTTCTATGCCTTGAAAATTTTGCAAAGTAATAATAACAAAAGAGTCATTTTCATTTAGCAATAAATACTAAAAATATTATGAAATATATCATTTCTTATAAAAAACTGGGGTGGCCTACTAATTATGGCTAGTAGTGTATATATATATATATATATACATATATATATATATATATATATATATATATATAGAGAGAGAGAGAGAGAGAGAGAGAGAGAGAGACCGGAAAATGTATATATAGGCTTCGTTTATTTAATGAATAGTATATTAACCGAGAGGCCAATGCCTATTTGTTTTTAGAGACGATTTGCCGAAGGGAACGCGTCTTCGATTTCTTCTAGAGAGCGCATAATTTCCACGATTATGATGTTTTTAATATTCAGGTCCGTGTTTGATAATACATAAATAAACAGTTTATTATATAAACAAGGCTGATATTAAAAAACGATTATCTACTAAAAGTAATATTTTAATAATTTAAATATGTGGGATTAATAAGTAAAAAATACATTCATTCTTTACACATAGACACACACATATTAACATATATATATATATATATATATATATATATAAATGTGTGTGTGTGTGTGTTTGTCTATATTTCTAAAATGAGGTAGTATTTACAGTATCTACATTATTCGGAGTATTGTCCTTATCTTTGTTTCCATTTCTACGACGTTTCGACTGTTGTACGCACCAGCCTTCTTCAGGTACTAAGAATTTCAAACCGAACCTCTTATTACAATCACTGGGGTATATGACCTTCATTTCTTGCGTAGTGCTTCTTTTGGTAGTCATGAGTTATCTCCCTCTAACCGTGTAAGTTACTTGTTAACCACTGCTGCAGCTTGGTATTGAAATCACAACTCTTTGGGTCAAATCACAGGAACTAACAAACATCTATATTCACTGGGCCATGTGTCCTTAAGGGTTCGGTTCGAAATTCCTAACATCTGTAGAAGGCGGGACGTACAATGGCCAAAACGTCGGACAAATGGCAAGAAAGATGAGAACAATAGTCCGAATAATGTAAATAGTGAATAAATATGTTCATTTAGAAATACAATGTAAAAACAAACAACAGAGATAATTTCCCTTAAAAAATAAAATATCAACCCGTTAAAGATGTGGGTAACAATGTACAAAATATTTCTCCTCAAAACTGTTACCCTCAAATAATCTGAATAATTTTAAACATAGCAGTACTGAACAAAACTCCATGCATTATATTTGAAAAAAATTGAGAGAGAAATAAACTTTAAAATCACCCGCGTCCTAACAATTTTGCACACAACTGGTAATGTGCAAAAGTATTAGGACGGGGATGATTTCCTAAAAACCTCACTGAAATTCAAATACAGGGGGAAAAGCCAAACCTTTGTAAGAATTATTTAACTAAAAGAGAAAAGGAAGGAAGGAAGGCTTTGGAATTTAAATTGGCCCCAACAAAGCCCTGATCTCAATCTTATTAAACATCTATGGGATATTTTGCATAAAAAATTAATAAATCAAATGTTACTTTGCAAAACACACTTTGGGAACAAATAGAAGCTGCTTGGCAGGAGATACCATTAGATACATTGAAGAAGCTTGTGATGTCAATGCCTGGCAGAATGAAGGCTTTGATCAAAGCAAAAAGCTATTATACTAAATATTAAATTTATTTTGTAACAAGTATTTTTTCTTGTTAAAGCATTTGTTGAGTAAATCAAATAAAGTTACTTTAATTAAATTGTTTATTTTCTGTCAATATGCCTCATAAAAGATAAAATAGTTCTTGTCCTAATACTTTTGTACAGTACTGTATATATATATATATATATATATATATATATATATATATATATATAAAGTGCGATTGGTAAATTGTCGCAATTATTTTATTATTTCAAAACAAAAGGATGTTATATTAAATATTAAATTTATTTTGTAACAAGTATTTTTTCTTGTTAAAGCATTTGTTGTTAAAATTTATGTTCGAATGTGTATTCGTATCCTGGGAGTAAAACAAATCACATTGGAACGATACGTCACCGTCATAACCACCCTTATTGCCGTCAAACATTTGGGACGTATTTTGAGAGAATCCATCCACCCACGTTATCGAATATTCTTTCAGCTGTCTTATATTGCAATTAGTTTTCAACCTCATTGTTCAACCAGTCTGCATTTATCATTTAATGAACCCCATCTAAGAGACATTGATAGGTCAGAGTGCTATAACCTTTATTCTAAACCAAATGTATCTAGAAAAAACATTATTAAGCTTTAAAAAGAAAGTTTACAACGATACCATCGAGTAAGATTTCTCGTCATGTCGTCTTTATTTCTCAGAGACTTCATTACAAGTATGTATATTCTTATTACACCCACACACACATACAAACACACACACATATTTACATATATATGTGTGTGTATGTGTTTTGTGTGTGTGTATCAAATAAAGTATGTCTGTAAAAATGACAAAAAAGAAAATCATTCTGTGTTTCATCCTCTGAAGGACTTTATCAAGGCAAATGCTACATAAAGTTTATCAGAGAACAAAATGAATTGGCTAAGATATGTTTTGTACTTATTTTTATTGTCCTTTTTACTGATATACTCCATCTGAAATTTTTCATTCACACACACACACACACACACACAATTGAAGTAGATAGACTAAACTATTGTCCGGTTCACACTCCACCCACGTCTATTGAACAGGCGAAGAGGTTCATCCTTTGTTCCCTGTTTAGGATGTGGTTTCCGGCTTTCTCTTTTCCAATCTTTTTACTCTATTTTTTTCAATTGAAGTAGACAGACTAGACTATCGCCCGGTTCACACTCCACCCACGTCTATTGAACAGGTGTAGAGGCACATACCTTGTTCCCTGTTTAGGATGTGGTTTCCGGCTTTCTCTTTTCCAATCTTTTCACTCTTTTTTTTTCAATTGGAGTAGATAGATTAGACTATCGCCCGGTTCACACTCCACCCACGTCTATTGAACAGGTGTAGAGGCTCATACCTTGTTCCCTGTTTAGGATATGGTTTTCGGCTTTCTCTTTTCCAATCTTTTCACTCTTACGTAGCATCAGTGGCGTCACCGCCTTGCTCGGGGTGATATGATAAAAAAAAAACATATATATACATTTATATATATGAAGACAAAATTTGTAGATACTAAAAATGTACTCAATGTTTGACTTATATATGCATAAAGACTGAGAAAACAGTAAAAATAACAAGAAAAACGTGTACTTATTCCTTACTGTTATCCGCAACTTAATGTTTCATGTGAACTCGTAGTCACATGTTACAGTCACAGTCTTGAAGCGTAGTAAGTGGCAATAGGACACTGCCATTATTATATAATAAAAATCCCATAGTAATTGTGATGGGTACTTGTCGGAAGAACGGAGGAAGATATATAGTAAAACATGCCGTATAAGGCAAAAATTCACTCACGCGTACGGAGGGGTTTTTTTTCCACCGTAGAACAGCTGTTATGTTTTCACTAAACACTAACCTTTTTCTTTTTTTTATCAGAAAATTGCTAAAATGCTCGCAAGACGCGAGAAGTTGACGTTTTTGCTGAGCATTCTGGTATATGCCCTGCCGACTAGATTTGCTAGTTTGTCCCTCAGACAAAGTTACACCTACCACTATTACCAATGACCACCGCTCTTTGCCGAACATTTCCCACTCCACCGTTGTTCCGCTTTTATTTATTTATTGTTTGCCAGAGATATATGCTAGGCTGTGCGTTGTGGTGCAGTGGATATCAACTCGGAACGACAAATCGGGTAGCCGAGTTCGAATTCCACTTGAATTCCTTGCTTTTACTTACGCACAAATACCCTTGGGAAAGGTATTAATCCGTTTCTTCCCTCTAGTTATGGGGTAAATGATAGGTCAGCTTGGGTTCTATAGCCTTGGCTGGCAACCAGTCTACCACAGAAAATAATGGCAATCTACTGCGGGATAATCTTTCGCCCAGTCAGTTATGACTCCTTGGAGACATGATCGCCCAAGCGTGTATCACGTATAGCACTTAACTGACTGACTGTGTGGAGATAATGGTCGCAATTTTACATTTGGAATAGCAAATAGAACAGCCCAACTAACAAATTACAAAAAAGAATATACAAAATTCAAACAAGTAAAAAAAATTAATTACCTGTGACAGAAAGTGTTACACTGAAATCCGAAGACGCATTGGAATAACGAAAAATGCCTTTCAAAAGCTCAACAAAGTATTAAGAAATTGGAAATTTTTGTTAGAAACAAAGAAAACTGAAATGTTACGTAATGTCAGTTCGCACGTATAGCAGTGAATGCTGAAAAATCTTCCCATAAATGCATAGGAGACGTGAGGCAACGGAAATGTGGTTCTGCAGGAAGATGATGAGAATGCTACAGACCTAACATGTGAGCAGAGACAGAGTTCTGGAGATAATGGAAGTTCTAAGGTAAGTATTGAGGAAAGAGCCTTTGGAAAATTTGATACTCACAGGGCAAATCAAATTCCAGAGAGATGGAGGAAAACAAGTTTTTTTTTATATTACCTATTTCGTTTTCTTTTTGTCAAATGTTGGATTTTGATACAGCACCCTGTATATAATTCTACCATCCGTTTCTGTTTCAAATATTGCTGCTACAAATAGTCCGGTGTTCCAACTATTTATCTAGATCAAAATACAAAGAAGAATCAGTAATTTTACCGGATTTGATTTGACGGCTTGAATATTTCCATCTTAATTGTTTGATGATATCTTCTGCTATGGTACCTAGACATTTTGAATTTTGAATTTAAGCGCAGTGCTAGACTGGTTTAAAGATGTCACCGGTTTACAATTGAAGTGGCATGATGTTACCGAAAACTTTATGCTAACAGTTTTGTTTTTCATACTTCTTGTCTGTTGGAATCACTTCCGGCTCTATGCTTCACAGCCAACTTTAATCTTTAAAATCTTATATGCTATGTCAATCGCTACTTACTGTCTTCCAGATTTCTCTTGTTTTGTTTCTGTTTCTAGTTCTTCCATAAAATTGATTATATATATATATATATATATATATATATATATATATATATATATATAGTAAATAGCTAACCTGAAGAGCCAACGAACCTACCAAGGTTTCACGGAATGGATCTTCAGGGAAGTTTGGGTCCCCAGGGCCAACCTTCCCTGAGGATCCGTTAGGTGAAACTTTGGTAGGTGCGTTGGCTCTTTAGGTTAGCTATTTACTTTCTTTGCTCTACTTGCGTATTGAGCGCAATTTTGTTTAGGTTACTCGTTTCGGGGTTTTTTGCTTTGGGCTACGTACTTTGACAGATATTCAAGTGCTTAGCTCGTTCTTTTTTTATTAAAATATTTTTGTTCCGCGTATGGACTCGGAGGGTTTTTCGATTAGTTTACATTTTTATATATATATATATATATATATATATATATATATATATATATATATATATATATCTACACGTCACGTCGGCGATGGTGGATTTTATAATATTTCAGTTTAAACAAACTCTCTGAAGATGGCTCATGCGAGCCGAAAGCTTAGAAGAAAACTAATAAATAATTATCCAAATGTTGGAGAATTTTTGTCTTTATTTTCAACTGAAATTAAAGCAAAAATACGACGTTTAGAACGGCTCAAGATTAAGCATAATAGACATTCATTGTCTCTTATATTTAACAGCATATGTTTAGAATATACATATATATATACATATAAATATACATATATATATATACATATATACATACATATATATATACATATATACATACACATATATATATATACATATATTCATACACATATATATATATATATATAAACACTCCTGATCAAAACTTTAAAGCCACTTAAAAATCTTTAAAAAGAATTTTTTTTTTACAGATAGATTTTAAACTCCTAACACTTAAGGTTACCAATACTACAATCTAAAAGGTTATGGAAACAAAAAACATTCCAGACATCTTATTTAGAAATTTACATTTTTATAAAATGAGGCGATTTACGCATGATCAAAATTATAAGACCAGGGGTATAAATTGTTACATCTATGGTAATTCCAATGTTTTTAGTTCAGTTAGAGATTAGCAATCACTGCGTAAAGGTGTTACCATGCCTAAAGCAAGTAAAAATACCAAAGTTGAGTGCTCTCGAATTCTAGAATTCCATAAGCAAGGTTTGTCACAGCGGGCGATCGCATCTAAGGTAAATCGCAGTCAAACTGTGATTTGCAACTTTCTAAAGAACAGTGAGAATTATGGAGAAGCAAAATCCTCTGGTAGCCCCCAACAAATTTCTCCTACATTGAGTAAGAGAATAAGACGGGTTGTTATGAAAGAGGGGGGACTTTCTTCTAGTCGAATTAAGGCAGTCACATATGCTGATTGCAGTACCGTAACCATTAAACGACACTTACGACAAAAAGGCATGGTAAATAAAAAGCGTAAACAAATTCCTCGGCTGCTTCCACATCACAAGGTGGACCGCTTAAAGTTTTGTTGTGAATACCAAACATGGGACGTTGAGAAGTGGAAGAAAATCCTGTTTTCTAATGAGAAAAAATTCAATCTAGATGGTCCTGATGGCTTCCAACGATATTGGCATAACAAAAACATGCCTCCTGAAATTTTCTCTACACGTCATAGTGGTGGAGGGTCCCTAATGGTATGGGGTGCCTTTTCTTACAGAGGGACGATGGAGCTCCAGGTGGTGCAGGGTTGTCAAACAGCGGCTGGTTATTTTAGCATGCTACAAAAAGCATCATTGATGATGAAGGGCCATCGTTTGTGTGTGGATGGACGGTTATTTCAACAGAATAATGCTGCAATCCACGCTGCAAGACGGATCTTGACCTTTCTACAAAAAAATGGGGTCCATCTCTTGGGACATCCTGCATGCTCACCAGACTTGAACCCAATTGAAAATGTTTGAGGATGGATGACAAGAGATGTTTATCGAAAGGGCAAACAATATTAAACAAAAATGAACTTCGTGAAGCCATTTTCAGAAGCTGGAGCAACATCCCCCGCACCTTAATGGAAATGCTTATTTCTAGCATGCCCGACAGAATTTTTGAAGTCATCAAAAGCAGTGGAAGTAGAACTCATTCATAAATTTGGCTGTTGAATGTTTTCATACACTTTTCATAGACTTTTTGTTCAATTTCGTAGATTATTTGTCTCTGGTCTTATACTTTTGATCATGTGTAAATCGCCTCATTTTTTAAAAATGTAAATTTCTCAATAAAATGTTTGGAATATATCTTTTTGTTTCCATAACCTTTTAGATTGTAGTAGTGGTAACTTTAAGTGGGAGGAGTTTAAAATCTATCCGTACAAAACAGATTTCTTTTTAAAGATTTTTAAGTGGTCTTAAAATTTCGATCAGGAGTATATATATATGTATACACACACACACACACACACACACACATATATATATATATATATATATATATATATATATATATATGAAAGACTGAGTGGTGAGAAATTTTGAATGTTACACGTGTTACTGTTTCAGGGACCTGACTTTTTGATGATACCAGTTTGGAGAAGTGATTCACAGCGGGCAAAATCTTTGGAAATAGGATGGTAACAGGAAAGATTTGAACAAACAGAAATGTTATTCTACAGAAAGAGGCTGACGATATCATGGACTGGACATGTTAGCAACGACGAGGTCTTTTGAGAGGATAGAAACGAAAAGAAAACTTATAGTAAACATCAGGAAAAGATGGCTGAGGTTTCTGTGACACATAATGAGGAAAGACGGTCTGAAGAATCTGTTACCCACAGGTCAAATAGAGGGAAAGAGAAAGACGGAGAAAGCAACGCGTGACATATTTGATTGGTTTGAGTAAATGGATGGAAGAGCAAATTTTGACAGGAGTAACAAGTGGATGGCCATGATTGCCTAAGTCCTGAAGGAACACGGCACATAGAAGAAGAAGAAGATGTCAGAAGAGGAAGAAGAAGAAGAAGTCGTAAGAAGAAGAAGTAAGAAGAAGTAAGAAGAAGAAGTAAGAAGAAGTAAGAAGAAGAAGTAAGAAGTAAGAAGAAGTAAGAAGAAGAAGTAAGAAGAAGTAGAAGTAAGAAGAAGAAGAAGTAAGAAGAAGAAGTAAGAAGAAGAAGAAGTAAGAAGAAGTAGAAGTAAGAAGAAGAAGTAAGAAGAAGTAAGAAGAAGAAGAAGTAAGAAGAAGTAGAAGTAAGAAGAAGAAGTAAGAAGAAGAAGAAGTAAGAAGAAGAAGAAGTAAGAAGAAGTAAGAAGAAGAAGTAAGAAGAAGTAAGAAGAAGAAGAAGTAAGAAGAAGTAGAAGTAAGAAGAAAAAGTAAGAAGAAGAAGAAGTAAGAAGAAGAAGAAGAAGAAGAAGAAGAAGAATAAGAAGAAGTAGAAGTAAGAAGAAGAAGAAGTAAGAAGAAGAAGAATTAAGAAGAAGAAGTAAGAAGAAGTAAGAAGAAGTAA
Source organism: Ascarosepion bandense (assembly GCA_037127315.1). Classification (NCBI taxonomy): domain Eukaryota; kingdom Metazoa; phylum Mollusca; class Cephalopoda; order Sepiida; family Sepiidae; genus Ascarosepion; species Ascarosepion bandense. The sequence goes on along the minus strand of JBBBDQ010000285.1, from coordinate 317,724 downwards.
GAAGAAGTAAGATGAAGTAGAAGTAAGAAGAAGAAGTAAGAAGAAGAAGTAAGAAGAAGAAGAAGAAGTAAGAAGAAGAAGTAAGAAGAAGAAGTAAGAAGAAGTTAGAAGAAGAAGAAGTAAGAAGAAGAAGAAGAAGAAGAAGAAGAAGAAGAAGAAGTAAGAAGAAGTAGTAGTAAGAAGAAGAAGTAAGAAGAAGTAGAAGTAAGAAGAAGAAGAAGTAAGAAGAAGTAGAAGTAAGAAGAATTAAGAAGAAGTAAAAAGAAGAAGTAAGAAGAAGTAAGAAGAAGAAGAAAAAGAAGTAAGAAGTAAGAAGAAGAAGAAGTCAGAAGAAGAAGTAAGAAGAAGTAAGAAGAAGAAGAAGTAAGAAGAAGAAGAAGTAAGAAGAAGTAAGAAGAAGAAGTAAGAAGAAGAAGTAAGAAGAAGTAGAAGTAAGAAGAAGAAGTAAGAAGAAGTAGAAGTAAGAAGAAGAAGAAGTAAGAAGAAGTAAGAAGAAGAAGAAGAAGAAGTAAGAAGAAAAAATAAGAAGAAGAAGTAAGAAGAAGAAGAAGTAAGAAGAAGAAGTAAGAAGAAGTAAGAAGAAGAAGAAGAAGTAAGAAGAAGAAATAAGAAGAAGAAGTAAGAAGAAGAAAAAGTAAGAAGAAGAAGTAAGAAGAAGTAAGAAGAAGAAGAAGAAGAAGAAGAAGAAGAAGAAGAAGAAGAAGAAGAAGAAGAAGAAGAAGAAGAAGAAGAAGAAGAAGAAGAAGTAAGAAGAAGAAGAAGAAGAAGGAGAAAAAGAAGAAGAAGAAGAAATAGAAGAAAAGCAAACGGGCTGCAATCATTTCTTTTGCAAATACAATGCAAATGAGATAAATGTTACCTACTTTGTGTTTATATTTTCTGGTTCTCCGACTGGCACGAGTTTGTTTATTGCACCGGCATTATCTTTAAGATTTCATCCTTCAAATCTGAGCCCAAGAAGAAATCAATTATTTCAGCCTCCTTAATTGGTAACGAAAGAATGTAGATCTCTTCAAGGGTGTGGATTTTCATATCTGTCACTAAACGGTCAAGTTTAGTAACTGGGATCCATTTTTTATCAGCATCTTTAGCGCCACGGCCTCTACCACGACCTCTGCCTCGTCCACGTCCTCGGACACGTCCACAGCGTCTACCACCAAATCCGCAACTAAAGCCTCCTCGGCCACCGGCTGGTGCTGCGTCCGCCATTGATGGTCACTAAGAAAGAGGATGTGAGTTCTGATGCAATGGATACCGACTCGGAACGAGAAATCGAGGAAGCCGAGTTCGAATTCCAGTTGAATCCCTTGCATTCACTTACGCGCAAATACGATTTGGAAAGGTATTAATCCGTGTCTTCTCTCTAATTAAGGGTTAAATAACAGGACAGATTGGGTTCTATAGCCTTGGCTGGCAACCAGTCTACCACAGAAAGCAATGTTAACCTACTGCGGGATAATCATCTGCCCAGTTAGTTATGTCTCTATCGAGACATGATCGCCCAAGCGTGTATCACGTATGGCATTTAACTGACTTAATTCATAGATCCGGTTCCTAATTAAAAGAAAAATCTTTTTGGAAATAAACCAGTTTTCTATAATATTTCCTTGAAATTCGTTCAAGTGGTTTGTAGTTATTTCGTAGACAATCAAATAAGAGAAGAAAGAAACAGACGGAAAAACGGACAAAGATGGCTAAAAGCATGACTACAATAACATTTTCTTTTTAAACAGATGTAATTAGCTTTGAAAGTGAATATAAACTATTCCATTTTAAAATCGAGCCCTGTTGCTCCGACTTCATAATCAAAAGAATTACGTCTGCAGCCATTTCCGTTCAGATGTGGAAGCGTTTTTATAGACGATCCATCGTCGTCTTAATCTCCATAGACAATACTGGTTAAAATGTCCGCCATGATAGATAACTCTAAAACATATAGACCGGTTTCGGGAGAAAGTTCATACGCAAAAGGGTATAAATCAATAAGAGCAAATATCCGGAAAAGAATTTAAAAACGAAAAAAAGTATTTTCGAACAGTTTGAAAAATCTTACAGACACAATCAAATGACAGCAACTTAATAACCCAAACCAACTCCTACGTGAAATCTTTGATGATGTTTTAGTTTCTTCTTAAACTGAACGTGAAACGAAATTACAACCGAAGATAGGCAAACTTGAAAAAATAATGAAAATCGATAATTGGGCGCTTCACATAGAGTGATGTTTAGCAGGCTCGTAGCACAAGGAAAGCTATTTCTTTTAACAGCAAGTGAAGCAGTTACTTAAAAAATATGCCTGGTAATTCTCATCGACGAAAAAATTGACGTCGGTGAGTCGCGAATCCTTGTATAACCATTAGTCGAAAGATATTTGCTTACGAGTTTCATCCAGCCTCATCACAACGATGAAGCCGTTAGCCAAATAAGGGGTTGTCATCAGGATGTCTAACGAGTCCAGTTTGAAAGTAGAGATCGCCAGTTTGAAATCAGTCAGTTAAGTGCCATACGTGATGCACGATTGGCAGGATCATGTCTCTAAAGAGACATGATAGACCGGGCAGAATATTATACCGCAGTAGGTTGCCATTGCTTTCTGCGGTAGACTGGTTGCCAGCCAAGGCTATAGAACCCAATCTGTCCTGTTATTTAACCCATAACTAGAGGGAAGAGACGGATTAATAACTTTCCCAAGGGTATTTGTGCGTATGTGAATGCAAGGAATTCAACTGGAATTCGAACTCGGCAACCCGATTTGTCATTCCGAGTCGATATCCCCTGCACCACAACGAAATCAGAGTACTCCTTATCTTGTATAGATTATCAACCATTGCTAACGATCTCTGTCCAACCGATATATAAAAATCCATTTTCTTTTAATCACCACAGAAGACCGTTTTTTCTGCCTGTCATCACTTTAACCAGGGTTTCACAGAATCCCGATCCACTATTCCTGACAACAGTTAAACGATGAAGGCATTGGCCAAATAGAATCAAGCAAGTACAATAATTTAAATACCTAGGAAGTGTAATAACAGGAGATGGAAAGTGCAACACAGAGATCCGGAGGCGAATGACGAGTAAAGATGAGTAAAATACTAAGACACAGGAAACTTTCGCTAGAAACAAAGAAGAGAGTGTTAGATTGCTATGTGATGTCAGTTTTTCAATACAGCAGTGAATGTTAGACAATATCATCGAAGCTGAAGAAAAAAAACTAAAGCAGCGGAAATGTGGTTCTACAGAAGGATGCTGCGGATATCATGGACCGAGCATGTGAGCAACGATGAAGTGTTGGAAAAAAACGAAACGGAAAGGGTATTAATAGTGAGCATCAGGGAGAGACAACTAAAGTTCTTGGAACATGCAATGAGTAAAGAGGGCTTGGAGAACCTGATACTGACAGGCTAGATAGAGAGAAAAAGAGACAGACAGAGGAAAGCAACGGGTAATATATTTGAAGAGCCTGAGCAGGTGGATGACTGAACGGGGGTTGCGTGGTGTAACAGGAGAAAGCGTGCTAAGAGCCACCAGGGATAGGGGGACGTGGAAAGCCATGATCGCCTACGTCCTGAAAGGACAGGACACTTAGAAGAAAAAGAATTACGATGAGAATGTAGCGTGATGGTTATCGACGCGAAAAGTCTTAGTGACGTGCCGAGGTCAATTCTGAGTTGTGATTGCCGGATTCACTTTTACATGAATATATAAACATTGAAGTTAACACATCCAGATGTTACAGTCTGATTTTGTTACATTGTTACTACATTTCTTAAAAGTCGGAAACTTAAAACAAACAAGAATAGATAGCAATAAATTAAAAAATAAAATAGATAAATCAAATGACTTAACCCATATTAATAAACAAGCAAATAATAAATAGATTAACAAACTATGAATGCACACACAAGCACTATTAAACGTAATAGTAACAAACAACAATAAAATAATCAGTAATGAATAATTAAAAGAGCAACCAAACAATACTATAAACTAGCCACAAAATGCATCCGGAGCCAAATTTATTTCCACTCAATAGCACATAAAATAATTCAAAACACAACCGGCACATAAAGTTCAAACATGCGCCTGGTTATTGCACAATGCATGAAACTCTTAGTCCTGATATCGGCATAGACTGAGATATATATATATATATATATATATATATATGTGTGTGTGTGTGTGTGTGTGTGTGTGTGTGTGTGTGTGTCTCACTGAGACCGCCTTTTCATTGTCTCTCTCTTTTTACCGCGACTACCACTACGACTATTACACTGAACGTATTTCATTACATTCAGTTTCTCGGAAATTCCATTGGCAAAGAAATTAATACATCTCCCTCAGCTATGGGTTAAATAGTAAGACTGTAAAACCCATTGTTATTCAAAAAATAAGATATCGCAATATTCTCAATTATATAAGATATGTTTTGGCTTAAATAACCGAAAAATGTTGATAAGTCGTAAAAACAAATCAGTTAGTCTTCTCACTCTTATTCTATCAATTGCCTCCCTTGATTCTCTTCTTTTCTCACCCACTCCTCTCTCTTTCTTGTTTATCTGTTTTTGCTTTCAACTTTTTTTTCCACATTTCTCCTGTTCATATGTTTTTTTACTTCTTTTTCTTTGTTACGCCTGTGTAGAAAACAATGGTATCTTTCATTAACAACATGTGACTAGACTAGTTTAGATGACTTTCATGGCAACATAAGCGACATCCCAGCAAAGTCCATCGGACCTGAATTCAATTTATTAACCTCAAATCAAGAGTGCACTTTCCTCTTCAAACTATTTCAGGTGATTGTCTGTAAATGGAATCTTAAACGCAGTTCTGATTCGTTGGCTCCCTTTGACCAACCCCAATTGCTTAAGAGCTCAGAGGACGGCAATGATGAAACAAACTGCATTTTTTTTAATAGAAAAAAACATTATAAAAACTGACGAACAGAATTGGAAACAAGATTTGTTTACATTTTATCATAATTTTTTTCTTTTGTGTTTTTATCCGAAAAATCGTTTTTACTCAATGATATTAGGAAATTACTTAATTTCTCGGGCTGGGTTGTTGGTTCCAATTGTCACGCAAAAATGTCTAGTGTTCTAAAAGGTCACGAATTGATTTGGTTTGGATATAGATGTCATCAATATATCTGTTATAAATTAAGAATCTCTTTATTTTTTAATGTATTATTTTCAAAGCTGACCATATTAAAAATTGAGAACAAAGAGCTGAAACGAATGCCCATAACGAAGCCTTTATGATTAGGTTTAAAAAATGAAGAGACCATAGTTAGGATCATCGAATCAATGCGAATGATCCGCTACTTAGCTGCATAGTACGTGTTTCGTCAGGGCTACGTACATTTTTGAATTCAGAGTTTTCCATCTCCGGACCAGAATCGACCGTAATCATCGAGTCAGTGCGAACGTAAGTGAATCTAATGAGTTCGATTGGAATCAGAGTCTCAGCTCTCCGATTACCTCAATCAGAGCTGCAAAAATCCACCGACTATATATGTCTGTTGTTTATTATTTAAAGAAATATATAAGGAAGTATTTTATTACTCATAAATTTATAAAACATGTCTTTGAACAAGACAATTACAATAAACAGGGCAAATAGGTTTGAATTTAGAGTTTTCCAACTATTAGACCAGAGTCTGGTGTAGTCGGGATCATCGAGTCCATTTGAACAATCCTTTTCTTAACTGCATAGTGTGTGTTTCGTCAGTTTTAAATTCAGAGTTTCCCTTTATCCAGACCGGTTGCTAACCAAGGCTGTATAAATCATTACTATTTACCTATGGCTACGGGAGAAGGCAAGTGTATGTAATTACATCGACTATTCAAACTCGGCTCTTCGATTAATCCCCGAACCGCTATCCTTTTCTTTACCCTGCATCTTAATAAGTACAAGTCTAAACTTATATATAAATGGAACTTTGTCTGTGTGTGTGTCTGTGTGTGTGTATCCATTACGTATAGACTCCGAAACGGCTGAACCGATTTTCTTGAAATTTTACACAGTTGTACTATAAGCGTCTGCGAGTGTCCCTAGCTAGGAGTTGTGTAGAGGTACCCCGGATAAATATCGAAAATCGATAATCGAAAAAATCGGGTAATAGAAGGAGTCGTCCGATTTTAATCAAATTTGATACACTCATAGACAATGACATAAGAAACGATATTCAGAAATTTCAATGTTGCAGTTCATACAATAGTGCAGAAAATTTGATATCGATACCAGGAAATCAAAATTGGACTTACATCCATTTATTTTTCTTTTAGTCTACGGTTTCGCTTTAACTGGAAACAATTATTGCTTTTTAGTCTTTCTTTCGTGCCAACGTCCAAAGAGTCCGAGTGAGCTCCAGGACCATGGATTAGTTTTAAAGCTTTCATTACACCTGAGCAACGCCGGGCTATACTGCTAGTAATAATAAGAAAGAAAAAAAAGAAATAAAGAAGAGATTTAGAATTACAATTTTCCCAAGGGTATTAGCACGTAAGTGAATGTGATGAACTCGACTGGAATTCGAACTCGGCTTCCCGATTTCTCAATCCTGGTCGCGCCTCTCACGTATAAATCAATTCGACCCTGGAAAAGGTTTTGTGTTGTGGACGCTAATGAGAACTTTTCGTTTATAATCATATCCCCCCAAGCAAGGCATTTTACTGCCACTGTTTTGCAGGGGGTTACATAAGAGGAGAGTTATGAGAAAGAATGACAGGTTACAGCGGGTGACAGGAAGTGGGTAAGAGAAGGATGAGAATACTGATGAGAATGGAGTGGACGGAGAAAGGAGCATGAGAGGGAGGATGCAAGTCAGTGAGATAGGATATGACTATTGATTTTACATTTAAATTCTTGGAGAATGTAGCTGTCGGGGAAGTTTATGATATATTGCCTTGTAATAACATCCAACCCAATCCCAAAATACATATTTTTCACGCCTGTGGAACTCTCTTCCTTATCCTTGCTTGCCTGACGGCTACAACGTGAAGCTTATAATTATATTGTTTATAATATTTTCGGAATAATTTCCAGATGCGGCAACAAATGATAGTGATTATTGAAAATAACAACAGCTTCTCATGAACTGGAACATTAGTGAACAAACGCCAACATCTAAGGATGCTAGGATCTTTTTCCTGAAATGTCATAAACATGGCAATTAAGATGAGGACAATAGTCCGAACATTGTAAATATAGATATTTTTGTTGTTCACTGCAACCAAACCTAAAGAAATCATGTATTAAATACATACATTTTGGGATTGGGTTGGATGTTATTACAAGGAGATGATTTTACATCGATGAGCGATATGGAGGAATAGATATTTCTTTAATCGTTTCACCCCAAGAAAGGCGGTAACGCCACTGATGCTCAGGGGACTACATACAGGGGACCGTGCCTCTAGTAACAATTTTGGCGCAACTTTCATGGCTTTTGCTCAGACGAACTTAAGTCACTGATGCCTCCTCAACAGGTGTTTACTCGTGCAACCAGACTGGCAACTGGGTCCCACCCATTCACAGTCAGGTTAGCCAAATGCAGACGACAATTCTACTCCTTCAGCTTCTTCTCTCGCACTTCACGCCTGTGGAACTCGCTCCCGTATTCTTGCTTTCCTGACGGCTACAACCTCCAGAAATTTAAATGCAATGTCAATACTCATCTACTAACCACTGGACTCTAGCTCTCTCCCCACCCCCGTATAACCTTCCATTTCTCTCCACCTATGTATCTGTCATCGCACCTGCTTTCTCAGCTTTCTATTGTTCCTTTCTAACTAGTTTGTACTCCTCACTCTTTTCTAATTAATCTTTTTACATTTATGTAGCCCCCTGCACATCAGTGGCGTTTCCGCCTTGCTCGGGGTGAAATGATTAAAAAAAAAAACAAAAAAAAATAATCTTAAGATTCATTTTAGTTGATATTTTTTGTTGTTAAAAAATAAATAATCAATTCGACTCAAAGAAAGTGATAATGCCAGTAAGACAAAAATAGTCCCCAGGAGTGAAAGAAAATACAAAGATATCAGATGAAACTGGAAACTTAATCCTAAACAGGAAACAAGGGATACACCTACACTCCTGTTTAGAATACCACGGAGCAATGTTCATTAACTTAGTAAGTAAAGTGACACAATTTTATGCCCGGAACAAATAAAATCTCTTCGCAACACGGTCCTGAGTATGACGGTAAACTGCACCCAGCAGCAAGGCCTCTGATTAGGAAGTTGTAAGGAGCATGGAACCACCTCATAATTGCTGTTGTTCCCAGGTCCACCCTGACGTAGAGTGGTAGCACCTGTTAGCATTCCAGCTATGGGCAAATAGTTACCCGTAAACTAGTATCAAAACATTATGAAAGTATAAAAAATAGACTTTTATAGAAAAATATACATTGTTGAAGGAAAAATATTACCAACAATACAATTTTGAAGACAAGTAAATGTTACCATAATACATTTTTGAAGAAAAAACAAATTATCAGCAAAAGTGTCAAAACACTATGACAGTATAAAATGTCTTTTATAGAAATATTTAAATAAAAATAGACTTTTATAGAAGAATATACATTTTTTAAAGAAAATGATTACCAAAAATATATTATTGAAAGGAAAAAAATATTACCATAACACATTTTTGAAGGAAAAAATTATTGCCACGATACTTTTTGAAGGAATAAAAAATTATTACTAGCAATACATTTTTGAATATAGAACTAGAAGACATATTCAGTTTTCTAAAATAAAAAAATAAATAAAAATAAATAAATCTGTAGGTATAAAAAATTAATTAAAATCAACCTTCTTCTTCACTTTTAAAACAATGCACAATGATGTGTGAAATCCTGGTTTTTCCCAAATAGAAAAAGGATTGATCATGTGCCTTTCGCAAGTAGGTGTTAAAATGATTTTTGACCAATGGGAGCGACTTAGCGATCCAGTTCTAAATTCATAAAGACTATATAAATGATCTCGGCGTCAGACAAGAGAGCCAGATGGGAGCCGAGAGACGAAAGGCCTAAAATGTAACCAACTTCAAATCAACCCGGAGATAAGGTCAGGTCGCACCTTGTTCTCTTTCTCCTTTATCTCTTTCAACAATTGCTACTACGAATGTTTTATACGAACTCTTGATACCCTTAGCTTTCTCATTGCACATTAGTTTCTACGAATTCTTGTTATTCCTTCTTTTAATAAATTTTTATTTTAACATGAAAAATATATATTTTATTCTTACATTATTCTGAACTATTACACACCATTGCACATATTCCAACCTGCTGACAACCAATCTTCTGATGATAAAAAAACCTGATGATTATAACTCTGCATAGAACTTGTAAGCTATAGGAAGTTCGGTTAAGTCTAACACAAGGCCGAACCAAGAACATTAACCAGCTACCTACGCTACAAAACTTTCATCAAAATCTGACTAAATCAACCGCCTCTCTAGAAACGACTATTAACAAATACATTAAAAGCCTACGTTTTTGGCATTAAATAACCCACAGAGGTGTTGATATGCCGTTAAACAAAACTCAAACTCAAACTCAAAATCTGACTAAATCAATTTTCTCACTATAAGTGAAGCTTAAAAACAATACCTTTAAAACCCCACCTTTTTGGCATTAAATAACCCACAGAGGTGTTGATATGCCGTTAAACAAAACTCAAACTCAAACTCAAAATCTGACTAAATCAATCTTCTCACTATAAGTGAAGCTTAAAAACAATAACTTTAAAATCCCACCTTTTTGGCATTAAATAACCCACAGAGGTGTTGATATGCCGTTAAACAAAACTCAAAACCAAACTCAAAATCTGACTAAATCAATCTTCTCACAATAAGTGAAGCTTAAAAACAATAACTTTAAAACTCCACCTTTTTGGCATTAAATAACCCGCGGGGGTTGACATGCCGTTAAACAAAACTCAAATTCAAATTCTTCGCAACACAATCTTCCAAAGCTCTATATGCAGTACATTTCTGTGCTTATAAAATCTACAATAAATGTTTCTCTGTCTTTGTTTCCCGTTTAAAACACTGTAGTTAGTCACGTTTCTTTTTCTTCTTACCTAACCGAGCCGTCTTCGTAATTAAATGAACGAAATCTCGCTTTCAAAACAAACTTCATTTTCACACGTAGGCGCAGTTACATAGTGTTCCCGCAACCACCGAAACTCGCCCACACCTTTCAACTTCCTGTCTTCCTGAAAACTTCCGTCTCCTACCGCCAGCTTCTCTTCTGTTCCGCCATAAACAAATTTTACAGCCATCAATTCAAACGACTTTTTCGACGGTCTTCGTCTGCCAAGCAAGGCAGTCAGATTGAAGAAGAGGATGGAGAGACTTGATTGAGTTTCTTACTTCGAATTTGTTTGAATAGGGGGAGGTCTTTTACCAGTTGTTTACGTTGATATACAACAGGTTGGTAGTATTGTATCATTTAGTTGCACTGTTATACAACGATAAAGTAATATTCTTGTAGTATTTGCTTGAACTATTCAGCAAGGAAATGCTGGTAGTTATATCTCATTTACTTGAGCTATTACACAACGAGACATTTTGGTATCAATGGAAAACACTTAGATTTTTGAAAAGATTAGGGGTTTTCGATATTTTACGGAAGTATGAAAACATTTACAAATAACTTCAAAAATTACTCCGAAATCAACTAAAAGCTAAAGTTTTTAACGTAAATTTTGAAATTTCCAAAGTTTCAGAAAATTAATTTATCCTTAAAATAAATTAATGAAAATTATTAAAACATGATAGAAACACTTGATATAAAAGGAAAACACTTAGATTTTTAAAAAGTTTAGGGGTTTACGATATTTTAAGGAAGTTTAAAATTCAACAAAAGCTATAGGTTTTAACGTAAGTTTTGAAATTTTCAAAATTCCAGAAAAGTAATTTATCCTTAAGATAAATTCATGAAAAGTATTAAAACATGATGAAAACACTTGATATTAATAGAAAACACTTAGATCTTTAACAAAATTAGGGGTTTTCGATCTTTTACGGAAGTTTGAAAAGTTTTACAAATGTGCTGAAAAACTAATACTAGTAGTTTTTACTATTTGCTGGCACTGTTATACAAAATCAAGTAGGCTGTATTTTATTATTTACTTCTATTGTTATATAAAAATAAGGTGGGTGTTTTTATTGTTTGCATCCATCGGTTTACACAGATAAGGTAGGAGTTTTTCTTATTTGCTCGCATTGTTATACATGGTAAGGTGGGAGGTATCTATTATTTGCTTTCATTTTTATATAATAATAAGGTGGGTGTTTTTATTGTTTGCATCCATCGGTTTACACAGATAAGGTAGAAGTTTTTCTTATTTGCTCGCATTGTTATACATGGTAAGGTGGGAGTTATCTATTATTTGCTTTCATTGTTATACAACAAAAAATATGAGTCTCTTATTATTTGCTAGCATTTATATATATATATATATATATATATATATATGTGTGTGTGTGTGTGTGTGTGTGTGTGTATCTGAGTCAGTACAGAACGAAGAAATAATTCTTACAACGTCCAAAACATTAATTTAAAACAGTGCTCGATATATAATATATAGAGCTGTGAATATTTATTATAAATTATATTAGAACATCTACAAAATTTTTCTATGTATATCCACGACAAAGGTACGTTTGTTTCGACATTGAAACTTCAATGTCTCATCAGGCGGTGTGAAAAGTAATGGAAAGCCTGTTTTCTTATATTTGTTTAGTTTTGTTAGAGGTGTTGATGGGGGTTAGTGATAGGGGAATAAGTCTCTGACTGTTTCAATTTTTGGAGAGGGTGTTTTTTAAAGTGGTTGATTAATGAGAGTATTTGATTTCTAGGCAGATTTAACCTTGTAAGTTTTTATTATGTAGTGACTAGACTATATCCCCTGGATCTCTTAGAAGAACCGGTAGTGGGTGGCACCGGATATTTTTATTTAAGCAGAGTCTTTATAATTAATGTAAGTGTGTATATTTAATCTTAACTTTGGATTTAAGGGAATATATTTTTTCTATTAAATTTTTAATTATTAATTATTAATTAGATCATAGTTTGGAAAGCGTTTTTCTATTAAATTTTTAATTTTAAATTTCTGTTCTATTATCTAGTCAATTGTGTATGTGGTGGGGGTTTAGTGATAAGGGAACAAGTACTGCTGATTGATTTAAGAATTTTGGTGTGGGGAGTGCAAGTTTTATTTATATATATCTTGTGACTAGACTATATCTTTTAGGATTTCTTAGAGGAACAGGTTAGGGGTGGGATGCGTATTCAGTAAAGAATATTTTTTGCATATGAGTAGGGTTTTTGTAAATAATCTAAATTTGTATATTTAATCATAATTTTGAATTTAGGAAGTCGATTTTTTCAATTAAATTTTAAATCTTAATTAGATCACAGTTTGGAAACCGATTTTTTCTATTAAATTTCAAATTTGTATTATATCATCCTTTGTGGTAAAATTTAATGTAAGAGGTAAATTTTAATGTTAGGGTTATTTAGGTAATCGATAAACGCAGGTAATAAGTGCGTAATAAGTAGAATTTTATGTAAGGGGAAAGTAGAATGTTTGTATTTTAGGTAATAGGTGAATAGAAAATAGGTGTGTTTGTATTTAAGGTAATAGTTGAAGTTTTGTGTGTATTAAGGACAGTATATAAAATTAATCTAATTATGGTTATTAACCTTACTTTATAATTTAGTAAATCGATTACTTCTATAAATTTCTTAATTTTATTTAGAAAAAAAATCTAATTTAAATATGAAATTTAAACCTTACTTTGGAATTTCGTAATTCGATATTACTATAGGATTTTTCTTTTTTTATGGGGTCCTAGCTCTGGCTATTGTAGTATTTTTTAGCATGATTGTAATGTTAGTTCTCTAATGTGTTTGCTGTTTACTGTGGTTTCATGCCTCTGGTTTAAAAGCTTGTTACTGTTTATATATTTAAGGATCTCAATTTTTTTCTTGAAGACAGAGTAAACATGGTTCCTTTATAGATTTAGCTGTTCTTGCTTGTTTATGAATTTTCCATCTAACTTTAGGCGTTTTATTTTCGTCTTTTAACTTCCAAAAGTATTTCGAGAGAGATGTCATGTTTTGTTTTTCTCTGTTATTGAAGTATGAGAGGTGATTGTAAAATCGCTTTTTAAATACGTTCATGGTATTTCCGATATACATTGTTTCGTCCTTAGGATTCTCCATGGATGAAATCGAACAGATATATATCAGGGATTTGGTTAGACATTTATTGGTCATGGAGCATTGGTTAGTATTAGTGTTGGAGTTATTTTTGTTGTGTGCTTTTAATATTTTGCTGTTATGTACTTTAATTATTTTTTCTAGATTATTGGAGCAGCTATAGCTTAGTTTAATTGTATTTTTATTGAATATTTTCTTAAGGGTTATTTTTGAGGAAATGTTTATCAATTAGTTTAAGAAATTTATGTCCCAGCTTGAAGTTAATTGATTGATTAAAAGGAGGGTTATACCATATGATTTTCCGGTTTCTATTTTTGCTTTTTGAACTCCTGAATTTTTCCACAAAGCTAATTTTTGATGATTAATATCCGCTATCTTTAAGGATTTTATCCTAAATTACCTTGTGTTTATCAAATATTTCTGTACTGGATGAGTGTGTGTTAATGCGACGTTCTATCGATGATGGGATGTGTTTGATAATAGATGGTGGGTGATTAGAGTTGGGGTTTAGATATATTGGGTTTACATTGTTTTTCATGTAAGGTTGGAAAGTGTTAGATACTAAGTCTAATGTTATGTCTAATAAGTCTACTTGCTTTATATTGGGGTTAATCACTACGTTAAGACCAAAGGATTTAAAGACTTTATGAATTAATTTTCTAGTTCTATCAACCTTATCTCCAGTAGATTTATTTATATATATCAACAAGCAGTTTAACCCGGTTTCACTCAGTTAGTTTAAGGAATAATAAGAATAGAAAAATATGAATTTACATATCAAATACTTACACAACGTCCATCCTCGTCACTTTTATAGATATAGACTAGCAGTTTAGCCCGGTTTCACTCAGGTAGTTTAAGGAATAAGAATAAAAAACATGATGAATTTACATTTGCTATGTAAATTCATCATGTGTTTTATTCTTATTATTCCTTAATAAACTGCTCGTTGACATTCTACATTGTCATCTATATTCATAAAAATGACGAGGGTGGATGTAGAATGTCTGTATTGGATTAGGGTGGGAGTGGGAGGGGCAACATATATAGATATAGATAATATAAAGTGGGGTGATCGATTCTATATTATAATCAATGTTACTTTGCAAGACACACTTTGAGAACAAATACAAGCTGCTTGACAGGATATACCATTAGATACATTGAAGAAGCTTATGACTGACAACATGAAGGCTGTGATCAAAGCAAAATGCTATTATACTAAATATTAATTTTATTTTGTAACAAGTATTGTTTTTCTTCTTAAAACATTTGTTGAGTAAATCAAATAAAATTACTTTAATTAAATTGTTTATTTCTTACAGTATGCCTCATATAAGATAAAACATTTCTTGTCGTAATACTTTTGCACAGTACTATATATATATATATATATATATATACTAGGTGCAATTGGCAAATTGTCGCAATTATTTTATTCTTTCAAAGCAAAAGGCTATTATACTAAATATTAAATTTATTTTGTAACAAGTATTTTTTCTTGTTAAACCATTTGTTGAGTAAATGAAATAAAATTACTTTAATTAAATTGTTTATTTTCTGTTAGTATGCCTTATAAAATATAAAATAGTTCTTGTCTTAATACTTTTGCACAGTACTGTATTTTACAATGTAAAATATTGTCTGATTTTAAATAACATAAAATCAGTCACTCAATCAGTCGAGATTAGTGACGAAATCCAAAGAAGGGTCTGTAATGTTATGCGTGGCATCTCAACTTTAATTCTTTTCTTACCGTTGGAAGGTAGCACTTTTTACTCTTTTCTTTATTTTATGGCTATTGTCCTAATGAGTTAATTTCTTCAATAATAACTCAAAATCCCGACTCTCATATGTACGGTATGCATGGTAGACAACTCAGTCAAGTCAAAACCAACAATTTCTAAAACAATAATGATTCTTTAGCAGACAAATATAAAATAAACTGTCGCAATTGCTCCTTAAAATATATTGAAGAAAATTGTAGATATTAAATAAACAAAGGTACCTATGAACACAAAAACGATCTTATACATTTATCAAATTTATACACGGTCCTGGATATGACGGTAAACTGCATCCAGCAGCAAGGCCTCTGATTGGGAGGTTGTGAGTAGCATGGAACCACCTCTTAATTGCTGTGGTTCCTATGTCCATGCTGACCCGGAATGGTAGCACCAGTTAGGGTCCAAGCTATGGGCAAATAGTTACCGGTGCTGAATGGTGCGGTACGCCGGGAGTTGGGCAGCGGGGTGAGCTCCCACTGTTCTTATAAAATGACTCCTGATGGCTAGTGTAATTTTACACCTCTGCCGCACAAACTCCCTACCCTGCGTCCACGTCGCGGCACTGGCTCCACTAAACGGGCAAGGGTGTGAAAGCGAGTGTTCGGCGCTTTAAAACCGTTCAATGCTCCCTGCAAATCCAGATCGCGTCTGTTCCGGCATCCGGCGGCCCCTGGTGGCGGTGACCTCTGCGTCTGCGGGTATCCTGCGGCAAGTCCTCGTCGTCACTGCGGGGTAGGGCTGGGGACCCTACCACACCATCCGCTTTTTCTCCTTGAATCATCCCTTATGATTATGATTATGATTATTAATGTCTCTCACAGTTATACCGACTCAAGCTACGGCGTACCCGGTAGGCGACGCGCCTGTCCTCAACGGTTTGACGGGGCAGGTGTTAAATCAGCAAGTCAGACTACTTCCACGCAGGCGTTCGTCTTACTTCGCCTGCTGGAATGTGCGCACGCTGCGGGATACTGGAGTGCAAGCTCTAACCATGCGTGCGCTGTACAACTATGGAGTTGAAGTTGCATGCCTCTCAGAGGTCCGCGTCCCTGACTCCGGACACTCCACAATCAAGGTCCCGGGGGTCGACAGGAACTTTCATCTCTACCACAGCGGCGTGTCGGACAACACGGGGCGCCAGGGCGTAGCCATCGCCTTGGCAGAATCGGCAAATGCGGCTCTCTTGGAGTGGGAGCCAATTTCTCCGCGCCTCGCCAGGATTCGGCTGAAGGGCCACATCACAAACATCTCCGTGGTGGCCATGTATGCGCCCACCCTTGATGCAGACGATGCCACCAAGGACGCGTTCTACAGCCGGCTCCAGCAGGTCGTCCGAGGGGTTCCTCGCCGCGACATGCTGATTGTCGCGGGTGATTGGAATGCGCGCACGGGGCCAGGCGACGACACATCCAGACATATCCTCGGTCGGTTTGCTTTGGGGACCCGATGTGACAACGGCGACCGCCTCGTCAACTTTGCGGCCGCAAATCGCCTGGTGGTCAGCAACACACGTTTCGACCACCCGCGCAGACACCTGGCGACCTGGAACTCAAACGACGGTCACACGCAGAACCAGATAGACTACGTCCTAGTGCGGTCCCGTTGGGCCAACTGCGTGCTTGACTGTCGGGCGTATAGAGGAGCAGAAACCGGGAGTGCAAACGGCTCCGACCACGTTCTTGTCCGTGCAAAACTTCGTCTTCGCTTGAAGCGTCTTCCTCCGCGGCAACTAGCCCGCCGGTTTGATGTATCAAAACTCAAATCGGTGGTTGCTGAGCCTTTTCGTGTTGAGCTGCGGAACCGTTTTGACGGCCTCGTCTTGGACGAGGAGGCACCTCCAGAAGCGGAATGGAGCGCGCTAAAGACAGAGGTTACAAACGCAGCTAAGGCCCATCTGGGCTACACCCGCCGTCGGCACCGCGATTGGATCTCCGCGGGGACGATTGATCTGGCCGAACGAGCACGGCGTGCACGACTGACACAATCCACACACTACCGCGAGCTACGGCGCAGAACGGCGCAAGCAGTCCGCAACGACCGCAACGCGTACTGGCGGAGAGTGGCGGAAGAAACGGAACAGGCCTCAGCCAATGGTGATACCAGAAAGCTGTACCGTCTTCTCAACCGGGTCAGCCGTCCATCGCGGGGCGCGAGCGATACTCTCGTCGATGCAGCAGGCAATACGATCGCCGATATGTCAGCCCGGCTTGACAGGTGGCAAGAGCATTTTAGTGCTCTGCTTAACCATGATCCAGCACCAACCCCTGTCCATGCCGGCACATCTGCGGCAACAACGTATGCCTGCAACACGGATCCACCGACGCCAGATGAAGTTCGCGTGGCTCTCTTTCAGCTGAAGAACAACAGGGCCCCCGGTGAAGATGGCCTTCCAGTTGAAATCTTCAAAAGCTGTTCCGAGGTGATGGTGCCATGGTTACACCGCCTATTGATGAAGATCTGGAACACAGAGGTCGTCCCCGCTGACTGGAGAGAGGCAGTGCTTCTCCCCTTCTTCAAAAAAGGCGACAAACGAGTATGTAGCAACTACCGCGGAATCAGCCTGATCGATATTTCGGCCAAACTGTTCACAGTCCTGCTACTGAAGCGCTTCCAACTCGCTCGCGACCACCGTACCCGCCCAAGCCAGGCTGGTTTCCGTCCGGGTAGAGGGTGCTCTGACCAGATCTTTTGTCTACGCCGGATACTGGAGACGCGCTGGTCTTACCAACAACCGACGGTGCTCTGTTTCATCGATTTTGCAGCGGCCTTCGACTCGGTGGACCGCAGCGCTCTGTGGACTATCATGCGGGACGATGGCATTCCGCCAAAGCTGCTGCGTCTGATTCAGGCCTACTACCGGGAGACGAGGACACGTGTTCGTGCTTACGGTGCTGAGACCGGGGCGTTTGAGGTCCGCACTGGTGTGCGACAGGGATGCGCGCTCTCCCCGACGCTCTTCAACTACGCTATCGACTGGATTCTGATGAGCGCCCTTCAAGGCTTCACTGGGGTTCGGGTGGGCCGCGACTTGGCCGTGACCGACCTGGCGTACGCTGACGACATTGTCCTTCTTGGTGACAGCATCGAGGAGGTGCAGGCGGCCGTCAGCCGAGTGCATACCAGCGCGTGCGCGGTCGGCATGCGCATCAATGCTGCAAAGACGAAGGTGATGACGGCGCTGTTGCCTCCAGAGGCCCAACAACCCATCCTGCTCGACGGAACACCCCTGGAGATGGTGGACCACTTCATCTATCTGGGCTCGTCTTTTGTCCCGAGCGGCCAGGGTGGCGATGAGATCGGGCGTCGCATCAACCTTGCGAGGGCCGCCTTCAACCGCCTCCAGAAGTGTCTCTGGTCAAGGCGGGAGATCGCCCTGCGTACAAAGAGCCGCGTCTACCAAGCTGTTGTGCGATCCATCTTGCTGTATGGCTGCGAGACGTGGCCGGTGCGCGTAGCCGACCTCAAGAGGGTGGAGGTCTTCGACAATGACTGTCTCCGGCGCATCCTGCTTTTCCGGCGGATTGATCGGGTGCGGACATCGACCCTTCGTCAAACATGCCGTCTTCAACCGATACCGGCTGCTCTCCGACTCCGTCGACTGCGTTGGTTCGGCCATGCTGCGCGCTGTCCTCCGGGTGAGTTGATTCGCGACTGCCTCTTCCCGAGGCCCCTACCGGGCTGGCGCAAGCGTGCGGGGGAGGTCAGCTGAGGACGTGGGCAGCCACGCTGAAGGGGGACATGGAGCCGATCTCGGGCCCAAATGTCGTGGGATTTCGGAGGTGGAACCGGGACTGGGCAGAGATCGGAGTGGAGCTGGCTCAAGATCGCCGATCGTGGGCCGCCGCTGGGAGAGACGCTTCAAATGTTCTTGGGGATGCCGGCTCAACCCGTCCTGGGTGAATGCCGCTACAATACAATATATATATAATACAAATAGTTACCCCTTCAAACTTGCGTCAAAACACTATGAAAGTATAAAAACAAAATTGTATGTATACATAAAAATAGATTTTTATAGGAAAATATACATTTTTGAAGGAAAAATATTATTAACAAAAATATGTTTTTGAAGGAAAAATATTACCAACAAAAACGCGTTTTTGAACGAAAAATGTTATCAACAAAATTACGTTTTTGAAGGAAAAATGTTACCAACAAAAATACGTTTTTGAAGGAAAAATGTTACCAACAAAAATACGTTTTTGAAGGAAAAATGTTACCAACAAAAATACGTTTTTGAAGGAAAAATGTTACCAACAAAAATACGTTTTTGAAAGAAATTGTTACCAACAAAAATACGTTTTTGAAGGTAAAATGTTACCATTGCAAAAGTCTTGTCGGTATTAGATAGACCACTGAGATTGATATGCCGTAAAACAAAACAAACAACTTTATACACAAAAATAATTTCAATCACAGCTTCGATTTAAATAACGCTACACTTATTTAAAATGAAATTACTTAACTAAACAAAAACTTCTTGAAGCATCCCTTCTGAGCCTTGCCGAAATGTTAACTTGGGCGCACAATTTTTTTCCAAATATATTCTCTTGGAAAAGTAATACATATTTCCCATGTCAACATATATTTTGAAATATTAAAAGAAAACGATTAAATCGTGTCCTTTTACAGTTTAAAATAAATAAATATATAAATAATTTATGAAATTAAATAAGTAATAATTACATTAATATGAAGAAATAAGTACTCAAATCATAAATAGATATATACATATAGAAAAATAAAAAATTAACAACAACAGTAAGCATTAAATTAGAAAAGGAACCATAACAACACGCCACAGCCTGCTTTAGGTCTTCCCGCAGAACTGGTAAATAGTGCGACCATAGCGGAAATGGAGATATGATGACAAATGACAACATAATAATAATAATAATTGCTGGCCGCTCATGTCCGAGATTACAGAGATTGGTTAGCTAAGAGATTAGCTAACCAATCTCTGTTACAGAAGCCTACTCAGGCACATTTTTTCCACTCCCACAGAGTCCACTTGTAGTATATACTTAACTATGCTGAACGGACCAAAGTTATATTTTGTGGAAGCAAGCACATCATGTTACATTATCAAGCGTCTGAACAAGGCGAGTACGCACAAACCCTCAGTCACGATGACTTATAACTTCGTGCAAGCACAGCTATTAACGGCTCCTAAATAGTTCTATGAAATTTCACTCACAAGACAAACCATGATATGTTTTTCTTTGGAAAATTTTGAACGGTGGGATTAAGATAAGATCGAGAAATCACCTTTCTTACAAAGCGGTCAAGGTGAATTTTGAAACTGGATCTCATGGTCAGAAAGCAAAGCGTTCTAACCACTGCGTGTGTGTGCACGCCTAAATACCTACAGTTCTTGTTAATTTGGGAGTGATTTTAATTGCAGTTCTTGGGTTCTCTTTTCATTTTGTTTTCTGAGTCAACAGTCATCATTTAGACACTTCGTGATGCGGGTTCTAGTCGTGCTAATCAGCGTCTGTCACTCGGTTTTTTCTATTTCTCCGCAAAATCATTCCAGTTTCAGATGTCAGCATCGATTTCGAAGCTTTCCATCCACTGACCGACAGTTAACGTTTCGGGATATTTTTGACTCATTTTCTTTTTAAATTCCTTTACATAATTCAAGAAAGTCATTGTCCTCAATGAGGTGATAATAAAAATATCATGAATAAATAGATAAACACCAGGGAAATAACTCTTCAGTCAATGGAGGTAATTTTGTTCAGACGAGTAGAAGAAATAGTCAGGAGCTTTTAGGGGGGGTTGTTATTTTTTTCCCCTTCTTACCATAAATTTTAGCTCAAGAGAATTAAGCACAAAGATGAAGCGACAAATTATCTCAGAGATTTACGAGCTTATACTTCTGCATACTTATAAATATTAAGGCACAAGACAAATAAAAAAAAAACTGGCTTCGTCAGTTGCGTGCAAAATAAAATGAATAAAAATAAACATTACAAAAAATGTTATTTTCTCATTAATAGCACACAATATTCATATAGGTATACACACACATGTCAATATATATATATATATATATATATATATACTAGCAGTATAGGCCGGCGTTGCTCGGGTGGAATGAAAGCTTTAAAGCTAATCCATGGCCCTGGAGCTCAGACTCTTTGGACGTTGGCACCAAAGACTAAAAATCAATAGTTGTATCCAGTTAAAGCGAAACCGTAGACTGAAAGAAAAATGAATGGATGTAAATCAAATTTTGGTTTCCTGGTATCGATATCAAATTTTCTGCACTATTGTAAGAACTGCAACCTTGAAACTTCTGAACATCGTTTTTTATGTCTTTGTCTATGAGTGTATCAAATCTGATTAAAATCGGACAACTCCTTCTATAACCCTATATTTTCGATTATCGATTTTCGATATTTATCGGGGGTACCTCAAAACAAAACCTTGCTAAGAACACTCGCAGATTTTTATAGTCCAACTGTGTACATTTTCAAGAAAATTGGCTCAGCTGTTTCGGAGTCTATAGGTAAGGGATACACACACACAGACACACAGAAACAAATTCCATTTATAAATAAGTTTATATATATATATATATATATACTTTCTATAGAGCGCCCGTAGCTTAGAAGTAGAATCGCCGACTGACGCCAATTCGGTCATGAGCTGTGATAAAGTGAAACAGACTGTCTGCGGATGACTATATATATATATATATATATATATATATACAAGGAGCTTGTGTTAAGAACTTTCGCTTTCTGAGTAATGAGACTCGGGTTCGAATCTGATGATGGACGATTTGTCAGAAAGCTGACTTCTTGATGTTATCGGTCTGGGGGCGGGATCCCAGCGTGTGACACCTTTGCAACACGCCTGAAAACCAAACATCGGGTTGACCAAAATATTGTGATGGTTGTGCATGCAAAAAGTTACAAGTCATCGTGACTGAGGATGAGAGCGTACTGACCTTGTTCCGACGGTTCAGATGGGCACGTCAGGCAATGTATAAATTTAGTGTATTGAA
Organism: Ascarosepion bandense; assembly: GCA_037127315.1. Classification (NCBI taxonomy): domain Eukaryota; kingdom Metazoa; phylum Mollusca; class Cephalopoda; order Sepiida; family Sepiidae; genus Ascarosepion; species Ascarosepion bandense. The sequence goes on along the minus strand of JBBBDQ010000285.1, from coordinate 295,682 downwards.
GCAGCAGATAATTATTTAATCATATGTTGTTAAATACAACAGACAATGAATTTCTATTAATATTTAGTTATGAGTCATTATGAGCAGCGTATTTTAGCTTTAATTTCTGGTGAAATTAAAAACAAAAAATATCCAACATTTTGATATTTTTTATTACGCTGGTTCTAAGCTTTCGGCTCGCATAAGCCATTCTCAGAGTGGTTGTAGGAAAAATAACATAAAGATATTCGCCATCAAAAATGATATTCTCTTGTGTTGACATAAAAGATTGCTATGCGGCAAAAAAGGTCACCGAATTTCAGACGCTGGTCGTAAATTAGTTATGCGGTTCTATGTCGTCATACCACGTAAGAGACCGAAATGTTTACAACAGCATCATGTGTTTATATGCACTGTACTAGTGATTAGTTTGAAATAGTATTTTGTTGAGTGGGTGTTGATTTGATTTAGTGTAGATAACCTCCAATATCTGAAGGTTCATTTTACTGTGTGTATGTGTGAGTATTATTGTGTTACCGACTAAAATATGTGTAATATTGAGTACATGGTTATGTTTTTCTAAGAGATGTAACCGTAAATTCTACTCCAACAGCTTCTTTTCTCGTGCTTCCCGCCCGTGGAACTCCCTTCCACAAGTCTGCTTTCCCGACAGCTACAATCCCCATGTGTTTAAATGTAGGGTCAATAGACACCTCCTATCACACTAATTCCCAATTATTCTCAGAACACTCTCATCTACCCAACCCTCATTCCCTGTATCCTTACCCGCCTATCACCCACCCTCTGACATTTCCTATAAAAAATTACAAAACATTAAACGAACATTGGTAACAATAGATTTCCCAACTCCGTTATTGATCCACAAATTAAAATGTATTTCAATAAACGTAATAATACCTCTAACAAAATTGATAATTTAATAATAATAGTGAACGTCAAAATCATCCTTTCTCCACTCTATGTAGCCCCTTGCGCAGTAGTGGCAGTGACATGCCTTGCTCGGGGTGAAACGCTTATAAAAAAAAAATTGTTTAATTGACCTATAATCAGAAAGATAATTGTTAAGTCTACGGGAGAGCATGGTTGTAGTAAAACCAATATATGTAGCGGGTTTGTTATTATTATTATTATTATTATTATTATTATTATTATTATTATTATTATTATTATCAGAGATAGAATCTCTGAACCCGCATGTAAATTGATTCACTACATGAGTTTTCTGTAGAGGATTTAGTTGTGTGCCCGTACGGTTATTAGGGACTATGAGGTCAATTGTTTTAAATCTTTTATAATATACGATGAGCTTAATTTGTTAATTATTATTAATTGGTTTAACATTCCTCTCTATTATGTTTTGAGTGTTGTTTCATCATGTTTGTAATTATTATGTATTTGGTTGCAATAGTATAAGTTAATAGTGTTATGCTTATTTTGACGTTCACTATTATTATTAATATTATCAATTTTGTTAGAGGTATTATTACGTTTATTGAAATACATTTTAATTTGTGGATCAATAACGGAGTTGGGAAATCTATTGTTACCAATGTTCGTTTAATGTTTTGTAATTTTTTATAGAATAGGACTTTGCAATATATATATATATATATATATTGCTAAAAACGACTGACAAGGAAAAGGAAAATATTTTTAAATTTTTACTTAGTATTTAAACATGCTTCCTTTTACCTGGTGACAAAAAATATAAAAATGTTCCTTAATGAAAATGTTTCCAAGAGCTTTCACTCCACATAAATAATGAAAGGGTGATTATATATATATATATATATATATATATATATATATATATATATATATATATATATTATGGACTCTCCCGTCGATTTCGACGTATGGGTTTCTAACTCAGACTGCCACACAAAGGATTGTTTAGAGTGGTGAAGGTTTGTGTAGCACCATCCACACTTTTGGGAACAGCTGATAACAAACAATCGGTGCAGAAGTTCGCCACTGATCGCATGAACAGCATCTCATGAACAGCAGACCTCAGTTATTTAACCCATAACTGAGAAGGGACGGAGTAATACCATTCCCAAGGGTTCCACTGCGGAATTGAATGCAGAGTATTCGACTGGAATTCGAACTCGGCTCACCGATTTCCCCCTCCGAGCCGACATCCACAAAGCACATCTGTCAATAAAGCTTACAGCGCCTAGTATATAGTGTAATAGTTGTTACAATGGTTTATAAATTCATAGTATCACGACACAAAAATTTTCGCGTTTCGAAGCTGACCATATATCTAGGCTGCTTCTTCGTCAGGTGATTACAATATAATGCTTTACGTATGTATCGAGCAGTCTTTATAAAAGTAAATGCATGAACAACAGGTTAAAAAACCTACGAGTTCTACAACTTTGTTACAATATATATATATATATATATATATATATATATATATATATAGAGAGAGAGAGAGAGAGAGAGAGGGGAGAGATTAAACATAATTTAAGATAATATTTTATCATACACACACACACACACACACACACACACAAGTCTGCCTTCTTCTACCGAGCGCCCATAGCCCAGAGGTAGAATCGCCGACTGACGCCAATTCGGTCGGGTTTCGATCCTAGGTTAAAAGCAATCGGAGTCTAACCGGTACTGATGAGCTGTGACACAGCGAAACAGATATGTCTGCGGATGACTATGATTATATATCATACTTTTAAATTATATTCTGATATATGTGGACCGAATTATTCACCCCACTGAATATTTGTATATTTTCTCAAGAAATGGTAATATTTGCTTGTACTTATATTAACTTACCATAAACAGTTCGTTCTGGATTTAGTTTTGAATGATTCGTGAATTTTTTAGAAGTTTACATACACTGTGTTCATTTTCTTAAAAATAAGGTGCATTCAAAAATTACTTGTTCCCCTTATGGAAATTTTGAAATTGTATTCATTTTTTCTTATTTTAACATTTAATTATGTTACATTCTAAAACGTAATAAAGAATACAGTATTTGCCTTGCAGCGCAATAACACATTCATTCTGCCGCCATGCCGAAAACGGTGAACTTGGCAAGAATCTCCGAATTCAGCACTTGGTGCGCAACAAAGGCGATGGACATAGAACACTTTCCAAACGTTTAGATGTTCCTAGATTGACAATTTGCAGCATTATCAAGAAGTACAACGGAATTCATTGTGTTGAGAATGAATTAAAGACTGGCAGAAATTGTTAATTTCTGAGATAATGGAAAGAAAACTTGTTATAGATATCTTGGAAAATCTTTACTTAATGACAAAGGAAAGTCGAAATAGTGTAGAAATACCATGGTTTAATGTATCGACAAAGACAAACACAAGATGCTTTTATCGAGCGGGACATCAAGTTCGTTTACCAAGGAAAACACCCTTGCTTTAATCGTAACACCTGAAATGCAGACTTATGCTAGAATATTTCTAAAATATAGAAGTAAATTTTGAAACTTTGTTTTATGGTAAAAAGAAGTCAAACTAGAAGTATTTGAGCACATAAACGCTCGTTATTATGTATTGAGGAAAGTGAATGAATCCATTTTCATTCAGAATTATCCACTTGCATATAACTACTAAAGATAGTATGAAATACTTCATGTTTTTAAATAACTTGGGTGGCCTAATAATTATGGCCGGTAGAATATATATATATATATATATATATATACATATATATATATATATATATATATATTCATGCACGGTCCCTAGTCCTGTACGATATACAGAAATTTATCTAAAAAACATACATAGAATTCACTCTTATGTCCCTCGTATCACCTTAAGAATGAGACAGACGTATAAGAAACTTGGAATCAGTAGCAAAGTTGTTTTATTTTGTTACACACAGATACACGCACACACACACACACACACAGAGAGAGAGAGAGAGAGAGAGAGAGAGAGAGAGAGAGAGAGAGAGAGAAAACACACATACACTCACACAAACCCAAATATATCACACCCTGACTGAGCACTCTGGGAGAATGGTAGACTTTGAAAAACAGTAGCTATTCTGGCATGTACGCATTGCGCATTCAGTATTGGATTAGAGCACTCTGGCTATTGGGCGAGTATAATGACAATATATACGCTAAAAAGTCTGCCTTCTTCTATCGAAAGCCCATATCCCAGAGGTAGAATCGCCGACTAACGCAAATTCGGTCGGCTTTCAATCCTGGGTTAAAAGCAATCGAAGCCTAATCGTACTGATGAGCTGTGATACAGCGAAACAGATCTGTCTGCGGATGACTATATATATATTAACTCTCACAACAGACCTCAACTGGAATGAATATATATATAATCCATAGCTAAATCCGCTGCTTAGAAAGTCGGTTCTCTGTATAGCGCCAGGAAGTCTTTCCCGTCTGAAATCATCCTGCATATATATAAATCTACCATCTGCTCCTAAATTGAATACTGCTGCCATATCTAGTCGGGTGCTCCTGCTATCCACCTGGGTGTCCTTGATAAGATCCAACAGACAATCAGTAATGTGATAGATCCCGACTTGGCAGTTCGGATACAGTCACTTTCTCACCGGCGCAATGTGGCTTCCCTGTGTCTCTTCTACAAATACTTTCACGGCTTCTGCTCCGATGAACTTAGCTCACTGGTGCTTCCTATATATACATTTACTCGAGCAATAGATTAGTAACTAGGTCCCACTCTTTTACTGTGAATCCAATAAATTGTAAATGCAAATTCTACTCCACCAGCTTCTTTTCTCGCACTTCCCGCCTGTGGAATTCTCTTCCATTTACTTGTTTTTCCGACAGCTATAATCTCCAAGAACTTAAATGTAAAGTCAATAGTTATCTTCTGTCTCACTAACCTGCATCCTCTCTCTCATGCTCCTTTCTCCATCCACTCCACTCTCATCAGTATTCGCATCCTTCTCTTATCAACTTCTTGACACCCCATACAACCTGTTACTCTTTCTCATAGCTTTCCTTTTATGTAGCCCCTGCAAAACAGTGGCAGTAAAATGCCTTGCTTGAGGCGATATGATTAAAAAAAAAGAAAAAAATAGATCAGGCGATTACGTTACTTTGGTTTCAACTTTTCTTTAGGGTATATGAGAAAGTCTGCTATTAAGGATAGACAGAAGTCATCAGAAAACAATTGACGTTACATTTAAATGTGCATTGAATAATAGCTTGGAATACAAATTTGGAGAACGATGTTCGAATCCAAATTGAATCCTTTGCATTTCCTTACGCAATAATACCATTGAGAATAATGTGAATCTATATTCCCTCTCCCCTAAGTAATTTGAATCTATTCTCCCTCTCCCCCAAATAATTTGAATCTATTTTCCCTCTCCCCCAAATAATTTGAATCCATTTTCCCTCTCCCCCAAATAATTTGAATCTATTTCCCCTCTCCCCCAAATAATTTGAATCTATTTTCCCTCTCCCCCAAATAATTTGAATCCATTTTCCCTCTCCCCCAAATAATTTGAATCTATTTTCCCTCTCCCTCCCAAATAATTTGAATCTATTTTCCCTCTCCCACAAATAATTTGAATCTATTTTCCCTCTCCCCCAAATAATTTGAATCTATTTCCCTTCTCCCCCAAATAATTTGAATCTATTTCCCCTCTCCCCCAAATAATTTGAATCTATTTTCCCTCTCCCCCAAATAATTTGAATCCATTTTCCCTCTCCCCCAAATAGTTTGAATCTATTTTCCCTCTCCCCCAAATAATTTGAATCCATTTTCCCTCTCCCCCAAATAATTTGAATCCATTTTCCCTCTCCCCCAAATAGTTTGAATCTATTTCCCCTCTCCCCCAAATAATTTGAATCTATTTTCCCTCTCTCCCAAATAATTTGAATCTATTTTTCCTCCCCCCCAAATAATTTGAATCTATTTTCCCTCTCCCACAAATAATTTGAATCTATTTTCCCTCTTCCCAAACAAACTATAGATTACATATTAGTACACACTGGACTATTTAGCTGCGATTGGAAACTAGCTTAGGAGAAGGTCAACTGTTAATTAAAAACCAACAGGACGGGCTAGCAATTCCATCCTGTAAAACGTACCCTGTGTTATGGGAGTTAGAGTAGCAATTGTTAGCGCAGTAAGAGCTGTGGCCCCCTACTCCTGAGGGGATCAACAGGCTTTCAGTGAGTTTGTGTCCTAGTTCACCGATACAGAGCAAGTGCATGTTAACGCTTCAAGTCAATTAACATCAAACGCCATGATTGTCATACCGGGCATAGCATCAGGGCACTTATTGTGGATATTGTTGTTGCTACGGCACTGTTGCTTGTATGAGTGTTCGTAGGATTGTCTTCGAAATGTCAATATTTCCATCTTCTTTTCTTAAATGGAAGTGTCCAAGTTTTTTTTTCTTTTTTCCTCTTATATAGAAATAATGTTTATTGAGTGTCATGATTGTTTGCTAGTGTTTCGCGTGGAATTTTTGGCGCTGTATTCGAAATTACTTTATGTATCTAGTTTTTTTCCGTAAAACAAACACAAAAAATGAATAAATATATATGTTGTTTTGACGCTTTTTATAATCCTTTCCAAGAAGTTAAATAAAAAAATCAAGATTTTAACATTTCTTGTTGATAGCTTTAGTGTAAATTTATCTCCAGGCATCGAAATCTTGTAGTGTTTTTTTTTCTATGTAAGATGTTTTTTTTTTTTTTCTTTTCAAATGTTTAATTCTTCCTATCGAATGCTTTTTTGGGCGTATGCATTTGTTTGGCGGTAACTTTTTTTATGAACATAACATGTCATATTTCTGTGCTATGTATATTTGCTTGTCTGGAAGAAATATAGGTAATTTATGGACGTTTTTTATTCCGTTCTCGTATATTCGGTTCCTTTCCTGTTTTCTTCCGTATATATCCGACCAATTCGCATGCACATATTAAAATATGGAAGCCTAACGCTAAGCAATAAGGAATATGATCGACTAAGAAACCTATTATTTTTTGTCATGGCTTCAATCTTTATTCCGCCTGTGTATTGAATACTGCGGCCACATCTGGTCGGGTGCCCCTGCTATTCACCTCGGGGTTCTTGACAAAATCGAAAGCAGAATCTGTAATACGATAGATACCGACTTAGCAGCTTGGCTGCAGTCGCTCTCTCACAGCCGTGACGTTGCTAACATGTGCCTCTTCTACAAATACTTTCACGGCTTCTACTCCAATGAACTTAGCTCACTGGCCCTCACCATGTATTAATTTATACTAGCAAATATGTCCCACCCGTTTACAGCGAAACCGATAAAATGTAACCGAAATTTCTACTCTAACAGCTTTTTCCCTCGCATTTCACGCCTGTGGAATTCCCTTCCATATACTTGCTTCCCCGACGGCTACAATCTCCAGCAATTTAAATGTATGGTCAATAGACATCTTCTATCTCACTAACTCGAATCCTTACTCTCAAGTTTTTTCTCCAACTGACATTTTCTATAACTAACCCTTCTTTCTCATCTTTTTCCCAATGTATACCCCCTGCGCAACAGTGGCAGTAAAACTGCCTTGCTTGAGGTGTAATAATTAAAAAAAATCTCCTTTTTTTATCTGTTCTCCGACACTTTCATTGAGCCTCTCTCTCTCTCTCTCTCTCTCTCTCTCTCTCTCTCTCTCTCTCTCTCACACTCTCACTCTCTCACTCACTCTATCTATTTTTCTCTCTATCCACCGGTATTCGCATCCATCTATTACCCTCCCCCTGACGTCCCCTATAACTAACCCTCTCTTTCTCATCACTATGTAACCCCCTGCGCACCAGTGGCAGTAAAACTTCCTTGCTTGGGGTGAAGTGAAAAAAAAAACACAGAATATAAGTAAATAAATAAACTTAGAGCGACACATAGGTTCAAATATTTTCGAAGAGGAAATCCTCAAATTGTTGTATATCAGTGACGATGAATACCAGTACGACGCAGATGATCAGCTTCAAATATATCGACGGATAAAATGTGTTAAATGTAGACAACACATCACTCATTCGCCCATCAGGTGACGTGTCGTCGAGTAAAAGGTGTCAGCATTGTAAATATGATACTTTTATTTTTATTACACACACATACACACACACACGCACATGCACACCCCCCCACACACATATATACGCACAAATACTCTTGGGAAAAGTATTAATCCGTCTATTACTTCCAGCCATGGGTTAAATAACAGGACAGATTGGGTTCTATAGCTTTGGTCGGCAACCATTCTACCGCAGAAAGCAATGGCAACCTACTGCGGGATAATCTTCTTACCAGTCAATCATGTCTCTTTCGAGACATGATCGCCCAAGCGTGTATCACGTATGGCACTTAACTGACTAGTACTAGCCATTTCTTATAAAATATGTAGTTTGGAAAAATTCGTGACGTATACGTTTTCAGTTGTTTCTTAGAAGTGATTGATAGTAAAAGAGAATCTGCGATAATACATGGAAAAAACAAAGCATACAAAAAACTGACAGTGATAGTAGTTGGGGGTAGAGAAACAGAGAGATAGAGCTAGACATACCCAGATAGAAATAGAGTAGATAGATACACAAAAAAATAAAGGAACAAAAAATAGACATTTAAGAAAGAATTATAATTGTGATGTCCAATCCCTGAATTTATCCAAGTCAGTAGAGAGACTGCGATAAATCCCTTGAACATGTCAAATGCAATACATGTTGTACATAACAGCCGATGTTTGACCGCGAGGTGAACTCAAGCAATATACATTTCAACAAGAAATAACAGTTTGATACAACACTACAATAACAAAACAATGAGGAAGTGTTCCTGGCTTAAATCAAAATGATTATTCATTTAGTTTCTCATAATTTAGAAGTTGGCAGTATACGACCAAAACGGATATTTTTTTAAAGCGGTTATTTTCACTCGTTGATGTTTATCGCTGGTCGCGTTCTGGAGGTGTTCGCTCACTGAGAGTCAATTAACATTAGCAAATCGTTCGTGCATAGAAAAACGGTCGTTAACAACAGGTGATTGCTGATGAAGAGGGTCGCAAGCGACAGGTTAACATTATTATTGTTATTTTTTATCTCTTTATATTTTTATTCTTTTTTTTTGTCTATTTCTTTTTTTATTATTCCCTTAAAAGATTCTTTTTGTTTCTTTTCCTTAGTACGGTTATTTTTATTTTTAATTTTGTGTTATTATTGTGTGTTATTGCTGTACTAGCAGGATAGCCCGGTGTTGCTCGGGGGTAATGAAAGCTTTAAAACTAATCCATGGTCCTGGCTTTGGACGTTGGCACGAAAGACTAAAAAGCAATAGTTGTTTCCAGTTAGAGCGAAACCGTAGACTGAAAGAAAAATTGAATGGATGTAAGTCAAATTTTGATTTCCTGGTATCGATATCAAATAAGTTTTTGCATCGTAATCTGAATTTTGAAGGCTAAATATGTTCACTGAGTAAATGGTATCATGACTGAGATTAAGAACTACAATTATACCTACTTAAAAAATACAGACATACAGACAGATAAACAGACACACATACAAACATCTTGCCTTTTACACACATATATATATATATATATATATATATATATATATATATATATATATATTATTGATTTTCTGCACGATTGTAAGAACTGCAACCTTGAAACTTCTGAATATTGTTTTTTCTTTATACATTGTTTAGGCTTTTTTCGGAATTGAAGAATCTGAAACCAACAGTCGTTCGATAAAACGCTTCATATGTGACTTTTAAATTTTCGGCTTTTTTTATTTTGTATATACGAGCCTTGATCAAAAATTATCGGACATGTAAAAAAAAAACTACGACGCATATTAATTTTATATTTAATCTCCTTCGAAGTAGTTCCATTTAGACGCCACTTACTTTATTCAGCGTCATATTTATTGATGAAAGCGATTCGTTGAAATTTCTTATTGAGATGGCGAGTAGCTGCCTCGTCTCATTCCCTTGAATTTCCTCGAGGTCTTGAAATATTGTTTCTTGCAAGTCGGATTTGATTTTTGGAAATAAGAAAATGAAGCACAGAGGAAGATCTAAGGGATATGGTATTCCTCAAACCCTCAAGGGAAAGGTAACGCTTGGCCAGAAACTGCATGGTCACTGATGAAAGTTCTCTGCTTTGGTTACACGACCACACTCTACACACATTCCTACGAAGAAATTCTATAAATAACAGAAGTGTTCCAGTATCATGGTAGTAGTCCCGGTAGTTTTTAATTTGATCTCGTACCTTATATATATATATATATATATATATATATATATATATATATATACAGTACTGTGCAAAATTATTAGAAAAAGAACATTTTTTTTCTTTTATGAGGCATTAAAATAAAGTTTAAAATCACCCCTGTCCTAACACATTTGCACACTACCGGTAGTGTGCAAAAGTATTACGACAGGGGTGATTTTCTTAAAAACCTTGCTGAACTTCAACTACATGTTGAAAAGTCAAGTAACTTGCTAAGAAATATTGACTATTTAAAGCTAGGTGTAAAAGAAGTGTATTAAAAAAGTTATATTAAATTTTTCCTATTTTCTATTAAACAAATTATTTTGAAAATACTGATTTTTCTATTATCCTTGGATATGACTGACTTTTTTCCCCTCTTGAATAGATAAATCTAATGTTACTTCGCAAGACACACTTTGGGAACAAATACAAGCTGCTTGGCAGGAGATACCAACAGATACATTGAAGAAGCTTGTGATGTCAATGCCTGACAGAATGAAGGCTGTGATCAAAGCAAAAAGTTATTATACTATATATTAAATTTAATTTGTAACAAGTATTTTTTCTTGTAAATACAATGAGTAAATCAAATAAAATTACTTGAATTAAATTGTTTATTTCCTGTAAATTTGCCTCATATAAGATAAAATAGTTCTTGTCCTAATACTTTTGCACAGTACTGCATATATATTTTTTTTCTTTAATCATTTCACCCCGAGCAAGGCAGAAATGCCACTGATGTGCAGGGGGGCTACATAACTGTAAAAAGATTAATTAGAAAAGAGTGAAGAGTACAAACTAGTTAGAAAGAAGTAATAGAAAGCTGAGAATGCAGGTGCGATGACAGATACATAGGTGGAGAGAAAGGAAAGGATATACGGGGGTGGGGAGAGAGCTAGAGTCCAGTGGTTAATAGATGAGTATTGACATTGCATTTAACTTTCTGGAGGTTGTAGCCGTCAGGAAAGCAAGAATATGGGAGCGAATTCCACAGGCGGGAAGTGCGAGAGAAGAAGCTGCTGGAGTAGAATTGTCATCTGCATTTGGCTAACCTGACTGTGAATGGGTGGGACCCAGTTGCCAGTCTGGTTGCACGAGTAAACACTTGTTGAGGAGGCACCAGTGACTTAAGTTCGTTGGAGCAGAAGCCATGAAAGTATTTATAGAACAGACAAAGGGGGGCCACATTTCGACGGTGGGGAAGTGCCTGCAGTCGAGCCTCCAGATCAGTACCTATCACATTACAGACTCTCCTTTGGAGCCTGTCGAGAACACTGAGAAGAACGGCAGGAGCGACTGACCATAAATGGCAGTAGTACTCCATGCACGGACGGATCGTTGACATGTATATATGCAGGATGGATTCAGGCGGAAAAAACATCCTGGATCGACATAGTGACTCAACCTTCTTAGCAGTAGATTTTGTTATGGATTCAATATAGTGGTTCCATTTGAGGTCTGAGGACAGGGTAAGTCCGAGGAGGCGTAGTGTATTGCTCTCAGGGAGAATCGCTGGTCCATGCTTATGGGAGGCAGGAGAGATTGCCTGTAATGGTTGACAGACAACAGCTTGGTCTTAGACACATTGAAGTTGACAAGCCACTTTTTGCCTCAGTTCACCACAGAGTGTAGATCCCGTTCAAGGTCAGCAGCGAGATTATGTCTGTCCGCCACGACAGGATTCTTACTGGTGCGGGAGTATATTGCAGTGTCATCTGCATAGATGCCTACTTGGGACTTGATCTCATCTGGGAGGTCGTTGATGAAAATAAGGAAGAGCGTCGGGCCCAGGATAGAGCCCTGTGGGACACCAGCATTCGTGCCGTCGAATGAAGAGGCACGCCCATTCAAACGACCTTCATTTTGCGGTTATTTAAAAAAGATCCGATTAGGTCAAGCAGATCACCGGTAATACCGTAACCGCGTAGCTTGCATAGGAGGCCAGAGTGCCAAACCCTGTCGAAAGCCTTGGAGATGTCCAGAGCAACCGCGCGAGCCTCGTCAATCTCATCAAGGGCCTTGAGCATGTACTCCGTTACGGTTGTTAGCAAGTCGGCCGTGGACCTGGCAAAGCGGAAGCCATATTGCTTGTCAGAGAAGAGTTTGTGGGCAGTGAGATATTGAACTATTTCAGCATTGATTATGGCCTCGAATACTTTCTCGAATAACGGTAGAAGACTGATAGGACGATAGTTGGGTGGGTCCGAGGGTTTACCACAATTCTTAAATACAGGAACGACTGAAGAAAACTTCCAGCATGCAGGGAAGCAGGAAGCAGAAAGGCAGTAGTCAAACAGTTTAGAGAGGACAGGGGAAAGTTCAGGAGCACACCTCTTAAGGACTATCACCGGGATTCCATCGTTTCCATTCGCCTTATTGGGGTCGAGTTTTGAAATTACTCGGGATACTACTGTCGGGGTAGTATATACGTCGTGCAGTTTGGCCTCAGTTCTAATATGGAAGTCGTATGGGTGTACTCCAGATGAGTCAAATGTGGCGTTGGATGAGAATCTGCGGGCAAAGCACTCAGATGACGTGAGAATTCATGGATTAAATAAGGTATTGAGAATTTCCTATTGTTCAGCACTCGTTTGCAAATCCTCCAATAGTCCTTGAAGCCGAACTTGCGGTCACCTATGCGCTGTCGCATTCTCTCAGCAAACAACCGTTTGGCGTCATTTAGGGTTCTCTTGCACTCACTGCGAGCAGATGTGAACAGGCGCCTATTGTGATCAGATGACTGTCTCCGGAATAGACGGTGGGTAATGGCGGCTGAGCAGGCTGGAGAGAACCACGGAGAGGAATGCGGTTTTAAGCAATACTTCCTGGTGGGTATGAAGGCGTCAATGCCAGCTTTCGCCCATGAGGAGACCTCAGAGGCACAGTCATGAACTGATAGGTCGAACACTTTTCCTCAAGGGACGTCGCAGAGGAAATCGCGAAAGGCATCCCAGTCAGCTTTTTGGTAGAGGTAAGAGGTCCTATAGGTAGGGGGCTCCTGGTGGGAATGAGAGTGGAAAGAAATACTAAGAGAGACAACAGCGTGGTCGGAGTTGCCGAGAGGGCAAAGCTGCGGGACTTGACAGGCGTCAGGCGCAGAGGTGAAACATATATCTAGTAGTGAGAAATGACCCGAGGGAGTTCTTGGGAAGCGAGTGGGGAAGTCTACCACTTGCGTAAGGGATTGGGAAATAGTGAAGTTCATGGCATGAATGCCCGCTGGATCAGTAACGGCGTTTTCAAGCCACTCAGAGTGATGGGCATTGAGGTCTCCGAATACAAATAGGTGGGCGAATGGGTGATAGGAAATAGCCTTATCTATGTCGTCACAATGCTAACTAGTAGGGAGCAGTCAGAGGAGGAGGGAGAACGGTAAAGAAAAAATAGGTAACTAACCGAACTGAGGAGAGACAGGCGGAGACATATGTATTGGTGGTCAGTAGATTCGAGTGAAGTCACCCTAGCTATGGGGAGGTGCTCGCTGACGTAGACACCCAGCCCATGCATGTAGACAGTGGAATCCTTCCTTAAGTGTGGAAGATAACCAGGGACGGAGAGGTCAGAGGAGGGAATAGCTGAGTTGAGGTTAGTTTCGCAGAGCGCAAGGATGTCAGGGAACTTTTCATGCAGGAACGCTTCTACACAAGGAAAGTTAGTACGAATGCCCCGGATATTAGTGAAAGAAAGGTTTATGGGTTTAGGTGGTTTGAATTTAACTGGTTTAGGGTCGTTTCTGATTTGTTTCGTCATGTTTTTGTTTATAGAAAGGGACCAAGGGTAGAGGATACAGGCGGTCATTATCCACGATCTGTGCTGGGAGGGAAACTGGCTAGGGCTGCAACAAGGTGTGGCCTCAGGGTTGCCCACCGAAAGCGCTTGCAGGTACACCTATCCATGCGCGACATGGCACTACAAGAACCCCGATATTATACAACTGTTGATCAGAGCAGCCGCTCTTGACTCTACACAAGAGTTAGGGCTCCTAACTACCAGTCGGAAGCAGCAACCAGGAAACTGCCAACCCGCTACCCTCACAGTGATGAGCCGTTGCCACAAACCGGCCAGATCACAGGAAAATCACGGAAGCACCAATACCAAGGTCTGAAGAGAGAGAAGAGAAAGCCGGAAACCACATCCTAAACCGGAAACAAGGGGCAAGCCTCTACTCCAGCTCAATAGACGTAGGAGGAGTATGGACCGGGCGATAGTGTGATCTATCTACTCCTATTTAAAAAAACAAAAAACAAAAAAAAAAAAAGGAAATTCCAAGGGTGGAAAGTTAACTACGTTTTAACTTAGTTAAAATCCAAATGGAGCATGAAAGCCAAAAAGTGAGGAAAAAATACAGAATTAAGAAACAATTCTCACTTACACACAGGAAATTTGAATTAAGAAAGTTCCACTATCTTCAACTCATTTTACTTTCCCAAAAATTAAGATCGAGTTAAGCTGCTTGGTAAATTTGAATTTGAAGAACAGACCATAGAGATTTCACAGGGGAGGGGTGACAAGTGACCAGTGACTGCCGATACATTAGCCAGGATAACTTCGCATAACAGAATAAATATATAAAATAAATAAATAAAACCCCAAAACGGGGAGGCTAATTTATATATATATATATTTATATATATATATATAAATTTATATATATATATATTTATTTATATATATATATAAATTTAAATTTATATATATATATATTTATATATATATATACATACATACATGGTGTGATTGGTAAATAGTCGCAATTATTTTATTATTTCAAAGCAAAAGGCTATTATACTAAATATTAAATTTATTTTGTAACATATATTTTTTCTTCTTAAAGCATTTGTTGAGTAAATCGAATAAAAATATTTTTATTAAATTGTTTATTTTCTGTCAATAAAAGATAAAATAGTTCTTGTCCTAATACTTTTGCACAGTACTGTGTATATATATATATATATATATATTATTGTAACATTATTAACTTTACATTTTCACAACACAGAATTTGTTCATATTACATATATATATATATATATATAGTCATCCGTAGACAGATCCGTTTCGCGGTATTACAGCTCAACAGTACGGTTAGACATTCGATTGATTTTTACCCAGGATTGAAACACGACCTAATTGGTGTCAGTCGGCGATTCTAGCTCTGAGCTACGGGCGCTCGGTAGAAGGAGGTTAACTTTTTAGCGTGTATATTATCATTATACACACCCAATAGCTGAGAGTGTTCTAGAAAGAGAGAGAGAGAAAGAGAGAGCGAGAGAGAGATAAATGAAAGAATTGAGA
This sequence comes from Ascarosepion bandense, assembly GCA_037127315.1. Classification (NCBI taxonomy): domain Eukaryota; kingdom Metazoa; phylum Mollusca; class Cephalopoda; order Sepiida; family Sepiidae; genus Ascarosepion; species Ascarosepion bandense. The sequence continues at coordinate 280,141 of JBBBDQ010000285.1, read as the reverse complement.
AAGATACATAAATAGATAAACAGATTTGAACAGACTTAGATAAATAGGAAAAAAAAACAGATTCAGACAGAAAGGAAGAGATATGAGCGAAGTGAGACATGTAAGAACAGACTAGATATTATTATGTACGAGAAAAATAGACATAAATGAAGTAACTTAAATAAATACGGTGATCCTCTAAGCGCAGCTCAGAAGATGGCACAAGGTCGAAAGTATAAAAGACCAACTCAGGATCGTAATCATTACTCAACTCTAATCATTCTAGTGAGACAACCTTGCTAACCATTACACCAAACAGTGATGTACAAATCGAGATAGATAGATAGATAGATAGATAGATAATGAAGAGACTGTGATAAGATAGATAGATAGATAGATAGATAGATAGATAGATAGATAGATAAGATAGATAAGAAGAGACTGTGATAAGATAGATAGATAGATAGATAGATAGATAGATAGATAGATAGATAGATAATGAAGAGACTGTGATAAGATAGATAGATAGATAGATAGATAGATAGATAGATAGATAGATAATGAAGAGACTGTGATAAGATAGATAGATAGATAATGAAGAGACTGTGATAAGATAGATAGATAGATAGATAGATAGATAAGATAATGAAGAGACTGTGATAAGATAGATAGATAGATAGATAGATAGATAGATAGATAATGAAGAGACTGTGATAAGATAGATAGATAGATAGATAGATAGATAGATAGATAGATATGATAATGAAGAGACTGTGATAAGATAGATAGATAGATAGATAGATTGTAAGTAAATATTTCTGAAGCCATATATATTTTTGTTTCTTTGAATGTCAAAAAGAACATTTTTTATGAATGTGTATTTATATTTTGTTCATTAATGAATCTGTTTTCTTCTGAGTGCGTACAGAAAACTCTTTCGGTAAATTTTACTTTCAGTTGGAATTTTTACTTTCAGTTGGAATTAGTTTATGGATATATTAAACAGATACACATATTGATGCTGTTTATAGAAAAATAATTTTGTTTATGTTCCAAGATATGTGGTGCTGCTTTTCTCTCGTTCTAAGCAATTTAATTAAATGAATATGTATATACGTATCTATATATATGTATATACCAAAGCATTTTAACAAAAAGAATTCTGTAAACGCATACATACATACATACATACATACATACATACATACATACATACATACATACATACATACATACATACATACATACATACACTAACCCCTACCGCTCGCCCATAGCTCAGAGGTAGAATCACCGACTGATGTCAATTCGGTCGGGTTTCAATCTTGGCTAGAAGCAATTGTATGCTTAACCTTACTGGTGATCTGAGATACAGCCAAACAGATCTGTCTGCGGATGAGTATATATCCAAGCATTTTAATAAAAAGAATTCTATACGCGCACTCTCACACACACATATATATATATATATAGATTCGTTTTACAATGATAAGAATTTAACACAATTTACATACTTTTTTAGTGAATACTCTTATTTAAGTAAAGGCTCAACTTATTTATTAAACAGTATATTTAATTATTTTCGTCTACCGGCCTGAAAGTTGGAGAAAACATTTTGAAGAAAATGTTGCGATATTTGCGTCCCTTAGGGTAGAAAGAGCTACCATTGCGCCTGGTATGTCGTACCGACTTGACCACAAAGAGAAGCCTTTCTCTTGTCAGATCTCTCGAAGTTTCGTATCCAAACGTAAGCAAATGTATATATATATATATATATATAAGAGACAATGAATATCTATTATGTTTAATCATGAGCTGTTCTAAACATCGTATTTTGGTTTTAATTTCGGTTGAAAATAAAAACAAAAATTATCCAGCATTATTAAGTTGGTTTTAAGTATTCAGCTCACATCAGGCATCTTCAGAGAGGTTACAAGGACGTTAACACAAAAACATCCACCATCAGCGACCATTTTATTTTGTGTTGATATAAAACTCCGCTAAGTTTTATGTCAACACAAGATGAAATAACGTGTCTGCCTTAATTTTTCTAATATATATATATATATATATAGGTAGCAATCTTTCTTTTAAATATGTTTCGCCAAAAACGAGCGACAAGGAAGATTTTGAAAAACATTTATTTTTTCCGGTACTCTTACATCTTTAATTTTTGCTGAAGATAAAGAACGTTAAATGTTCAATAATTACTGATTTTCCAAGCGCTTTCATCCACTTCACTAGCCATTCTCAAGGTTGTTATTTTATCCTAATCTTTTGAATGTAACGTAATTGAAAAAGTGTTTTTTTTTTAAAGCTATCAGCAGACGAGCGCGACTGAACATCGCGTGAGCAACTGTCTGTTTTTACTCTTAACTGTCAACTTGTTTGAAATTATTTTGGCATTACAAAAACATAACATATTAAAAGTTGTTTTTTTTTTATATGAAAATGAACAATATGGCCAACCAAAGAAGGGTCATCAAAAAATTATTTGGGTCTGCCTCTAGCTCAGATTCAAAAGATGATACAAAAATAAAAAAATAGATCCTTCCAAAGCGGGCTATAAAAGGGGAAGTTTACCTATCCTCACCCTCCGTAGATAAAAGTAGCAAAACAATCTAAACGATTATTAATAATGAACAACAATGGCAACTGACGAAGCCAACGATATAGCGGTTGGGGGAATCACCCTCTTTTTGGGAGTTCCTCCACGAAAGGCATAGTCAATGTGGCGGAATTCGTCTAGCGAGCCAAAACGTAGATTCACTGGTTACTGACGGCGAGCTTTTGGCAGACCCTGATGCGCAAAAGTGCATTGCGAAAAAGAACAGTGTCAATATTTGCGTTCGATATAGTAAAGCAAAAAGATTTGTCCGTGCGCAAAACTTTTAGGGATGAAATCACTGATTTCTTTGGTGGGGGTTAAGACGCAACAAATAATATAAGCTTCAGGTTATTTTATGTGATTGAGCGGATATGATGTCTCGTGATCTAAACTTATTTATAAATGGAACTTTGTGCGTGTGTGTCTGTGTGTGTGTGTGTGTACGTGTCCGTTACCTATAGACTCCGAAACAGCTGAACCGATTTTCTTGAAAATTTACACAGTTGTACTATAAGCGTCTGCGAGTGTTCTTAGCTAGGTTTTGTGTCGAGGTACCACCGATAAATATTGAAAATCGATAATCGAAAAAATCACGTTATAGAAGGAATGGTCCGATTTTAATCAAATTTGATACACTCATAGACAAAGACATAAGAAACGATATTCAGAAGTTTCAAGGTTTCAGTTCTTACAATAGTGCAGAACATCGATAAGATATATATATATATGTAAAAGGCAAGATATTTTTCTGTGTGTCTGTTTATTTGTCTGTATCTCCTTTATATAAATCCACAATTTTTATCCGATTCTCACCAAACTTCACACAAATATTCTTTAGGCTGAGTCTGAGCTCCAGGACCATGGATTAGTTTTAAAGCTTTCATTACACCCGAGCAACGCCGGGCTATACTGCTAGTTCTTTATAAATGCCAGTACTGGTTACTGGTCTGAGTAGTCATTCTTTATGAACATAACAAAGTTTAAAAAATATAATTTTATATCCATATACGTTTCTATTGAAGTATTAATATCTTTACTGATATATGTGTGTGTGTGCCTCTATGTATGTATGTATGTATGTACGTATGTATCAGTTTATATCTAGACGCACTCAGCAATTACATTACCGTGTATCAGGCTTCGTTATTTTTATATTTATTTTCCGTTCCAGGCTTTTTTAGTTGACATTTTTCGCATTCAAAATGGAATCGCGAGCGAAAAATGTAAACACAGACGACGCTTAAAAAATTATAAATTCAGTTTTTTTTTTTAAATCATCCATGTCTCAAAAATAATAAATTCAAAATCAAAATAAACTTCTGTTTCGCAATAACAGGCAAAGAATACGCCAAACAAATCCGAAAAAAAAATACCCTCCCCAATCGCCTGCCACAAATCAAGTCGATAAATCTGTCTTTGAAAACTTCGAAATGTTAGTAACTTTCTGTTTTGGACAGCCAACGCCTACTACTTGTCTTTTTGCAATAAAATTAACACTTATAAAACGGATTTATTTTAAATCAAATTCACAAAGGTTTCGTGTAATTTAATCACTATCATGTTAACCATCAACAACACACCGACGACAACCGATATTTTAGCCGCGGCTCGACAGACAGATTTCCTCGGCTGTTTCACAGAGAGTCAGAGTTCGTAACCTTTACAGTTTAGATCGATGTCATATTTCTGCAAAAATTAGATAAATTATCAGCTACGTTTCTCACCAGTAAGAGAGATTTTACATGATTAGGGATTTTGACTACTGGTGCCTGAAACTCAAAAACAGGTAAATCAGTTGCTTATTTTTATTATACAGATTTTTACAAATTCTAATGATGAAACTAACGTTATGAATGAAACTTGAAAAGTCTTTAAAAGACAGCAGACAGCTAAAGTTTCTGAGACTCGTCAAGAGAAAGGAAGGCTTGGAGAATCTGATACTCACAAGGCGGACAGAAGGAAAAGTAGACAGGGGAAACAAAGCGTGGCATACTTGAAGCGCTTAGACGAATGGATGGCAGAGCAGGGTTTGGGAGAAATAACAGGACAACAACAAACAGGAAGATATAGAGGGCCATGATCGACAACGCCCTGAAGGAACACAACACATAAAAAACGTCATCTTGTCAAGTTAATTAAAATGAAGTAAATATTGCACTCGCCCCAAAAAACGTGGGACTCGTACATACTGTTATAAAAATTTGTCCGAATTGTGGGAATGTTCGCAATGTTAGTGATATTCGTACATAGTTTATGAATATAGAAAACCTCTTCACATATGTCGTCCATGTCCGTCATAGTATATGGATATGGAGTATCCTCGCAGCACGGAAATCTGTTCTATGAAACAACGTCAAAGATTATCACTCCTGAATCAGACACTCTCCTGAATCGGATTTGGTTTCTAATACTCGGAAAAATATGGCCGCCTTTTATACACGTCGCATTGAATATTTTGAACTTTCTGATTAGTTAAGCCTTCTATTGGTGTACTATAAAATGGGTTGGTTCATAGGTGTCTGCACAGTATATATAGGTACCAAAAAATTGTGGCACAATTTTTTGTATTCGATACAAGAAATAAATAGAGTATATATAGGTACCAAAAAGTCCAACTTATACAAGGTATAATTTGAAAAGTTTTTAAAAGACAGTAGATAGCCAAAGTTTCTGAGATAAGTGATGAGAGGGGAAAGACTTGAAGAATCTGATACTCATTGGGGGGAAAGAGGGAAAGAGAGACAGCGAGTGGCATGCAAGGTATATTCTAGAAGTTTTGAGACATTTTAAAGAGAGATTGTCACAACTATCGCCGCTTATTATAACTTTAGTATATCATTGCTATATGTCTAACTAGCAGTATAACCCAGCGTTGCTCGGGTGTAATGAAAGCTTTAAAACTAATCCATGGTCCTTGAGCTCAGACTCTTTAGACGTTGGCACGAAAGACTAAAAGCAAGAGTTGTTTCCAGTTAAAGCGAAACCGTAAGTATCGATTTCCGATATCGGGGAAAATGAGTCGTCTGAGAGGATCTACTAATGGTTAAGTCTAAATACTATAATTTTAACAAGTTAGAGCAGATTCTGCAGCAAAACCCACAATAAAAGGGCGGAAACCCTGATCTTGATTAGACCTGATTGGATATCGGGGTATCGAGTCCCAATATCGGGGAGATATTGGAAGAAATAAGAAATAAGAAATAAGTCGGCCATGACCTGACCAGAATCCTAAAGAATATTTGTGTGAAGTTTGGTGAGAATCGGTTAAAAGTTGTGGATTTGTATAAAGGACATACAGACAGATAAACAGACACACACCAAACATCTTGCCTTATATATATATATATATATATATATATATATATATATATATATATATTATCGATTTTCTGCACTATTGTAAGAACTTCAACTTTGAAACATGTCAATATCGTTTCTGATGTCTTTGTCTATGAGTGTATCAGATTTGATTAAATCGGACCACTCCTTCTTTAACCCGATTTTTTCGATTATCGATTTTCGATATTTATCGGGGTACCACGACACAAAACCTAACTAAGAACGCTCGCAGACGCTTATAGTACAACTGTGTAAATTTTCAAGAAAATCGGTTCAGCCGTTTCGGAGACTATAGGTAACGGACACACACACACACACACACATACACACACACACACACACACACAAAGTTCCATTTATAAATAAGTTTCTATTTATAAATAAGTTTAGATAAAACTGTCCTAAAGGTGTATTATTCCAGATGGAAGAAAACAACAATAACTGCTATTTGACAACATCCTTATAAAATACACAGCTAACTAGTTTTAAAGTGCAGTCGTGGCGTGAAGACAATTTCGAATCTCACTACGCAATATAATTTGTGTTAAACTAGTGAAAAACGCTACAGAAACCTTCAAAATGATCCAAACTGCTCATAGTTGAATTTGTATGAGCCGAGCATCTGATTTTGCTAGCACAAGCGTTTCAAGGACGGTTTTCAAGGGGAGTCGATGAGAAATGTAAGAAGGAGAGGGATGTCGAACCATCAGAGCTTGTTGAGAAAATTCGCAATTTTCTGTATGAAGACTGCCGAGTGTCTATGAAGATAATATAAACACAGTTTGGAGTTTGTTTGGCACAAATGTATCCATGAAGATCTGAAGATGGATAAAAGTTAAACAAAGTTCGTTCCTAGGCATCACAGTGACAAACAGAAAGAAAGAAATATTTGATCGTCATCAAAACTGTCGTTCACCCTCCCTACAGTTAAGATCTTGCTCCCTTTGATTTTTGGTTGTTCCCCAAGTTGAAGGAGACCATCAGAGGTAGTCATTTTGAAGACATCAAAAAGCTAAAATAGACTGTGACCCTAACAATTTCAGGTTATGGGGACTTCAGGAAGGGCTGGAGCTCTATAACAAATCAGAGGATCCTACATTGAAAGAGATTTTTTCTTCTAAAATTAATACATGTATATTCAGAAAAAGTCTCAGAATTTATGGAATGCAACTTAGACGATCCATAGCTAAAGATATTGGCAAAAAGACCGAGTCATTGAACCGCCTAAGAAACTAAAGGTCACCGTTTCGAAGATCAATCAAGTTTGATCTACAAAAATTGAAATTCAGTGTTAAACTTCCGTCTTTTTAATTCCTGTTATTCTATTGGTCTTTGTCGTGAATGTTTCTGCTTCTCTTGGAATCGTTATCTGTTCATATCTATCTATCTATCTTTCTATCTATCTATCTATCTATCTATCTATCTATCTATCTATCTATCTAGGTCTCTTCATATCTATCTATCTATCTATCTATCTATCTATCTATCTATCTATCTATGCCTCTTCTATCTATCTATCTATCTATCTATCTATCTATCTAGGTCTCTTCATCTTTATCTATCTATCTATCTATCTATCTATCTATCTATCTATCTATGTCTCTTCATATCTATCTATCTATCTATCTATCTATCCCTCTATCTATCTATCTAGGTCTCTTCATCTTTATCTATCTATCTATCTATCTATCTATCTATCTATCTATCTATCTATCTAGGTCTCTTCATATCTATCTATCTATCTATCTATCTATCTATCTATCTATCTATCTATGTCTCTTCATATCTATCTATCTCTCTATCTATCTATCTATCTATCTAGGTCTCTTCATATCTATCTATCTATCTATCTATCTATCTATCTATCATGGCGTGTTCTATATCTATCTATCTATCTATCTATCTATCTATCTAACATGGCGTGTTCATATCTATCTATCTATCTATCTATCTATCTATCTAACATGGTGTGTTCATATCTATCTAGCTATCTATCTATCTATCTATCTATCTATCTATCTATCTATCTATCTGTCTGTCTGTCTGTCTTGACGTGTTCATATCTATTTTAGTCTGTTCACGTCTGTTCACTATCTATCTTAGCATATTCATATCTATATATGTATGTATCTATTTATATTGTCTGTCTAACTTAGTCTTTTTTTATATCTGTCTTTTAGGGCTTTTACGTGAATCTATACCTTAAAGTATTCATTTAATTCTTTTTAAATCATTTTGCACTAAGGCAGGCTGTACTGTCACTGGCGCTACATAAGAGGAAAGCGAAGAAAAAGAGGAACTAAAGAGGGACGGGTTTCGGGGGTTATCAGAGAATGGGCAAGACTAGGAGGGGAATTCTGGTGTGAAGAGAATTGCGTGAAGGTTGCGTAAGAGATGGCAACTAACTTTGCATGTAAACCCTTGGAGATTGCAGTTATCTGGGAAGCAAGTTCGACAGGGGGCACCCGGGAGCTACCGACTTACACCAAATCGGTCGAGTTTCGATCCTGGCCAAAAGCAAGTGGATGTGTCGAGCTACACTGATGAGCTGTGATACAGCGAAACAGGCTTGTATGTGGATGACTAATATATTATGCTCTCATTAAGACTGAGCTCTCTAGAGAATAAAATTAAAAAAAAAACAGTTTCAACTTCTACTATATAAGCGTGACTCTTCAGAAATGAATTGAGTTCTTTCGGTGACTGGCGTGTGTATACGTTGCTTATATACAACACGTTAAAAATTCCTTTCTCTGATTCCATGCGCCTATGGCTTAGGGAGTAATGACTTCGACTGATACCAAATCGGTCGAATTTCGATCCCGGCCAGAAAAAAGTGGATGTGTCTAGCAACAGATGACTTATATATATATATATATATATATATATATATATATATATATATAACGATAATAATTATAACAATATTAATAGTAACAAAAATAATTCTGCTAATACTAATAATTGTTAAATTATATTAAAATTTGTCTTGAAAAACCACTCGGAGGGAAAAGGAGGAGAAGTAAAAAAAGAAACAAACGATGTACATGAACAAAAAGTCAAATACTCAAAGGAAATGAAAAACCTCAAGACGAAAACCCTAACACTGAAGCGCTCAATACGAAAGCAACAAAGACAGAAAATCTAAGTGAGATCCAACAAATCTACCTAGGTTTCACTCTTCGGCTTGGAGCCAATTTACCCGGACGAGCCGAAGGGTGAAACCAACGTAGGTTTGTTGGCTCTCACTTACATTTTCTGTATATATATATATATATCCTTAAAAAGAGTAGACGTCATTTTGTTTTCCCAAACCCGAGGAACCTTTCAGCCAACACTTGTCAAGGGTTTCTTTGGCACAAAATTACAAAGGGGTAAAGAAGAGGACAAGACCAAAAAGGGAATACTTGCAATACTGGGAGAAGATGGGATTCGTTTAAAAATAAATTTATTGAAAAATATTAAAATGTGAGGAGGGTGTAAACATATAATTTCACAAGAGTGAAATAAAAAAGAAAAATGTTACACTCACAAACTCGCCAGTAATTGCAAGGAGCGCAGGAACTGCTCTTTCTGCCTGCACAGGCTCGGCTGCACGATTTTTAGGCAAATGGCCTCCAAAACACGTAAATGGTATGCCGATCGAGCACTGTGCAGGACAGAAAACCAATTGTCCTCATAAGAGGAGGCACAAGCTTGACTATCCAGCAGGTGTTGGCCGATTGCTGAATCCAACACAGCTTGAGTTGTTCTTATATTCCTATGAGAATTGCCTAAACGTAAATTCGCGGGGACATGCTGCGCAACCTGCGTCTCCAACCTCAGATTGGTTCGTCCTATATATGCTGCATCGCAACAGCACTTAGATTTGTACACAACAGAACTTTTACGAAAATAGGACAACCGATCCTTAACAAAAGATGAAAACGCGGGCCTTGTATATATATATATATATAGTGGCATAAACTAATGGATAAATATTCCACAATGTGATAACTTAATTCTTTTTATAAAATGCTCTTTGAATTTCCATATGAATTTCCACATCCTTCTACATATAAAATCATAACTGAACATTATTTCACCACATGGTTATGGTGTACTTGACACTGAAACCTGCAGACATCGAAGTTGCAGCCCTATATGTTATTTTTATGACACTAATAATAATTCTCTCTCATTCTCTCTCTCTCTCTCTCTCTCTCTCTCTATATATATATATATATATATATATATAGATATATAGATATATTATTGGGGATCACCCCATTTTGGATACAAGAATGGACTCACCTGATGTGTACATATAATTCTGCCTATACAGAGAACAGCAGTGGTCCCCAGCTCGCTGTGACTACATCTCTCACTGTCAGCTCTCTGCTTCCGAGCAGAGAGCATTAACCTAGTCGTGGTTCCGCCGAAGGGTAGAAGCACGACTGGAGAAAAATAGACAGGTATTTTTGGCCGGGCCATATAGCCCGGAAATTCCCACTCATAAACTGACCATGTGTCACATGTTGCCCTTAGTGGGAGGGACAGCTAAATATAGTGGTTGCCAGATCGTTGCGACTACATCTCTCACTGTCAGATCTCTGCCTTCGGGTAGAGGGCGCTCTCTGCTTCCGAGCAGAGAGCAATAGCCCAGTCGTGGTTCCGCGGAAGGGTAGAAGCACGACTAGGAAAAAATAGACAGGTATTTTTTGGCTGGGCCATATAAACCGGAAATCCTACTCATAACTGACCATGTGTCACATGTTGCCGTTAGTGGGAGGGACAACTAAATATAGTGGTTGTCAGTGAGACAGTTTAGTAAGGAGTAAGTTGGCCCATAAATTGGTGCATATTATGTTGGAGTTATTTTGGATATAGACTCATTATCCGGAAATACTTCTTCACTACAAGACTGCATATATTGATTCTACTAATAGTATTCCTAGTATTCGGAAATTGACTAACCCGTGTTTCAGTTTGTATATTTTTGTTCAATATAACTTCGATTTTCTATCTCCATATCTGCTTTAGTTATTTATTATTTTGTGTGGTTTCTCAACCTGAATCCACAACACACAGACACACACACACACACACACACACACATATATATATTAATTACTTAGTTTTTAATCATAATAAAATTAGAGCAGTATGTGCATTGTGGTGCAGTATACACCGACTCGGAACAAGAAATAGAGGAGCCGAGTTCGAATTCCAGTTGAATTCTCTGCATTCACTTACGCGCAAATACGCTTGGGCAAGGTATTAATCCGTCACTTCCCTCCAGCTATGGGTTAAAAAACAGGATATATTGCATTCTATAGCCTTGATTGGCAACCAATCTACAGCAGAAATTAATGGCAACCTACTGCGGGATAATCTTCTGCCCAGTAAGTCATGTCTCTTTCGAGACATGATCGCCCAAGCGTGTATCCTGTTGACTGACTGACTCAGATTTACTAAAAAGTGTTCAATAAAATTTTGAATATTCTTTGTTTGTAAACGAGCTTTTACGCAAATCAAAGACCAAAAAAAGATTTTCCCAGCAAACCATCATACCGACTTATAAATCCAACAAAAACGGAAGTGGGCAAAATAAGTCATCAAATATTAAAAATATTTGTGACTTTCTAAGAACAGCCACTCAAGCTTACCAGTGGAAGAACACAAGTGATTGCATTTCCTGGTTCCAAAAAATACAATAAAAATAAATATCCGTTAATTAAATATAATATAAAAGTCTTTTATTCATCAATTTCTGAAAAAAGCTTCATGAAAGCGTTTAATTAAGCTAAAAGGTACATAAACATACCATGTGAACAGATTGATATAATCCTACATTGCTGCAAATCAATATTTTTCTACAAAGGTAAAGCATGGATTAAAAAATCAAACAACGGTACCTTTGATGTACCACAATGATAGTATGACGAAGCAGAAATTTCAGAATTGATGGGAATATACATTTTAAATAAAATCAACAAAATCATCCATAGAGACAACCACAGATTATACAGAGATGACGGATTAATGATAGCAATGGACAGCAAAAACGAAAAAGATAAAATAAGGAAAGAACTTTTCAAATCATTAAAAAATCTAGATTTTGAGATAATAGTGGAAACAAATAGAAAAGAATATGTGGAATTAAATTTACAAACTAGCCATGTCTCTCCACACATAAAAGCAAATACAAAGTTAAAGTACATATACGCAAGATCTAACCATCTCAACAGCATAATCAAGCACATTCACAAAGGAATAGAACGTAGGCTTTCAAACATTGTCAAACAAAACCATATTTGATGAAAATAAATAACTATGAAGATGCACTAAGAAAATCTGGCCATAAGAACATTTTAGAATACAATTCTTAACCAAACAGACAAACAAAAGACGATGATAGAAAACGAAACATAATCTGGTTCAACCCACCATTTAACTTAGAGGTAAAAACCAAAATACGACAAACATTTTTAAACTGTTAGATAAGCACTTTCCAAAAATCTCAGAACTAAACAATATTTTCAATAGGAATACAATCAAGCTAAGTTATAGCTGTACTAGTAATTTAGAAAGTTTCATTAAGAAACAAAATGCAAGAAATTAAAATAGCATTGTACAAAACAAGATCACTGATAAAGAATGCGACTGCAGAGACAAAAATAAATGCCCAGTTCAAGGACTTTGTAATGCAAAAGTCATTTACAAAGCAAAAGTCATTTACAAAGCAAAAGTACATTACTTAAATGGCCAAAACAAAACATATTTGGTATCAATCAAAGACACTTTTAAGAACAGATGATTCAATTACAGGTCTACATTTAAAATGGAAAACTTAAAAAATTGTACACAATTGGCTAGCTATGTGTGGAAATTGAAATTAAAATATGGAAAAGACCCAGACATAACAGGAAGTATAGTGAAAACAGCCAAGCCATACAGCGGTGGTAAAATATGTAGACTGTGTCAGGAAGAAAAGTTAGCGATTATGTCATTCCCAAACATAAACGAATTATTGAATGAAAGAACAGAAATTATGAGTATACCATAAAATACCTATTAGGTTCATACAACCATGTAACAAAACGTAATAATTTCTTCTCATTTTAAAAATTGCGAGTTTAAAAATTGCCCGTCACGTGAGCGTTCAACAAATCACCTTTACGTGACCGTTCTAAAAGAAACAAATTTTTAAAAAACGGAAAAAAAAAACGGTAAAAAAAGTTATTGCAAATTGCCTGAAGACACCACACGGTAAAAACCTAGGTCGCGTAATAACTTGTTTACAAATTAAGAATATATATATATATATTTGAGGAGGTAAAACCACAATCTCGCACGGTAAATTTTATGGCATGCTATTCTTTTGTACAAAGAAAACTAGTGCTGAAATATTTTCAACCGGATCCACTAGCAAAATCAGCATTTTGTTATAATTTCCTAAACAGAGATCTTTTCCGCGCCCCCTCTTTGAAACGGTTACGTAAGGAAAGTTAGTTCTGCAAATATATAACTACAGACTGGAATTAATAGAAAGAAAAATAGATCTGATGTAGGTATGTGTTTACATAGCAGCTATTTACACACTTCCTGTGTTGCCTGGTTTCTATGTAAATATATCAACTTCAGTACATATCCCAATATTTACAAATTCGAGGAAGGCGAGTCCGGCGTACATTTGAATGTCGGCACCAAAATGCGCACTTTTTCTTTGCTAACTTGATTAAGAAAGCTCGTCTGCACACGAAAACACACGACAAACATTTTCATTTGTTCCTCCTTTGTGAAATATCCCAAGTTTCGATTAGTCAAACTTCTATTGTTCACCGGGGAATAAAAATATTATCGGAATTTGTCAACAAACAAATAATTTATTTGTGGTAACTATTAGCATAATGACTAATCTTTCGGAGTGAAGAAAGGTTGATTCATACTTCAGAAAGTAAAGTGACTTACAAAGGTATTTGGCATTTTTTAGTATACATTAAACGGAAATGTAATTCAGTCAAATTTGACGGTATAAAAATTTTACTTTTTCCAAAAATATAGCTAAAATATTACAGGCGTATCTATCTATCTATCTATCTATCTATCTATCTATCTATCTATCTATCTATCTATCTATCTTATTTTTCAGATCTATCTATCTATCTATCTATCTATCTATGGTTAGCTATATCTCTTACTATCTATTTAGCTATCTATCGATCTCTCTATTTGTGAATATATGTATCGATTATATCGTTAGCAATATCACTTAGTAATCATCTTTAAAGTTACAGATATCCTTTCACAGCTATCTATCTATCTGTTTCCGTTTTTATCTATCTATCTATCTATCTTAGATTGCTTTATTACTCACAGATTTGTACAATGAAAGAAATAAAAACTGAAACATCTATCTATCTATCTATCTATCTATCTATCTATCTATCTATCTATCTATCTATCTATCTATCAAATTATAAATGTGACTTTATCTATTTATTTATCTATGTCAACCTTTTAATGTCTATCTATCGTTAGCGATAGCTGTTAATATTTATCAAATAAGCTATTTATTTTCATATATATAAATTCTACCATTCTTCTAGAAATCTCAATCAGGGTGTGAGAGCGTAGTCATCCGCAAACAGATCTGTTTTGCTGTATCACAGCTCATCGTTACGGTTAGCCATCCGATTGCTTTTAACCCAGGATTGAAACTGGCGTTAGTCGGCGATTCTACCTCAGAGCTATGGGCGCTCGGTAGAAGAAGGCAGACTTTTAGCGTATGATGTATCATACGCCAGTGGCCAGAGTGATCTAATTCATTACTGAATGAGCGATGCGCATATATATAAATATATATATATATATATATATATATATATATATATATAATTTTACCTACGTAAAGCTCTTCCAATCTATCAAGGAAGCGGTATCATTTCACATCTGTATCTATCTGATAGATAGATATCTATCTCTCTATCATCCTGTTTATATATATATATATACATATATATATATATATATATATATATATATATATATATATATATAAAAGTTGTATGTTAAAAATGTATTTTTTGACAGTATTTATTTATTTCTATTATTGTATATATATATATATATATATATATATATATATATATATATATTTGATATTTCAAACTGGCCTCGGCCTTTCATCAGAAACAAATGATTTTAAAATTTAAACTAGAAGCGTCCGTCGCGAGAAGCGTCCGTCACGTGAGGCGGAAAGCAATAGAGTTTGAATATTTTTCAACGTAAATCTAACTGATTTAATACTTTTAAATGTTGTTTTAAAAAAAAAGTTTTTAAGTGTATCTAAAAAATGATTAACTATTGAAATATTTGTAAAGATTCAAAATACCTAAGTCCTTATTTAACCCTAGCCTATATGTATTTAATTTTAAAATCCAGTATTTTTCTTTCTTTCTGCGTGAGTATGTGGAACTAAAATCAGAATCTATCAGTAAACATTTGCAGTTTTCTAATGTGTGTACTGGTTGATTGAAAAAATCACCTAAGGATGAAGCCAAAACATAATGGGCTGGCTTCGAAACATGAGAAATTTTTTGTGTAGTGATACTATGAATTTAAAAACATTGTAACAACCATTACACTATATATATATATATATATATATATATATATATATATATATATATATATATGTTCTTATTTTGTACATATTCGTACATATCTAATTCATCTGTTACGTATTTTATCCTCGGAAAAAGCTCGAATTCAGATTTAAAACGCTGTCTTCTAAACTGGCAAAACCTGAATTTCAAACTGAAATTTTATTTGTGAAAACGGATGCAGTATTAAGTTGCAATCAAATGAAGACTGTAACAATATAATCCCAAACAGAGAATTAAGATAAATTATGTACATTGTCCGAACTTTTGTCCTCATATTAGTTGCCATAATAACGACGTTTTGAACTGAATCTTTTATTTCGTCTACCAAAATAGATTGTTCTAATTCTATATGCCATGCCAACTCCGGATGTCTAAGTATCAGTTGTCTCTCTTTAACTCAATTCTTTGTCAAGATTTTTGTCACCTTTCCTTTAGCCAAGAAACGAACTCACAATTGATACTGATATTAATATACCCGGAAAGGGCTTGGAACGTAGAACTAGAAAATTTGATTCCGGCGAACGAAATAAAAAAGTTCAGTCCGAAATTACAATCACCCGAAGAAGACCGCAGCATACCACAGCTGAAATGTCGTGAATATGACAGCTGAGGGAAAAAATGTTCTGAAAAATGTAAATAGCGTAAATAATTACGATACCCCACCTCGGAAATATAAACAAACGGTTGGGCTCATACCGTCAAAAATGACTGCAAAATATGTCAATATGACGTCTAAAATGACGGCTACATATATATTGATGTACCTGCTAGTGTGTATCTTCCTTTAAGACATAAGAAAAAACTCCATCCTCCGATCGTGACAAAAAAGATATACCCTGATTGAGCACTTTGAAAAACAGTATCTACTCTGGCATCTACACATCACTCATTCAGTAAAATGAATTAGAGCACTCTGGCTATTGAGCGCGTATAATAATAAAATACGCGCTAAAAGGTTTGCCTTCTTCCACCGAAGCCCATAGCCCAGAGGTAAAATCGCCGACTGACGCCAATTCGGTCGGGTTTCAATCCTGGGTTAAAAAGCAATCGGAGTCTAACCGTACTGATGAGCTGTGATACAGCAAAAAAGATCTGCCTGCGGATGACAATACGTATACATATATATATATATATATATATATATATATATATATATATCGTTTCACTCCAAGCAAGGCAGTACCACCACTGATGCGCAGGGGCCTACAATGGGCAACAAAGATCTGGGGTATGTGTTTATTTAATGTCAAAAGCTTTATTGATATCTTGATAGCTTTTTTGACAACCAGATAATTTACTAATTTTTTTTTCTCTGGGATTATACCCATAAAAATTATTTAAGGAATATAATGAGTGAGCCTTTTTATGTAAGTTTTACTTTAAAATTTTAGGAATATATTTTCCGTAATCTGATGTGTTACTGAATTAGGTACGAGGGTCATTCAATAAGTAAGGTGAATTTTTCGGTATAAGGACATCTACGAGGGTCATTAAATAAATAAGGTGAATTTTTCGATATAAGGACATTTACAAGGGTCATTCAATAAATAAGGTGAATTTTTCGGTATAAGGACATCTACGAGGGTCATTCAATAAATAAGGTAAATTTTCCGGTATAAGGACATCTACGAAAGTCATTCAATAAATAAGGTAGATTTTACGGTATAAGGACATCTACGAGGGTCATTCAATAAATAAAATGAATTTTTTGGTATGAGGACATCCACGAGAGTCATTCAATAAATAAGGTGAGAAGGACGGACCTGTGTTGAGGATGAAGACAGGCCTGGGAGGCCTACAGAAATGAGGTCTCCTGAGGAGATCGAATAAGTCAATGATCTCAGCCAGTCTGACAGAAGGGTGACAGCGGATGACATTGCAAGGTCTTTGACCCTATCTATTGAACAAACGCAGCGGTCATCAGTCACATGGAGTCGTCTTGCATTAAGGCAACGCAAGGCCTTACACAGCAGCCCAAATAAGGCAGACCATCAACGAGCTGGGCTGGGAACTGCTCCCTCATCTCCCTTACAACCCATATTTTGCCCCGTTCAGACTTTCACCTGTTTGGTCCCTTGAAAGCGTTCACGAGAGGCACGAAGTTTGAAAGTGACGATGGAGTCAAAAGTGCTGTGAGCGATTGGCGCAGACATCAGTCCAAAGATTTTTACGCTGAGGGAATACGGAAGCTTGTGCACAGATGGGAAAAGTGTGTGACATTGCTGTGAGATTACGTTCAGAATAAACACACAAGTAAGCTTCTATCTGTATTTGAAGTCCTTATACCGAAATATTCACCTGATTTTTTGAATGACTCTCGTATATTAGGTTTGAATTTACTACAGTTTCGACTCTTATTTTTTGATAATATCATGTATGGACATCAGTATTTCGCCACGTTTTTTTACATACAGAAACAATTAAAAATTGTTTGTAAAGTAATGGGGGTCACTGTATTGTAACAAGCTTTACCATTTTGGTATAGTAAATATAATTTTTTGCTTAATAATATCGTGTAACCCGTACAAATAAATACAGAGCTTTAAATGATATACACTTTTAAAATTATTCTAAGTAATATTTTAAAAGTGAAAGCAAAAGTTCATTATATCTAGAGTTATCTCCCTTTATACAAGAGTGTCCATGTTATATTTCATTCACAGAAGCATTTGAAAGTTTTTAAAAGTAAATAATGTCTTATTGTAAAATTCAGAACATACTTTTGGTAACCGGTATTCTTTTTTAGAAAAAAAAAGAAGGAAATGGTGATTTAAATTTTACAAAGTGTCTTGCGTATAAATAATATATATCTTTTCTTCTTTTATGTGCCATGTCCTTTCAGGACGTAGGCGATCATTGTTGTCCACATCTCACTGTCTCTGGTGGCTCTTAGCACGCTTTCTCCTGTTGCACCATGCAGCCCTCGTCCCGTAGTCTACCTGATCAGGTCCTTCAAATATGTTATCCGCTGTTTTCTTCTGTCTCTTTTTCCCTCTATCTGGCCTGTTTGTAACAGGTTCTCCAAGCCCTCCTTCCTCATTGCATGTCCCAGGAATTTTAGTTGTCTCTTCCTGATGCTCAGTATTAATTTCCTTTTCGTCTCTATCCTTTCCGAAATCTCATCATTGCTCACATGTTCGGTCCATGATATCTGCAGCATCCTTCTGCAAAACCACATTTTAGCTGGTTCAAGTTTTTCCTTCATCTTCGAAGATATTGTCCAACATACACTGCCATATTGAAGAACCGACATTGCATAGTAATCCAGTACTCCCTTCTTTGTTTCTAGCGAAATTGTCTCTTAATACTTTAGTCAACTTCTGGAATGCTTTTTTTGAATGCCAATTCACCTTCGGATCTCAGTATCGCACTTTTCGCACTTTTCGTTTTCTGTTAGAACACTTCCTAGCTCTTTAAATTTCTGTACCTGCTTAATTTTAGAGTCCTTCACCCTCACATTTTGGGCTACACTTCCTAGCTCTTTAAATTTCTGTACCTGCTTAATTTTAGAGTCCTTCACCCTCATATTTTGGGCTACACTTTTTGCTGATGACCATGCATTCGGTTTTCCATCAGTTTATTTTTAGTTCTTTCTTGTCACTCTCTTCAGCTACCTTCTGTAGGAGGTCTTGTAGTTTTCTTTCTGTGTCTGCTATAAAGCTGTAAACAAATAAGTGAGGGTCAGTCAGTTGGTTAAGTGCCATACGTGAAACACGCTTGGGGGATAATGTCTCGAAAGAGGCATGACTGACTGGGCAGAAAATTATCCCGCAGTAGGTTGTCATTGCTTTCTACGGTAGACTGGTTGCCAGCCAAGGCTATAGAACCCAATCTGTCCTGTTATTTAACTCATAACTGGAGGGAAGAGGTGGATTAATACCTTTCCCAAGAGTATTCGAACTCGGCTCCCTGATTTCTCGTTCCGAGCCGATATCCACTGCACCACAACAAAATGTTTTACCAAGATTTTCTAAAAAAGAAACATTTATAAAATAATATTATTAAAATCTGTCTTTGTTTTTTTTTTGCAAGTATTTCAAAATCAATGTTTTTTTTGTCGAATAAAAATACTAAAATTTCATCTACTAATTTAAGGTCATCTGCAGATGCCAAAAAAAAAAATTTTTAAAACAAAATTTCAGACATTCTAAAAAGGATAAAAAATATGATTTCATCATAAAAAATCCTTTGATCTTTTTTCCTAAAGTCAAATCATTACATTGAATCAATAGCTAAATTCACTGCTAGGAAAGTTGGGTCACTGTGTCGGGCCAGGAATTTTTTTTTCGCCTGAATCCATCTTGCACATATATAAACCAACCATCCGACCATACATGGAATACTGTTGTCATATTTGGTCAGGCGCCCCTGCTGTTCGTCTCTGTGTTCTCGACAGGCTCCAAAGGAGAATCTGTTATGTGATTCGTTCCGACCTGACAGCTCGACTCCAGCATCTTTCTCATCGGCGGGATGTGGCCTCCCTCAATCTCTATAAATATTTTCATGGCTTCTGCTTAGATAGCTGGTGCCCCCTCCACAAGAATTTACTCGACAACCAGACTGGCATCAAGGTCCCACACTTTTACAGTTATATCAACCAAATGCAGGCGACAATTCTACTCCATCAGCTTCTTTTCTCGCGCTGTGGAACTCCCTTCCATATATTTGCTTTCCTGACGTCTACAACCTTCAAGAATTTAAATGTATATTCAATTCCCATCTCTTATCCACTAAACCCCAGCCCTTTCCACATCACCCCGTGCATCTTCTTTTCTTTTCTCTCTACCTTCGCAACTGTCTTCACTCCTGTGTTCACATCCTTCTCTTGTTCTTTCTCTTTCATCCCCTGTCGCTGGTTCGTCTTTGTCTACACTCTTTTCCTGTCTCTCTTATGTAGCCCCCTGCACATCAGTGGCGGTACCGCCTTGCTTGGTGTGAAATAATAAAATAATAAAATAATAACAACATATAAACGTTGACGATTAAAAATAGTCTTTTTAAGTTTGGTGTACTTTTTCATCATGGTATGCAAATTTTTCACGAGTCGTTCGAGGTACACCTCTCTCTCTCTCTCTCTCTCTCTCTCTCTCTCTCTCTACTGACACCAAATCGGTCGAGTTTCGATCCTGGCCGGAGCCGGGTGGATGTGTCTAGCCACACTGATGAGCTGTGATACGGCGAAGCGGGCTTGTATGTGAATGACTAATATATTATGCTCTCATTACGATTGAGCTCTCTGGAGAAGAAAATTTTAAAAACAGTTCCCACTTCGGCTATAATGCGTGACTCTTCAGAAATGAATTGAGTTCTTTCGGTGACTGGCGTCTGTATACACTGCTTACATACAAGACGTTAAAATTTCCCTTCTCTGGTGCCATGCGCCGATGGCTTAGGGAGTAGATCTTGGCCGGAGGCGGGTGTATATGTCTTGCCACACTGATGAGCTGTGATACAACGACACGGGCTTGTATGTGGATGACTAATATATATTATGCAATTCTTTTTTTAAATGACAGACAAGATGCTATGATTAAGTTTTTTATATAAATTTTCATGCGATTTTTCAGAACATTAATTATATAAAAATTGTCCGAGCGTTTTATTCATTCAAGCACTTTCGGATATACTTTTAGCAATTATCAAGGATGAATTTTATTTTACTTTTTACTTAATATATAGATTGTACTCTATATTTTGTAATTCTGAAAAATATATAAAAAAACTTAATCAGAGGGAAAAAGTCGTTGCACAGTTTCTGGCTATTTTCTTGTCCTTCATAGTCATATTTTTATGGCCTTTCTGCAGAAACATTTGTATTTTATAATTTAATTTACAAATTTAACAAAAAATAATTTATTTTAATAATTTTGGCTTTTAATTAAACAAATCCAGGATATTCAACCCCTTAATCAGGAAGATGTAGGACTTTGTGATAGCAGAGACTATCAAAGCAATTTTACTTACAGTGCTTGGTTCGAAACCCCAATATGATTCCTTGGTACTCCCAACATGGCGGAATTGTATTGCAAGTCCGATATTATCAGGAACGTACCTCCTTAAAAAATTTTACATATTAAGATTCGAACCCAGATTTCATGTTTGCAATGATAGAACTCTAACCATCCAATCAATCAGTCAGTTAAGTGCCATACGCGATATATGCTTGGTCAATTATGTTTCGAAAGAAAAATGGCTGACTGGGCAGAAAATTTCCCCGCAGTAGGTTGCCATTATTTTCTGCAGTAAGCTAGTTACCACCCATGGCTCTAGAACCCAATCTGTCCTGATATTTAACCCATAGCTGGTAGGAGAAACAGCGAATTAATACATTTCCCAAGGTATTAAGCGAGTAAGTGAATGCGAGTAAGTGAATTCAAGTAGAACTCAAACTCGAGTCTCCGATTGTCTCGTTCCGAGCAGATAACCACTGCACATCAAGGCAGAACCACTCGATAACGATCCTAAATCCTATTAAAATGAAACTATATAAATAGCAATTTTTCGTATTTAGACAAATATTTTTTTTTGTTTTGCTGGCAAAGAAGGCACAGAAAGAAATCGCAAATGTCTTTCCCGCCGTTATTCAATTGCAATGACTATAGATAGCTTTGCGTGTTGCAAATGGGTTCCGATTGACAGTTGAAGGATTGGGTTTAAACACTCACTCTTAAAATTAAAAGACATTTTCTTTCACAAACTAACCAAAAAAAAATAAAATAAAATAAAATAAAACGTTTCGCTAACCCTGCCCACTCCGTTCAGCCACCCAGTCCAAGAAATAAAAATAAAACTGACGAAAGATTAATTACAAGGAATCAGTTTTCGCTTCTCAGCCATGAATACTTTAAAACTTTTGAGAAATTGCAGAAGACCTGCATCATGGCTGAAGGAGATAGGAATTCGGTTAGAAAATGGGGAAAAATGACTTTCGAAGACGAAACATAGCCAAGCAGATTGTCACATTTTTCTTTATTTGAGAAAAGTTTCAAAATGAAAAATTTATTAAATGCTCTAGCCAGGGACACTTTGACGTAGAGTTATCGTTAAAAAAAAATGTCTCGCTTGATAAATTACAACCGGGTAGTGAGTTTTATTTCAACATTGGATGCTCCATACATTTGTCCTCATGCTACATCGAAGATACGCCTAGTAAATTAGTATATGCCCTTTTTTCTTAAATAATTTCACCCCAGTAAAGACAAGAAAAACACTACGACACCAATTGTTAGTGAGTGTAAGAAAATATGAAAAAAAAAAAAATTTACAGAACAGGAATTACGAAGATAGAAAATAACGATTGAAATACTATTTAAATTTTTGAAGAACAACGTTGACTAGAAAAAAAAAGCCGGGACGGTGTTCGTCAAATGTGAAATGTGAGAGAAGAAACTGTGAGCATAAAACTTGCGGTTATACCTAGCCTATTCAACAGTAAAATAATGAAGCCTAGCCGCCAATCTTGTCAGTCAGTTAAGTGCCGTACGTGATACACGCTTGGGCGATCATGTCTTGAAAAGGACAAAACTGAATGGGTAGAAGGTTTTAACGAATAGGGAATCATTACTTTCTACTGTAGACTGGTTGATAACCAAGGTTATAGAACCCTATCTATCCTGCTATTTAACCTAGATGGAAAAGCAGCGAATTAGTACCCGAAGGTTATTTTGGGGTAAGTGAATGCAATGAGTTCTTCTAGATTTCTGTCTCGTCACTCCCATTTCTTGTTTCGGGTCGATATCCACTACACCACAAAGCATATTTAATTAAAGAATCTTAAATTAATAAATGTTGGTACCATTGAGCAAAGTTCCCCAGAACAATTAACACGCAAATATATATAGAAGAGCACAAATGACTTGCGTATAAATAATATATATCTTTTCTTCTTTTATGTGCCATGTCCTTTCAGGACGTAGGCGATCATGGCTGTCCACATCTCCCTGTCTCTGGTGGCGCTTAGCACGCTTTCTCCTGTTACACAATGCAGCCCTCGTCCCGTAGTCTACCTGATCAGGTCCTTCAAATATGTTATCCGCTGTTTTCTTCTGTCTCTTTTTCCCTCTGTCTGACCTGTTTGTAACAGGTTCTCCAAGCCCTCCTTCCTCATTGCATGTCCCAGGAACTTTAGTTGTCTCTTCCTGATGCTCAGTATTAATTTCCTTTTCGTCTCTATCCTTTCCGAAACCTCATCATAGCTCACATGCTCGGTCCATGACAGGTCAGGGCCAATAACATCACCGATTATTTTTATTTTATTAATAATCTTTACATACATAGCGGAAACAACAGGGCAGATGTTGTTTTTTTTTTAATCGTATCACCCCGAGCAAGGCGGTAACGCCTCTGATATGCAGGGGCCTACGTAATAGTGAAAAGATTGGAAAAGAGAAAGCCGGAAACTACATCCTAAACAGGGAACAAGGGATGAACCTCTTAACCTGGTTAATAGACGTGGGTGGAGTGTGAACCGGACGATAGATAGATCTATCTACTCCAATTGAGAGAAAAAAAAACAAAGTGAGAAGATTGGAAAAGAGAAAGCCGGAAACCACATCCTAAACAGGGAACAAGGGATGAACCTCTTAACCTGTTCAATAGACGTGTGTGGTGTGTGAACCGGGCGATAGATATGTGCGAGCAATATCGAAAGTAGGGATGAATGGTAAGACCTATAAAACGTGTAAGATGGATTTTAGCGAGAAAAACTGTCTAATATGACAATGCGAACCTATTTCCTAGCAGCAGATCTAGCAATTGAAACATAATCCTTCCGCTTCATATCAGCCGTAAACGTTAGTCAGTTAAAGCGCAACGTGTCCCTCTCCGAGAGGTCAGCATCAACTAACCTGATGGAAGGTAAAATGGTTTCTCCCAGGCAATTAAAGGAAGCAGGTTCGTTTTAGAGGCTTTTAAAATTAACAAGCCATTACTTACTCCAGTTAACAACTGATTGTAGATCATCTTCATGTATCTTTGGGCACCTCGATGTAGTCTAATGTTTAGCAAGCTTATTTCGTTAGAACCATTACAATTGAGTAGCCACATTACAATTGTGCCACATCTAAGCTACGCTTAAAAAATTGCTTTGGACACCTCAATGTGGTGTAATGGTTAGCAAGCTTATCCCGCTAGAACCATTGCAATTGAGTAGTGAGTTCAATGCTCACTGGGTACCTCATAATTTCGAACTGGTGCTACATTTAAGCTGCGCTCACAAAATTGCTTTGGGCACCTCGAGGTGGTGTAATTTTTAGCAGGCTTGTCTCGCTAGAACATTTACAATTGAGTAAATACTACCTCATCTCACGACTATAGACAAATAGAATGATCTAATATTAAACGTCGTACAAATGGCAACAAAGATGAGGACAATAGTCCGAATAATGTAAATACTGTAAATACTACCTCATCTCAGAAATAGACAAATAGAATGTTCTATTATTAAACGTCGTACAAATGGCAACAAAGATGAGGCAATAGTCCGAATAATGTAACTACTGTAAATGCTACCTCATCTCAGAAATATAGACAAATAGAATGATCTATTATTAAACTTCGTACACAAGGCAACAAAGATGAGGCAATGGTCCGAATAATGTAAATATTGTAAATACTACCTCATCTCACAAATATAGACAAATAGAATGATCTATTATTAAACGTCGTACAAACTGCAACAAAGATGAGGCAATACTCCGAATAATGTAAATACTGTAAATACTACCTTATCTCAGAAATATAAACAAATATCTGTTATAGTCGTTACAACAGAAAGTACAGAAGAAGAAATCGAATCTTTTTGACGACATACTAGACAACGCCTAGTCTTAGTGCAATTCACAAGACATTATAATAATAATGTGAAACGTGAATGCTAAAATAGGCAAGGAGTGGGAAGGAGAAATAGCTGGCAAATTTAGACTGGGAATTTTTGTTGCTATATTCAATACGTTTCAGTCGTTGTAGTTTCCGGCCCTCTTCAGATTATCTTAATTTTGAGCGGAACCATTTATTCTTACACCGGTGTAAATTGTTCTAGTCCAACCTGTCATGGTTCTTCCGGATATATGAATTTCAGTAATTTCCTTTAAACTATCTCTCTAAGTTTTTGTCACCTCTGCTGTAGCCAGGGATTGAACTCACAACAATTTGTGTCATATCATGATGAGGATAACAATCAGAACAATGTAAAAAAATAAATGAACATAATACTTCATCTCAGAAATATAGATTGGAATCATACTTATATCCAATTTTAATTATGCAGGTATAACACTTTTCGTTGCATTTAAACTTTTGGGGATTGCAGCTATTAGCAAAGCAAGCAAACGTAGTTCCTCAAACAAGAAGTGCAAGAAAAGTAACTGTTGGCGAAAAAGAGATGGTTAAATATATTTTGACGGTAAATGGGTGGAACCTTGGATGGTATTTGCTTATACTTCTGAGATGAGGTAGTATTTAAACTATTTACATTATTCAGACTAGTGTCCTCATCTTTGTTGCCATGTTTACGTTTCTTCATGTGCCAGGAATTTCGAACCGAATTCTTTATTACGATCACTTGGCTATATCATTCTCATTTCATGTGAGATACCACTTCTGGTAGCCATGTAGTTATCTCCCTTTAATCTAACCAACGTCTATATTCACTGGCCTATGCGTCCTCGATGACACATGGCCCAATGAATATAAACGTTGGTTAGTACCAGTGACCTTGCTAACGTTGAATATGAAATAGCAGTTGCTTCAGGATGGGTAAATATTTATCAAAACTTATTTATAAATGGAACTTTTCTCTGTGTGTGTGTCTGTGTATGCGTGTATCCGTTACCTATAGATTCCGAAACGGCTGAAGCGATTTTCTTTAAAATTTACACAGTTGTACTATAAGCGTCTACGAGTGTTCATAGCTAGGTTTTATGTCGAGGTATCCCCGATAAATATCGAAAATCGATAATCGAAAAAATCGGGTTATAGAAGGAATGGTCCGATTTTAATCAAATTTGATACACTCATAGACAAAGACATAAGAGATGATATTCAGTTGTTTCAAGGTTGCAGTTTTTACAAAAGTACAGAAAATCGATAATATATATATATATATATAAGGCAAGATGCTTGTGTGTGTGTGTGTGTGTGTGTGTGTGTGTGTGTGTGTGTGTGTGTGTGTGTGTGTGTGTTTATCTGTCTGTCTGTCCTTTATACAAATCCACAATTTTTATCCAATTCTCACCAAACTTCACACAAATATTCTTTAGGCTGAGTCTGAGCTCCAGGACCATGGATTAATTTTAAAGCTTTCATTACACCCGAGCAACGCTGGGCTATACTGCTAGTCTTTTATATTTGAATCGATGTGCATTAACATAATAGGTAAACTCTTTTGTGAATGGATTTAGCCATCTACTGAGAAAAAAGTTGGCATAGATTTGACACAAAGCCGAAGGTATGGGATACCAAGTAAAGATCAAATTCACCCCTCAGTCGTAATTGTTCTAGAGCGACACGTTTGCTAGCCATTACATCACGTCGAGGCTGACCAATGAGTTTTCAATTACAACACGTTGGTGTGTCCCGATGATTTTCCAAACGTAGCTAAAATTTGGCACAAAGCCGAAAGTATGGTACACGCAAGATGGTTCGAGATCACTATTCAGTGTATACTGATTTAGCGACACAAGCTTGCTAACCAAGATTGTTCTATGACAGCCTTCAGGTCTTCATTATCCAGAATCTGTAGCCGGCCACCGTGGATTTAATCTCAAAGGGACTGATTTCCTGACCTGAACATCTGGAACAAATCCCTAGCGTTCACTCACGGCATTATCCCCCAAAATGATTAACATATTCAGCGACTTAATACGACTGTGATCAAGTCTACCTTAAAGTCATAAGGCAAACAATCTCAAATGAGCTAATACGACACCAACATGTTTCCTCACTGTTCGAGTTATGACTGATGTGCACGCAATGCACCCGAATTCTTCATAAGCAATGTACAACTGCTTTCCGGGCACATGACGCACTCATTTTACATATCACTGACCACGTCTGTGATCACTTCTGTGATGTACGTTGTGGGGCAGTGGATATTGGCTAGGAACGGAAAATCGGGGAACCGAGTTCAAATTGCAGTTGAATTCCTTGCATTCACTAACTCGCAAATACCCTCGGGAAAGGAAAAAATATGTCTATTCCTTCCAGTTATGGGTTAAATAACAGGACAGATTAGGTTCTATAGGCTTGGCTGGCAACCAATCTACCAATTGCAGAAAGCTAACTGGTAGATAATCTTCTACCCAGTCAGTCATGTCTCTTTCGAGACATGGTCGCCCAAAGCTTGTATCACGTATGGCACTTAAGTGATTGACTGATTATAATAGTTGGAAACATAATTAAAATTTGTACTGGACATTAAGTGGGTGAACGGTTTCCTATTGTTATGAAGTAATAAACTGATCCCCCACTAATTACTACTTAATATAATAATGTAATATAATCTATCTCTTCTCTCTCCAGCTATAAGTTAAATAGCAGGACAGATTGGGTTCTGTAGCCTTGGCTGGAAACCAGTCTACCGCATAAAGTAATGGCAACCTACTGCGGGATAATCTTCTTTTTTACATGTATTTTCATGACTGCTGCTCAGACAAGTTTTATTGCTTGCTATCATAAGTTTACCCGTGTAACTACATTGGCAACTATGTTCCGCTCATTTACTGTGAAAATAAGCAAATTCTACATTATCGGCTTCTTTCCTTGCACTTCCCGCCGGTAGAACTCCCTTCCTCGTGCTTGTTTCCCTTATCCTGCACATATGTAAATCTACCATCCGCCAGTGTATTGAATACTGCTGCCACATCTGCCCGGGTGCCCCTGCTATTCTCCTCGGGGTTCTTGACAAAATACAACAAAATCTGTAATGTGATCGATACCGACTTAGAAAACCGCCTGCAGTCACTCTCTCACCAGCGTGACGTGGCTCCCCTGTGCCTCTTCTATAAATACTTTCACGGCTTCTGCTCTGATGAACTTAGATCACTGGTGCCCACTAGGTACGAATTTGCACGAGATACTAGATTAGCAACTATGTCCCACCCTTTTACAGTGAAACCGATAAAATGTAACCGCAATATCTGCTCCAACATCTTCTTATGTCACACTTCCCGATTGTGGAATTCCCTTCCACATGACTGCTTCCCCGACGGCTACAATCTCCAGGAGTTTAAATGTAAGGTCAATAGACACCTCCTAACACACTAACTCGCATCCATTCTTTCAAACACTCTTTTCATCTACCCAACCCTCATCCTCGGTATTCTTATCCGTCTATCACCCTCCTACTGACATTTCCTATATCTAACCACTCTTTCTCTTTACCTTCCCCTATATAACCCCATGTGCAATCGTGGCAGTCGGTGCCTTGCTTGGGGTGAAATGATTAAAAAAAATGTCAATTGCCATATTCTCTCTCTCTGTGACTCCCAGCTCTCTCTAACCTTTCACACAACATCACCTGTACTGTTTTCTCTTCTGTCTTCTTCCTTTTTCATTATAACCCCCTGTGCCCCTCACCATTGAAGGCTATGACAGTAACGTTAAGTTTTTACATTATTTAAAATCAAGTAACATTGCACACAAGTTGAAAACTTGGGTTTGATGTGTTAAATAAGGATACCAAAAGTTAGATATCTAGCTTTTAGCAAATATTGAGCATTTACTTTTAAATTCGTCCGCAAAAATAAAAACAAACGCCTGAAGTTATTGCATGAAAACAGGCCTCAAAGTTTTAGTATTTCAAGACTAAATCTAAAGTTGACCTTCTTGTAAACATTGACTTGGAAATATATTGCTTCTTGTCCATATACGACTTGTGAAGATTCAGTCGTTAATTTAACTGATCTTTCCACATCTTGCGAACGCGCAGGTCATATCCGCGACTCCATCGTCGTTCAGTTCATTAGAACTGCTTGTCGTTCATTATGTGAAAAACGTTTTGCAAACACAGGTTCGAAGAAACCATTTTAGAAAAATTTAATCACATCTGACCAGCGTGTCGCTTTAGAGTTGCTAAATGTGATTTTCAGAAATACTCGTACATTACTTCTGAGACAAAAAATATTTTCTTGGAAAATTTAACTATACGCTGTTATATTTTTCTAACGTGATTTGAATTAAATTTTCAAATTCGTCTTGTAAATTACATAACTAATTAAGTTTGAATAAATGTTTACTTCCAACATTTTAATAGCCTATTCTCTCATCTTTAATTCATCTAACTTCAACATTCAGAATTTTAACAAATAATTTTGTATTTAGGTCGACTGTTGCTTTATTTTCTGTATTTTGCTGAAGATATACAGTTGTTGGTTAGAAAAATTATTATCACTTTTAATTTCAAACCAAGTGCATATGTTTCAATTATAAATTTTATTATCCTGTGCTCTAAGACTTTCACTGAACACCAGAACGAAATTCCAATGCTCCAATTTTGAACCAAAACTGTTATGGATTCCGGGTGAGAAACAGCACTAAATAATGAACAAGCAAACATATTTGAGATTAAAAAAAAAGGTTATATTAAACGTAAAAATACATCTGGAACGCAGGTTAGTAATCCAGGAACACGATTAGTGAGGAATATATATATATATATATATATATATATATATATATATATATAGTTATGTATCAATTGTACATTGCGACATGGAAATTTCTGTGTTTCTAGATGGGTTCACATCATCAGGCAATGTTGATGTGGTTGTGCAGAGAATTTACATTTAAAAGAGTACTCAAAATAAAAGAAAACCTTGAGTCCTCTTCACTTGGAATTATATATATTATATGGATATACTAATTTCAGCACGACTTCAATTCAAAGACGTATATATATATATATACGTCTTTGAATTGAAGTCATGCAGGAATTAGTATATCCATGTAATATTATTCTGGCTGAGTGGAGCTCAGAATTACTAAGACTTCTGACACGGTATTCTCTGTGTAACTTTGGTATCGTTCGGTATCTTACGGATCTGTTACTGCTCTTTATTTATTGTAAAGATACAATTATGGCACAAGGCCGATTGCGGGGTGCAAAAACTCAGGCTGGTCTTCAGTACCTATCCCAGACCTAGCTTATGCGAATCACGACCCAAACATGCTTTTCAATTTTCTCATCCACCACAAGAATTTGTCCATCAGCATTCAATCCTTCATATACCAAAATACCTCAAACTTACCAAGGACCTAAAAAAAAAACCCAAATTAGCAGATTTTTTTTATTTTGAACAATAAATACAAACATATAATTAAAAATATATCATGAAAATGATATGTGGGGAGGGGCATGTCATAAATTCCCAAAACAAAAGATACAAACTTTTTTAACAAAAGATACAAACAGAAATCATGATGTTAGTTTGACCCAACCAACCCACAAAACACAGAGGCCGCTGTATTCTGCCCACAGGATAAAATCAAGAGACACTATTTCTACAGGGATTGGAGAGGAGAAAATAAAATGGATGGGAAGACGGATCTGCTTCTGTTTTCCCGGATCTTATTCTCGCAGGAGTATAGGTATACTCAAGTCGAGTCGATTGTCATAGAAAAAGGGGAGATCCCACAACATAAACTTAATATTTCAACTCGTTATCTAAAAAATAAAAAAAAAAAGGTAAGTAATGAAAAGAAAATATTTTAGGTAGTTATTTATCACGTCAAACCCTAACTTTTAAACTGAGTGCCATATCAGGGTACTATAATCGACCTGCCGACAATGAGAGTCCCCTTTCAGAAAGGACAAGGCACAAATATTTAAATTTTGGTTTATAATTATTGCTTATATTATAAAAATATCTGTGAATGCACACTTAGTGTTATATCTAATATCTATGTAAACTTATTTATGAATGGAACTTTGTGTGTGTGTGTGTGTGTCTGTGTGTGTGTGTCCGTTACCTATAGACTCCGAAACGGCTGAAGCGATTTTCCTTAAAATTTACACAGTTGTACTATAAGCGTCTGCGAGTGTTCTTAGCTATGTTTTGTTTTGAGGTAGCCCCTATAAATATTGAAAATCGATAATCGAAAAAGTCGGGTCATAGAAGGAATGGTCCGATTTGGATCAAATTAGATACACTCATAGACAAAGACATAAGAAACGATATTCAGAAGTTTCAAGGTTGCAGTTCTTACAATAGTGCAGAAAATCGATAATATATATGTGTAAAAGGCAAGATGTTTGTGTGTGCGTCTGTTTTCTGTCTGCATGTCTGTATTTTTTCAGCCCTTTTATTTTAGTTTTTGCTTCAGGTTTGGCTCTAAGTAGGTAAAATTGTAATTCTTAGTCTCAGCCATGATACCATTTACTCAGAGGACTTATTTAGCCTTCAAAATTCAGTTTACGACGAAAAAACTTATTTGATATCGATACCAGGAAATCAAAATTTGACTTACATCCATTCATTTTTCTTTCAGTCTACGGTTTCGCTTTAACCGGGAACAACTATTGCTTTTTAGTCTTTCGTGCCAACGTCCAATATTCTTTAGGCTGTGTCTGAGCTCCAGGACCATGGATTAGTTTTTAAGCTTTCATTTCACCCGTGCAACACCAGGCTATACTGTTAGTACTCTATACGACGTCTGATTTTTAAAAAATATTGGTACTTGTGCTGTAAAGAAGAAAACTACAAAAAATATCAATTTAGCATTTAATCAAAATAGTCCCTTTATTCAACGTCGTTTGCACTGATGGAAAATTCTTGGAACTCCTTTATTTGGACGTTTAACCATCTTTTAATTTGATGTTGTTATTCAACTATCGTCCCTATCAGCCTCCTACCGATTTTCGGGAAAGTGTTCGAGGCTATTATTAATGCTGAAATAGTTCAACGCCTTACTGCCTATAAACTATTCTCAGACAGGCAGTACGGCTTCCACTTCACCGGTTCAACGGTCGATATGCTAGCAACCATCATGGAGTACATATATCAGGCCCTTGATAAGTCTGGCGAGGCTCGTGCTGTTAACCTAGATATCTCCAAGGCTTTTGATAGGGTTTGGCACGCAGGCCTTCTACGGAAACTACTGGGTTATGGTATCACCGAACGCTTGCTTGATCTGATTAAATCTTTCCTATCTAACCGCAGAATGAAATTAGTCATGAATGGGCATGCGTCCACATCCAACTGTACAAACGCTGGTGTTCCTCAGGCCTCTATCCCAGACCCGATGCTTTTCCTTTTTTTCATAAATGATCTCCCAGACGTGATCAAGTCCAAAGTATGTATCTACGCTGATGACACCACAATTTACTCCCGCATCAGTAAGAAATCCGGCGAGGCGGACAAACATAACCTTGTTGCTGATCTTGAGAGGGATCTACATTCTGTGGTGGAATGGGGAAAAAAGAGGCTTCTAAATTTTAATGAGTCTAAGGCGAAGCTGCTGTCTGTCAATTATCACGGGCAACCACTCCTGCCTCCCACATGCATGGACCAAGCGAGTCTCCCTGAGACCAATATACTTCGCCTCCTCGGCCTTACCCTCTCTTCCGATCTCAAGTTGAACCATTGCATGAGTCAATAGCTAAATCCACTGATAAGAAGTTTGGGTCACTGTGTCGGGCCAGGGTGTTTTTTCTGCCTGAATCCATCCTGCACATATACAAATCAACCATCAGTCCGTGCATGGAATACTGCTGTCATATATGATCAGGTGGCCACGCTGTTCATCTCAGTGTTCTTGACAGGCTTCAAAGGAGACTTGGCGGCTCGACCCCAGTCGCTTTCTCACCGAGAATGTGTCTTCTCTCTCTCTGTTCTATAGATATTTTCCTGGCTTCTGCTCCGACGAACTTAAGTCACTACTGGTCCTGCCACAGATGTTTCCTCGTGCAACCAGGATGGTAACTTGGTCCCGCCTATTCATAGTTAGATAAACCAACTATAGACGACAATTCTACTCCATCAGCTTCTTTTCTCGCATTTTCTACCTGTAGAACTATTTCCATATTCTTGCTTTCCTGACGGCTACAACCTCCAGGAATTTAAATGCAATGTCAATACCCATCTCTTAACCACTTGACTCTAGTTCTGTCTACATCACCCTTCATATTTTCCTTTCGCTCTACTTTTGCAACTGTCATCTCATCTGTGTTTCCATGCTTCTCTTGTTCCTTTCTCTGACAGCCCCTGTAATTGGTTCGTCATTCTCTTTACTCTCCTCCTATCTATCATTTTACTCTTATGTAGGCCCCTGCGCATTAGTAGCGGTACCACCTTGCATGGCATGCATAATATATATTCATTTGAGGCGTTAAATTTCGTTCAAAATATTTAAATTTCGGTATTAAATCATAGATAAATGTTAATATACCACTACACAAAATGAAGCAAACCTTTTATTTGAATAGCGAGCATCTGCCTTACTGTGTTGTCTTGGATTTTATCGACATCCTAAAATCTTTTTAAAGTCCTATTTGATTTTTTAAATAAGAAAAAATAAGAAAGGGCGGAATCTGATAGATATGGCTGTTGTTAGACGAGGGAAATGTTACTAGATAAGCTCTGATCACTGATAGAACCTCTTTGATGAGGTGAGACGACCATACTCTACACACTTACCATTCCAAGGTTTGCTGTGAACAATTGAGTTTGAGTTTTGTTTACCCAGGATGTGTTTTGTGATGCAGTGGATATCGACTCGGAATGACAAATCGGGAAGCCGAGTTCGAATTCGAGGTGAATTCCTTGCATTCATTTGCGCACAAATACCCATGGGAAAGGTATTAATCCGTCTCTTCCCTCCAGTTATGGGTTAACTAATAGGACGGATTTGGTTCTATAGCCTTGGCTGGCAACCAGTCTACCGCAGAAAGCAATG
Source organism: Ascarosepion bandense (assembly GCA_037127315.1). Lineage (NCBI taxonomy): Eukaryota > Metazoa > Mollusca > Cephalopoda > Sepiida > Sepiidae > Ascarosepion > Ascarosepion bandense. The sequence continues at coordinate 245,674 of JBBBDQ010000285.1, read as the reverse complement.
GCAAACTACTGCGGGATAATCTTCTGCCGATCGCCCAAATGTGCATAACTTAACTGACTGACTGAATATAAACATAATTGGAAACATAATTGGGCATAAAGTAGGAGATCGGTTTTCTATTGTTAGGAAGTAATAAACTGATCCCTCACTAATTATATTTAATATAATAATGTCATATAATTTATCTCTTCTCCCTCCAGCTATGAGTTAAATGGCAGGACAGATTGGTTTCTGTAGCCTTGGCTGGCAACTAGTCTAACACAAAAGTAATGGCAACCTACTGCATGATAATCTCCTGCCGAGTCAGTCATGTCTCTTTTGAGACATGATCGCCCTAGCGTGTATCACGTATGACAATTAACTGACTATTTTTATGCTTTCATAGTGTTTTGATTCCAGTTTAGGTGTTAACTGTTTGCCCATAGCTGGGACCCTAACAGGTGCTACCACTTCGTGTCAGGATAGAGCTGGATACAACAGCAATTAAAACGTGATTCAATGCTTCTCACAACCTCAGTTTAGCGTCATGCCTAGAAACTTAAACAATGAGTGTGAGCGAGAACGTTATAACTTTGTGTGCATACGTGACAGATATAAATGTCAATATGTGCCAAGGGTCGTAATTCTGTGTACTTTAGGTCTTTGTAATTGAGTGCTAACTTTTTTTTTAAGTGCTTTTACGAAAAGGCATGAATCTATATTATCCTTTGCTCATGAAACGCCATAGAGGTTAACAGTGAACAGGTAAGCGAACATAGGAGAATTATCTACTAGAAAAATCTCTTTCTTCTTCTTCTTCTTCTTCTTCTTCTTCTTCTTCTTCTTCTGTGTGTCGTGCTACTTCAGGTCATAAGCAATCATGACCTTCCGCATCTCCTGATCCCTTGTAACTCTAAAAAGCCCTACTCTTCCTCGCAAAACCCTGCTCCAGCATCAATTTCATGTGTTGCTTTCCCATGTCTCTCTTTCCCTCTACCTGACTTGCGAATATCAGATTCTCCAAGCCCTCCGTCCTCATTACGTGGTCAGAAATTTCAGCTGCCTTTCCTTTTGTTAAGTATGAGTTTTCTTCTAGTTTCCAACCTTTCAAAAACCTCATAAATGTTAAGTCCATTGTATTCTCAGCATCCTTCTGTAGAACCACATTTCGTTTGCGTCAGGTCTTTCTTTCTTTTTTGATAAGATTGTCCAGCATTCGCTGCCATATAGAAGGGCAGATATCATATAACAATCCAATACTCCCTTCTTTGTTTCCAACGAAATTTCCCGTTTCTTAATACTCTCCTTAGCTTTTGAAATGCACCCTTGGTCATGCCAATACACCTTCAGCTTTCAATGTCGCATGTTCTATTCACTGTTGGAACACTTCAGGGAGAGCAAATAGGCGGTTCGATGCATTGCCCGTATTAACTAGGTGGCTACTGTTACAGATTTCTAAAAGATACATCCTCTTTGTCGTTACATTTTCTTTCATAATTACCAAGTTCTCTTCGACGACATCTTTCTTTGGGGTTTTTTTCTTTCTTTTTGTTCGTTTTAATTTTCTTTCGCACCTTTCTTTTTTTTTTTTCTTTTTCACTTCCTTCGGTGTGTGTTTATACTTGTATATCTGTGTCTGTTTGCGCATGTCTATCTGTGTACGCCAAGGTGGGGAGAATTCTTCTTTTTTATATTTTAGCAAACAACATTTTTGACCTGATCGGTGTCCACCCTCTGCCAAGTCTCTCAGTTTCTCGCGTGTCAGAATATTCTGCTTGCGTTGATGGGCGCTACACTTGATTGCTTCAGGACACTCCACGCCAAGTTAACGTTGCACGTCTAGCACGCACGCATGCGCACGAGTATGCGCAAATGGCCCGGCCTTGATAGATTGTGGAGATGTGAATCTATTTTCTTCGCCTTTCTTTTTATTTTAGGTTATATTCTTTTTCATTTTTTTTTCTTTTTTTTTATCCTGAAAACTGCAACGAAATTTTCTTGATTTTTATTGATTGTTTACTCTGAAAACTTTAAAAATACCGGGAGGCTGGCAAAAATTAAGAGTAAAAAAAAAATTTAGATGGATATTTTTAAGGATATTTTCGATTTTTAAAACTTTTGTTAAAGGTTTTCTTTTTTAAATTATTTGCTTTTTTTTCCTCAGCAATCTGTCAAAATTTGCTTTCCTTGTTTTTCTTCTTTTTCTTTTGTTATTATTTCTTTTTAAATTTAATTCAGCATTTTCTTTTCTTCGCTTTCCCCTTCTGAAATTAGATTTTCTTTACCTTTTTATTTCAGATTTCGCTTCTTCTATTTGTCTCGTTTATTTACGAGTTCATCTTCATTCATTTCTCTTTCTTTTTTCTTCTTCTTTAATATGCTTTCCTTTAGTTGTGCTATTCTTGCTTCACCCTTAAAATTGTAATCAATCATTTTTTTTTTCAGTCTTCTGTATTTATCTTTTTACCACATTTATTTACATATCTATTTATTTATAATTTTCCTTTCATTTTCTTATTTTCTTATTTAATCCACTGTTGTTTGTTTTGTGTTTATCCATTTTACTTTCACGCGCTAAAATTTATTCATCCATTTTTTGTTCAGTATTTTTTTATTTATGTTTTTATTTTTTATTTATCTTTGTAAATTTTTCTTTTGTTTCTAATTTTGTTCAAGTTTGCATTCACTTACTAAATTTTTTCGTTCATTTTTCTTTCTCTTTGTTCCTAATTAATTACAAATGTATTATTGTATTGTGTGTATGTAATACACACACACACACACACACACACACACACACACACACATATATATATATATATATATATATATATATATATGATAAAAGATATAAATATACATATGATATATATATTTATTTAAAATTTCTAATATAAATATATTATAATATCACTACAAAAGTAGCCATTTTGTAGTGATATTATAAATTATTTATGTTATAAATTCTAAATAAAAATTATTAGCTATAGTTTGTATTGAGCACTTTTCTAAGAATAGTGGTTCTTTGGATACGGAATATTATTCCATCCATACCTATCCGATACTTATATATATATATATATATATATATATATATATATCAACATCATTGAATTAATCCTTTTTTAATTTGTGTATATATATATATATATATATATATATATGTACTACCGGGCATAAATATTATGCCACCCCATTCTTAAAAAAAAATTATGTATTTCATACTATTTTTTAGTAAGTGAATAATTGTAAATGAAAATAGAATAGTTCTTTTGTTAATATTGCACAATAACATGTGAATCAAATGAATTTATAAATATTTAACAATTACAGTTATATTGCAGTTTCATCAATAAAAGAATGAAGAAAATTTAGAGTGATTGGGATGAGTTCATTTTTGCTTTCTTGCCTTGAAGGTTTTCCTTCATCTTCGAAGATAATATCCAACATTCACTGCCATATTGAAGAACCGACATCACATAGCAATCCAGTACTCTCTTCTTTGTTTCTGGCGAAATGGTCCTGTTCCTTAATACTTTACTCAACTTCTGGAATGTTTCCTAGTGCTTTTGAATGTATGGAATATAAATGTATAGATAGTGCTATGACCACAAAGTGAGGGGTCAGTTTATATATTGACTGTAATATATAATTGATCCCCCACTTTAAATCCAGTATGCTATGTTTCGTAATTGTCTATAATTCTGAAATGTGGTAGTATTTTTTATTATTTACATTGATCGGACTATTGTCCTAATCTTTATTGCCCTGTTTACGACGTTTCGGCCAATGTACACTCCGACCTTCTTAGAGATTAAAGTTAAAGAGAGATATCTACAACGCTACCGGAAGTCGCATCGCACATGGAATGAGAATGATATACCCCAGTGACCGAAATAAAAAATCAAAGAAGGCCGGAGCTTACAACGGTCGAAACGTCGTAAAAATGAAAATAAAGATGAGGACAATACTCCGAACAATGTAAATAAATTTTATTTACCTCAGTCAGTCAGTCAAATGCCATACGTGATACACGCTTGGGCGATCATGTCTCGAAAGAGACATGACTGACTGGGCAGAAGATTATCCCGCAGTAGGTCGCCATTGCTTTCTGCGGCATACTGGTTGCCAGCCAAGGCTACAAAAGCCAATCTGTACTGTCATTTAACTTATAGCTGGAGAGAGAAGAGCTAGATTATATTACATTATTATAGTAAGTATAATATAATGGGGATCAGTTTATTACTTCCTAACAATAGAAAACCGATCCCCCACTTCATAACCAGTAGACGTCTTAATTATTTCTAACTATTATATTCAGTCAGGCAGTCAAATGCCATACGTGATACACGTTGGGCGATCATGTCTGGAAAGAGACATGACTAACTGGGCAGAAGATTATCCTGCCGTAGGTTGGCATTACTTTCTGCAGTAGACTGATTGCCAGCCAAGGTTGTAGAACCTAATCTGTTCCGTTATTTAACCCATAACTCGAGGGAAGTGACGGACTAATACCTTTCAATTTTTTAATACAATATTTCACTTTTCTTTATCTTTTTCTTTTCATAGGCTAAGATTTGATTAGAATAATTTTTTTTCTTTCAGTCGTCTTTTTTTTATTACATATTTATCTCACCTTAATTTTTTTTTTTTTGTTTTCCTTCTTAATAGATTTCTTCCATTTTGTTTTTAATCATAATATTTACTCTTTTTATTATTTGGCGATTTATTTTCCCTCCATTCATATTTTTCTCAAACATCCTAATCCTTCCAGGCGCGTATACGCATATATTGATTTTTTTGAAAAACACTTTATTGCTCAGACGCTTCTACGGTGCCACGTCATTTTAAAACTAAAATTCATTAACAAAATTAAACCAATTTTTTCAAATGTTTTCATTGGGAAAAAAACGAACTAGAATATATGGACTTGAAATCACAAACAGAATATGGCTATCTTCTGGTAACAAAATGAAAAAATCAAAAAGGAGGATTTTTCCTTGACACCGCCATTATCTTCAACTTCCTTCACTTTTTGGCAATGTTTATTGTTTTAAAAATCGATTATTAGAGTTTAAAATTTCTAAACATATGGTGAAGAAATATTTATATATATTTTTTAGTATTCCGAATATTAATGACGTTATTTATTTACAAGAATCAGTCTATTAAGTGCCATACGTGATACACGCTTTGGGTGATCGTGTCTCGAAAGAGACAAAACTAACTGGGGAAGATTATCCCACAGTAGGTTGCCATTACTTTCTACGGTAGACTGGTTGCCAGCCAAGGTTCTAGAACCCAGTCTGTCCTTTTATTTAACCCATACCTTGAGGGAAGAGACGGATTAATACCTTTCCGAAGAGTATCTGGGCATAAGTGAATGCAAGAAATTTAACTGGAATTCGAACTCGGCACCCCGATTTGTCGTTCCGAGTAGATATCCACTGCAACACAACGCGCATCCATGTACATGAATAACATTCTAAAATAATGGAAGGAAATATTTATCATTTACCGAGTTATAAAGAAATAAATATTTAAACAGTTTTATTCATAAATTTAGAATATTTTAACTAAATTGTAAAATGTGCCAACCAAGTATGTAGAAATATTTAATGTTTACCAATTCATAAATTTCGAATCAATGAGTCCAACAAACACTAATAAGTCGTGTAATAAAAATAAATGCGTACATAGAAAACTTAATCTGTTTTTTTGATAAGTTTATACTTTCTTCTCAGAAGGCATGAAATCTGAAAATTTCGAATTATAATCATCATTTTTAAAATATTTTTTCTACGGTTATGCGTTCTAATTTTGCTTTGATGGCTGTCAAAATTAACCTTTAGGAAGGATTTTTATGCCTTGAATTATATATAAAAATGTGTGTGACACTATTTAAAGTATGGTAAGTAATATACTAAACAAATAATTTCTAAGATAAATTATATCGATCATTCCTAACCAAATATCTTTGGTACTTAAAAGAACTAATAAAATTCCCACAATAAAGTGGAAAATTTATTTTATTTTATCTTTCCAAATTATTATATTAGGTCTAATGAATTTATATCTTCGTGTTATGTTTTTTAAATATCCTTTATTTTACGTTTTCTGAATAATTTTTCCGTTTATATATGGGATTTCATCATCTTTTTTTAATAATGTCAAAAGATTTGAGCCACAACATAGTAACTGATGGTAATATCTGTTTGCAATTCATTTCCGGTTCAGATTTAACTTTCTGTTCTTTTCTTCTCTCTTTCTTTCTTTTTTAATATTTTACATTAGGTCTAATAAATTTATTTCTTTGTGTTATGTTTTTTAAATATCCTTTATTTTACGTTTTATGAATAATTTTTCTACTTGTGTATGTGATTTCATCACGTTTTTTTTTAAATGTCAAAATATTTAACTTGAAACAATGTAACCGATGTCTATATTTGTCTGTAATTCACTTCTGGCCAAAATTTAAAATTTCTTTCTCTTGGCCGTTTCCATTGTCTCTCCCATTTCTTCCCTTTCTACATTTTCTCACTTTTTATTTCTTTTTTCTTCTGCTTCTGCATCTTTCATTTTCTTCTTTTTTTTTCTTTTCTTTATAGAAGTACAATTCTTTCCTTTTTTTTAATGCCAACAAATTTGACACCAGACAACGTATAACTGATATCAATATTTGTCTCCAATTCACTTTTGTTCAAAATTTAATTTTCTTTCTCTTAACCGTTTCTATTGGCTCTTTCCTCTCAATATTTTCTCACTTATTTTCCTCTTCACTTTCTATTTCTTCTCTATCTTTCCTTTTCCTCTTTCTTTTCATTTTCTTGATTTTTCATCTTATTTTCTTATCTTTTCTTCCCTCTTTCATTTCCCCAACTTTTTTAATTTCTTTTTACCTCGGACGAAAAAGAAATTCCTAACATAAAGGGAACTGGTGTTTTTCAGGGTTTTTGTTTTCATAAAAATCTTTATTACCATCATTATTAAAACATTGTTCCATCAATGTCGAAACGATATGTAAAATTTTATAATCATTTGTAGTGTGCACATGTTCTAACGTAATATATATATATATATATATATATATATATATATATATATATATATATATATATATATATACTTTACTCCAAAAGGAAAAGCAGGAAGGTAAATCCCAAAGACAGATCCTAATTAATATTAATATTTTAATATTAAAAGATGATACTGTTGGAGAGCTCAAAGTAAGTAAAATTACAGAGCCAATGATAAAATAAAATAAATTCAAAACTGTTGAATGATCATTTCAACATGAAATCCCTAAGAGAGATTTCGCATCTCATCAGCAACTACCACATTTCAAAATGAAATAAAAAAGAAATAAAAAATATAAAAATTGAAAGTTAAGAATTCACCAGCGGAAGTTATAAAATTTACGTCACAAAAGAAATAGGTTAGAAGTCAATGTCTGTTTTTAGATTTTGGACAATGCTAACCTTTGTTTTAGTGACGTAACTTCCGCCGGTGAATTCTGAAGCTTCAAATTTTTAAATTTTTTTTATTTCTTTTTTATTTAATTTTGAAATGTGGTAGTTGCCGATGAGATGTGAAATCCCTCTTAGGGATTTCATGTTGAAATGATCATTCAACAGTTTTAAACATCGAAATTTATTTTATTTTATATATATATATATATATATATATATATATATGGTAATAAAATCACAAGAAATTTTATTACATTCGGGCATGTAAAATATTTAAAACAAAAAATGCCAGTTAACCAGTTTCGTTCTCCACTCATCAAGACTGTATCGGCAAAATATTATGACAAACTATTTTCATATATCGTGGGTGACATGAAAGAAGGAAGGGGAAAATTATTTTTCTAAAAGTTATTTTACCTAAAGACCCAATAAAGCAAGTCCAAGCAAACAGTCACATTGTTTACAAAAGAGAGGGCTGCCTGGACTTGTAAAAACAGCGTCACATATACTTTCAAATAAAACACGTGTAACCTGACCAAAACAGCGACGCAGTTAACACTAAAATCTTAAGAAATGCATGACATTGAAGCCTTAGGGAGATGGTTATTGTTTATTTTAATTCGGCATTTTTTCATTCATAACTGAACTCCCTACAGCTTACAGATTTTATCCAAAATTATCAGGAGGTTATTTTCATCAGAAGGTTGTTTGTCGGTTGGTTGTAGATTGTAATGTGTAAATACGTGTGGAAGAATGAAATATACATTTTGCATTTTAAAATAGAAATTTATTAAAAGAATAGAGAATAACAAGAATTCGTAGAAATGAATGTTCATTGAGAAACAAGTATTGAGTTAAGGATATCAAGAGTTGTAGAAAATGTTCATAGTAGTAATTATTGAAAGAGTATATCCGTACGTACGTATGTATATGTTGGTTTGGTAGGAATGTATTTAGATGGAGAAGAAGAAGTAAAAGGAATCAGCACGCGAGAAGGAAAGGGGAAGAGGTTGAATGTCAGGGTCAGCTTTTTTATCAGAAGGTTATTTTCATCAGAAGGTTGTTTGTCGGTTGGTTGTAGATTGGAATGTGTGAATACGTGTGGAAGAATGAAATATACATTTTGCATTTTAAAATAGAACTTTATTAAAAGAATAGAATAACAAGATAGTAGTTAAACATTCAATGAGAAACAAGTAATGAGTTTAGGGTATCAAGAGTCGAAGAAATGTTCGTAGTAATAATTTATTTCAAAGAGTTTATGCGTACGTATGTATGTATAAGCATTTGTTCAGTAGGTGTGTCTTTGAATGGAGAAGACGAAGTAAAATGAATCAGCACACGAGAAAGGAGGAGAAAGAGTACAATTGTTCGGGTCAGCTTGAAGCTTCTCCCGTTACATTTTAGCTTGTCGTCTCTGCTGCTTCCATCACTGACTGCCTGGCGCTGATCTGATCAAGGCATTTATAGTCATTCAAATTTTTGCACTAGATTGCGAAGTCCTTTTTTAGAATTGCAATTCGCTTCCATTAGTCAGAATATCAATTTAACATCTACTTGCGAAATCCGGTTTCGACTTTAAAGAAGGTCAATCCCTTTTCTATTTGGGAAAAATCAGGATTTTACACGTCATTGTGAATTTTTGTAAAAGTGAAGTAAGTTGATTTTAATTCTTAATTCCCTATCCACCACAGTATCACTAGACGAAAAATTGATGCTTATTATTTTAATTTATTTTATTTAATTTTTAATTTTTTTGGTTGAACCAAATTCGAATAAAAATGTATTTAATTTGTCCTCTTATCGTCCGTCACAGCTTGAGTTGGCTATAATGGACCATGGCTTAGATTTTCATATACTTCCTACTTCTCATTGAGTAAATTTTTTACGAGTTTGAAGTATTTTATGCTCATCTCTCTAAGCTTCAGCTATCTATCTAAACTTATTGATAAATGGAACTTTGTCTGTGTGTGTGTCACTGTGTGTGTCCGTTAGCTATAGACTCCGAAACGGCTAAACCGATTTTCTTGAAAATTTACACAGTTGTACTATAAGCGTCTGCGAGTGTTCTTAGCTAGGTTTTGTGTGGAGGTACCCCCGATAAATATCGAAAATCGATAATCGAAAAAATCGGGTAATAGAAGGAGTGGTCCGATTTTAATCAAATTTGATACACTCATAGACAATGACATAAGAAACGATATTCAGAAGTTTCAAGTTTGCAGTTTTTAAAATAGTGCAGAAAATCGATAATATCTAAACTTATTTATAAATGGAACTTTGTCTGTCTGTGTGTGTGTGTGTGTGTGTGTCAGTCTGTGTGTATCCGTTACCTATAGACTCCGAAACGGCTGAACCGATTTTCTTGAAAATTTACACAGTTGTACCATAAGCGTCTGCGAGTGTTCGTAGCTAGGTTTTGTGTCGAGGTACTCCCAATAAATAACGAAAATCGATAATCGAAAAAATCGGGTTATAGAAGGAGTGGTCCGATTTTAATCAAATTTGATACACTCATAGACAAAGACACAAGAAACGATATTCAGAAATTTCAAGGTTGCAGTTCTTACAATACTGCAGAAAATCGATAATATATATATATAAAAGGCAAGATGTTTGTGCGTGTGTGTCTGTTTATCTGCCTGTATGTCTGTATTTTTTTCAGCCCTTTTATTTTAGTGTTTGCTTCGGGTTTGGCTCTAAGTAGATATAATTGTAGTTCTTAGTGTCAGCCATGATACTATTTAATCAGAGGACTTATTTAGCCTTCAAAATTCAGTTTACGATGTAAAAAATTTATTTGATATTGATACCAGGAAATCAAAATTTGACTTACATCCATTCATTTTTCTTTCAGTCTACGGTTTAGCTTTAACTGGAAACAAGTATTGCTTTTTATTCTTTCATGCCAACGTCCAAATAGACTGAGCTCCAGGACCATGGATTAGTTTTAAAGCTTTCATTACACCCGAGCAACGCCGGGGTAAACTGCTAGTTGTCTATAGACAAATTCTGTGACTTTCGAACTAAATTGAATGATTTGATCCATTCTTCTGCAGGTTCTTCTAATTATTTCTATCTCTGTATCAAAATGGGGAATTGAATATCTGATCGGTAAATCCTTTAAATATACCCACCGCAGTTTAGTTATTACCAAACCTGATAAGTACTCTGGTGTTGTCATTATTGACTACCAAGATTATATTAGTAAAATGATAGTTATTCGTAATGAGCTTGAATTTAAGTTTGAATTTTTTTAATAGCAAAAAAAAACTATATGGGTTATTTAATGCCAAAAAGGTGGCATTTTAAGGTATTTTGTTTAATGTTCAATTATAGTGAGAAGGTTGATTTAGTAAGATTTTGAAGTAAAAGTTGTTTTTATTTTTATTTTTGTGTTTTAGAAAACTGAAAATGTCTTCTAGTTTTGTATACAAAAATGTATTACTGGTATTTCTTCAAAAATGTACTATGGCAATTTTTCCCCTCAAAAATATGTTATGATGATAATTTTCTTCCTTCAAAAATATATATTTCTCTATAAAAGTTTATTTTCATAGTGTCTTGACCCCAGTTTGCCGTTAACAATTTGCCCGTAGCTGGGACCCTAACAGATGCTACCATTCAGGGTCAGAGAACAACTGCAATTCCATGCTTCTCACCCCCACCAATCAGAGGCCTTGCTGCCGGATTATTCGTAATGATCACTCCAGGTTTATACGACTTGGTTCGGTGGATGCACATGATTTTGCTTTAACTACTGAAACTAGTTTTCAGAAACGTCTTTTGAAATAGCTAAAACGTGATGTTCTTTCCTCCGATATGACTGAATCCGGCTCTTTTCAACCACGTCTTTATTGATTACTTAAGATTCATAAGGATGGGGTAACGTTGAGACACATGCTTTCTGGGAATGGATTTTCTCAACATAAATTTGCGAAGTAGCTTGTTGTAATGTTGCAACCTGTGTTGCAGCCTTAGAGTTTGTTTGCTTTTTTTTTTTGTCTGGGTATGTTAAAAAAGCTAGTTTCTTCTCCTGACACGAACCGCAACCTATGTAAATGATACTGTAAGGCTGGACTCTCTTAAGTAAATCCCATTTCACGTTAGGACTTTTTTTCCTTCGACTCGCACATGTGGCTATCGAGTCCTGTGGCTTTCTGATTAGACTAGAAAATTATGATTATACTAGCAGTACAGTGCGGCGTTGCTCGGGTGTAATGAAAGCTTTAAAACTAATCCATGGTCCTGGAGCTCAGACTCTTTGGACGTTGGCACCAAAGACTAAAAAGCAATAGTTGTTTCCAGTTAAAGCGAAACCGTAGACTGAAAGAAAAATGAATGGATATACGTCAAATTTTGATTTCCTGGTATCGATATCAAATAAGATTTTTTCGTCGTAAATTGATTTTTGAAGGCTAAATAAGTCCTCTGAGTAAATGGTATCTTGGCTGACACCAAGAACTACAATTATACGTACTTAGAGCCAAACCCGAAGCAAACACTAAAATAAAAGGGCTGAAAAAATACAGACATACAGGCAGATAAACAGACACACACCCAAATATCTTGCCTTTCATATATATATATTAACGATTTTCTGCACTATTGTAAGAACTGCAACCTTGAAACTTCTGAATATCGTTTCTTATGTCTTTGTCTATGAGTGTATCAAATTTGATTAAAATCTGACCTATCCTTCTTTAACCCGATTTTTTCGATTATCGATTTTCGATATTTATCTGGGGTACCTCGACACAAAACCTAATTAAGAACTCTCGCAGACGCTTATAGTACAACTTTGTAAATTTTCAAGAAAATAGGTTCAGCCGTTTCGGAGTTTATAGGCAACAGACACACACACACACATACACACACAGTCAAAGTTCCGTTTATAAATAAGTTTAGATCATCTCCGTTTAAAACTGCATTCCGTGCATTGTCAAATAAAAAAATTTCTGTCCACTGGAAACTTTCACCTGGTTTTGATATCAGTCAGTTAAGTGCCATTTCTTAATCCAAGCTTGTGAAATAGAGCAGATGTTTGACAATGCAAACCTACCTCGATCTGTTCTGGTAGATTACTAACGTAGCCCCTAGCGAACTTCAATGCCTCCAGCCAGACTTTTTAATGGGTAGAAATCTTTAATCTCGTACTTTATTAACACCTTCATATTTTCTTTATCAATTTTATGGATTAACAAATACATTCACTCGGGCCCTTCCATTGATTACCTCTTGTGGCGACTTTTAGTAAGTCTCATACACTTTGCAATGTAACCTGGCTTAGTTGGGTTAATTAGCCTAATAAAGATAGATAGATAGATAGATAGATAGATAGATAGATAGATAGATAGATAGATAGATATGAACAGACTGAGACAGACAGACAGATAGATAGATAGATAGATAGATAGATAGATAGATAGATAGATAGATAGAACAGACTGAGACAGATAGATAGATAGATAGATAGATAGATAGATAGATATGAACAGACTGAGACAGATAGATAAATAGATAGATAGATAGATAGATAGATAGATAGATATGAACAGACTGAGACAGATAGATAGATAGATATGAACAGACTGAGACAGACAGATAGATAGATAGATAGATAGATAGATAGATATGAACAGACTGAGATAGATAGATAGATAGATAGATAGATAGATAGATAGATAGATAGATCTGAACAGACTGAGATAGATAGATAGATAGATAGATAGATAGATAGATAGATATGAACAGACTGAGATAGATAGATAGATAGATAGATAGATAGATAGATAGTTAACAGACTGACAGATAGATAGATAGATAGATAGATAGATAGATAGATAGATAGATAGATATGAACAGACTGAGATAGATAGATAGATAGATAGATAGATAGATATGAACAGACTGAGATAGATAGATAGATAGATAGATATGAACAGACTAGATAGATAGATAGATAGATAGATAGATAGATAGATAGATAGATAGATAGATAGATAGACAGACAGATATGAACAGACTGAGATAGATAGATAGATAGATAGATAGATAGATAGATAGATATGAACAGACTGAGATAGATAGATAGATAGATAGATAGATAGATAGATAGATAGATATGAACAGACTGAGATAGATAGATAGATAGATAGATAGATAGATAGATAGATAGATAGATAGATATGAACAGACTGAGATAGATAGATAGATAGATAGATAGATAGATAGATAGATAGATAGATAGATAGATAGATAGATAGATAGAATAGACTGAGATAGATAGATAGATAGATAGATAGATAGATAGATATGATAGATAGATATGAACAGACTGAGATAGATAGATAGATAGATAGATAGATAGATAGATAGATAGATATGAACAGACTGAGATAGATAGATAGATAGATAGATAGATAGATAGATAGATAGATAGATAGATAGATAGATATGAACAGACTGAGATAGATAGATAGATAGATAGATAGATAGATAGATAGATATGAACAGACTGAGATAGATAGATAGATAGATAGATAGATAGATAGATAGATAGATAGATAGATATGAACAGACTGAGATAGATAGATATCATCGGAAGGAGGAAGAAAGAAAGAAATGATTAAAAATACACAGCTAAGACTGATATAAGTCCAATGGCCAATTATAAAAGCTAGACAGCGTTTTTGATCCGACAGCTGATATTTGTAAAGAACACTTTTCTTTTTGTGTCGAGCATTGAGGAAATATCACAATTCCATTAACTAAACTGGAAGCTTCCCATACTTCAATCCATAAGCAAGTCGGATCGCCAGAATTTCAAAATGTTCTGCAATCGCTCGGCAATACAAAGAAACGACTTTCGCTTGGGAGCCGCTTAGAATCGACTGCTGGCTGCAGTTCTTCCAAGACCTGACAAGTTCCAACTTAATGGACGCACGGTCGTCTTGTCGTTGCGAATCGTTCAATTCGTGAGACGCGGATAATTTTGCTTCCACATTTGACCTGATTTTTACTGTTGCTGTCAGACAGCCTTTTTAAAATGGACTTTGCCATTTTCTTTACTTCTACGTCGTATTATTATTATTATTATTATTATTGTTGTTGTTATTATTATTATTATTATCTATATTATACGTAAGTGTTTATTTACACTAGAACTACTGGTTTACATTGGGAAAAGAAGCGACCAAAAGTCTACTGAAGACATCAGTATTCGTCTTATCATTTTCGTTAAGTAAATGCGTCGTTTGAAGCGGTTTCTGTTTTTCATCTAATTTCCAAAACACACTCAACCCTTTACTCTGTTTCTTTAGACTCTTCGATAACAGTTCGTACGACTGCCACCTAGCGCTCAATAGCTCACGTTTACCACTTGGTCTTGTGGTAAACATGAAATAAATGAAATGATTAAATTAATAATCATTTATTAATAAATTAATAAATGATTATGGGTGCTTGTTCGAGCGGCTAAACGTTTGCTTTGCGACGCAGGTTCGAATCTCACCGTGGTCGATTTGCCAGTTTATTGACATGATTCAGAGTTCACCATGACTTTGCACCCTTTTCTCACTGACGGAATCTCAGCTGTCTGGCACTGTAGCGAGGTTTTAGACATCGGAAAAACTCACATACAATGATACTGAATACTGCTGCCATTTCTGGTCGGGTGCTCCTGCTATCCACCTAGGAGTACTTGACAAAAATCCAACGGAGAATCTGTAATGAGATCGATCCCGACTTAGCAGCTCGGATACAGTCACTTTCTCACCAGCGCAATGTGGCTTCCCTGTGTCACTTCTACAATACAAAAGCTTATGCTCCGATAAACTTAGCTCTTTGGTGCCCAGTATGCATGAATTTACTCAAGCCGCAAGATTAGCAACTAGGTCCTAACCTTTTACTGTGCTCGTAAAATTCAATTCTTCCAAAACGAAGCTGCTGTCAATTAACCACCACAGACAACCGCACCTACCTCCCATTAGCATGGAACAGGCTTGCCTCCCAGAGAGTAAAACACTACGCCTGCTTGGCCTGACACACTCAGCGGACCTCAAGTGGAATGACGACGTCGAATCCATTGCTAAATCCACAGCTATGAAAGTCGGCTCTCTGTGCAGGGCCTGGAAATTCTTTCCGCCTGAATCTATCCTGCAATTTTATAAATCCATCATCCGCCCCTGTATTGAGTACTGTTGCCACATCTGGTCGGGTGCCCCTACTATTCTCCTCGGGGTTCTTGACAAAATACAGCGAAGAATTTGTAATGTGATTGATACCGACTTGGCTGACCGCCTGCAGTATCTCTCTCACCGGCGTGACGTGGCTTCCCTGTGCCTCTTCTATAAATACTTTCATGGCTTCTGCTCTGACGAACTTAAATCACTGGTGCCCCCTAGATGTGAATTTGCACGAGATACTAGATTGGCAACTAGGTCCCACCCTTTTAAAGTGAAACCGATGAAATGTAACCGCAATTTCTACTCCAACAGCTTCTTTCCTCGCACTTCCCGCCTGTGGAATTCCCTCCCGCATGATTGCTTCCCCGACGCCTACAACCTCCAGTAGTTTAAATGTAAGGTCAATAGATACCTCCTAACACACTAACTCGCACCCACTCCCTCCAACGCTCTCCCTACGTACCTCATAACTCGTCTATCACCCTCCCTCTGACATTTCCTATACCCAATCGCTCTATGTAACCCCTATGGCTCCTGTTCTTTCTAACCTATATAATAAAAACCTCGCTGACTATTTCTTTCTTGCCTACTAGAAGCCATCATTTATTGTTCCAGTTTTTAAGAAGTTGTGGGTCGCCCGACCCTTTCAGCTCTCGCTCTATTAGCTCTCTACCCGTTTAGGACCTAATTAAAGCCGAATAAGTTCATAATCTCTCATTGCAGAGCCTCTTCTCAGACAATCAATACGGATTTCGTTTCTCCAGGTTAACTACTGATGTACTGACGATTATTACGGAAAGAGTTTATCATGCTCTAGATAAAAACGGTGAAGAACGGGCTGTACCATTAGACAGCTTTTGACAGGGTTTGGCATACAATTCTATTACACAAGCTAAACTTTAAAGTGTCTCCGGACATTATGAGCTGATCGAGTCTTTCCTATCATATCATGAAATGAAAATTCTCCTGAAGGGCAACTTGTACAGATCCTTTCATGCTAACGCGAGTATTCTCCAGGAATCTGTCTTTGGTTCTGTATTGTTTTAATTTTCATTAATGAACTTCCTTATGATACCTGCTGTCAACATTGCAGCTACGCTAATGACACATATATTTATTCCTGCCTCGACAGTAAGGTTGATCATTCCGACAAGGTCAAAATGGCATCCGATGTCCAAAATGACCTCGAGATTGTCTTTAGTGTAATTAGCTAAAAAAAAAAGATGTCTTTTGATGCCCCGAAATGTAAATTTCTCCCCATGAATCATCTGAGAGACTCCTCTCTGCCTTCTATCACATGGCTGATGCCAACCTCCAAGAAAGTAACTCGTTGAGCTTTATCGGGATAACGTTCTCGACTGATATGAAATGGAAAGGCTATATTGAACCCATTGCTAGGTCAGCTTCTAAAAGATTTTATTGTGTTGTGCTAAACAATTTTTTATGTTCGGAATCTATGTTATCTTACATATCCATGTCTAGCATTCGTCCATGCTTAAAATATTGTTACCTCATATGGTCCGGTGATCCTGCTGTATAAAGTTAAAGTTAAAGGTACTATAAAACGAAAACTACAATATATATCAATTCGGTATTCGATGGCCTTTGAAGCATTCCTCTTCGAAAACAATTTATACACGTTCGTTTCCATTGAAATCCTTTTAAGAGATAGACGTCAGTTGTCGCTTTGCATTCTCTTGGAGTGCCACGATGTAATGGAATTTCGGTCCTTTCAATCATACTTGATTTTTTTTTTAATCATTTCACCCCGAGCAAGGCGGAAACGCCACTGATGTGCAGGGGGTTACATAAATGTAAAAAGATTAATTAGAAAAGAGTGAGGAGTACAAACTAGTTAGAAAGGAGCAATAGAAAGCTGAGAAAGCAGGTGCGATGACAGATACATAGGTGGAGAGAAAGGGAAGGTTATACAGGGGAGGGGAGAGAGCTAGAGTCCAGTGGTTAGTAGATGAGGATTGACTTTGCATTTAAATTTCTGGAGGTTGTAGCCGTTAGGAAAGCAAGAATACGGGAGCGAGTTCCACAGGCGGGAAGTGCGAGAGAAGAAGCTACAGGAGTAGAATCATCGTCTGCATTTGGCTAACCTGACTGTGAATGGGTGGGACCCAGTTGCCAGTCTGGTTGCACGAGTAAACACCTGTTGAGGAGGCATCAGTGACTTAAGCTCGTCCGAACAGGAACCATGACAGTATTTATAGAACAGACAAAGGGAGGCCACATTTAGACGATGGGAAAGTGGCTGCAGTATCGCAACTGGTTAAATGTAGGCCATATACTGGTTTTTGGACAAGGCAAATTTTGTGTTTCACCTAAAACTGCTATACATTCCATCGTCACTAATGGGATCTCTGTGGTATGGTGAGAAGGCCACACTCTACACACTTTCATTCCAAGTAGTGTTGTAGAATCACTTCGACATGCATGTACATACTTATATACATATCGCCATGTACGCCCGTATATACACATATATACGCACATACTTATACATTAGTACCGCACGTGAAACCTCCTTTTCCCGCGCTTCATTCAGAAATAGATAAGCTGATATTTACACGTGTGAAGACCTGTTGGAATCTGTCTTTCAGAGCTATCAGTCCGAATACCGTTAGTTCCTGTCCACCTCGCATACTGCGCTAATTGCGTTTAGCAATTACTTACACCAAATCTCTCTCTCTCTCTCTCTCTCTTACAAGCATACTTCACTACTTATATAGTTATATTCAACTACTAATTAGTACGAACATCATATTTCCTTTTTTCAGGAACTCTTCCAGTATGAACATTGATACATTTTCTTCAACATCCAAGAGAGAACTTTCTCCATTAAATCTTGCATGCACAAACTAATCAATCCTGTAGCTATGTTTAATACATTGTTATTATTCTTGTTATATTGTTCTCTGAGTTATTTTTATTATTAATGTGGTGGATTGGACAACCAGTCGACTTTATAATGGTGACTCCACTTTCAAATTACTACCACGTTGTCCAGTCCACAACACTGTTATAAACAAAGAAAATGAGCTAGAAAGTTATAATGTAATAACTTTATAGATGGGTAATTTTAAAAATTATTATAACCCCGAGCAAAGCAATAAAGCCACTAAAACATCAAGAGTAAGGTGGATAAATTGTTTCAGAAGATTTTACATTGATACTTACTCCTTTCTTATTGCCTTCCTTCACTTTCTGTAGTTTCATTTATGAGTCTACTACCAACATTATGTCATCTTTATATCTTAATAGCAGTATAGCCCGGCATTGCTTGGATGTAAAGAAAGCTTTAAAACTAATCCATGGTACTGGAGCTGAGGTTCTTTGGACGTTGGCACCAAAGACTAAAAAGCAATAGTTGTTTGCAGTTAAAGCGAAACCATAGACTGAAAGAAAAATGAATGGATGTCAGTCAAATTTGGATTTCCTGATATTGATATCAAATAATTTTTTTCGTCAAACACTGAATTTTGAAGGATAAAAAAATCCTCTGAGTAAATGGTATCATGGCTGAGATTAAGAACTACAATTATACCTACTTAGAGCCAAAGCAAAAACTAAAATAAAAAGGCTGAAAAAATACAGACATACAGGTAGATAAACAGACACACACAAACATCTTGACTTTTAAATATATATATTATCGATTTTCTGCAGTATTGTAAGAATTGCAACCTTGAAACTTCTGAATGTCGTTTCTTATGTCTTTGTCTATGAGTGTATCAAATTTGATTAAAATCGGACCAATCTTTCTATAATCCGATTTTTTCGATTATCGATTTTCGATATTTATCGGGGGTACCTCGACACAAAAGCTAGCTAAGAACACTCGCAGACACTTATAGTACAACTGTGTAAATTTTCAAGAAAATCGGTTCTGCCGTTTCGTAGTCTATAGGTAACGGACACACACACACAGACACACACAGACAAAGTTCCATTTATAAATAAGATTAGATGAGATAATATTTTATATAATTTTAATTTAATATTTAATTTAATATTTGATTTCTAATTTTTTTTATACCAGAACATGTTTAATGCGTACTTACAAACGCATCAAAAATATAAATTACATGAATGTTTTTGTTTTTGGCAGGTTACCTCTGAAGATGAAATTGAGTGTACTTAAAAAAAAGAAAAAAAAAGAAAAAAAACAGCACCTTCCTTAATAAGGTATATGTCAACATTAAGAATTCTATCAGAGAATTCGAAATTATTTTAAAAAATAAAATAATAATATCAACAGACTAGTATTCGTCTATATTTCTGAGATGAGGTAGTATTTACAGGATTTACATTATTCAGACTATTGTCGTTATCTTTGTTGCCATTTGTCTATATTTCTGAGATGAGGTAGTATTTAAAGTATTTACATTATTCGGAATATTGTCCTTATCTTTGTTGCCATTTGTCTATATTTCTGAGATGAGGTAGTATTTAAAGTATTTACACTATTCGGAATATTGTCCTTATCTTTGTTGCCATTTGTCTATATTTCTGAGATGAGGTAGTATTTAAAGTATTTACATTATTCGGAATATTGTCCTTATCTTTGTTGCCATTTGTCTATATTTCTGAGATGAGGTAGTATTTAAAGTATTTACATTATTCAGACTATTGTCCTTATCTTTGTTGCCATTTGTCTATATTTCTGAGATGAGGTAGTATTTAAAGTATTTACATTATTCGGAATATTGTCCTTATCTTTGTTGCCATTTGTACGACGTTACGGCCGTTGTGCGCTCCGGCTTTCTTCAGTTGCTACGAATTTTGAAGCGAACCTTTTATTACAATCACTGGAGTATATGAACTTCATTACTTGCGTAGTAGTGCCTCATCTTGTAAATATATAAGTTATCTCCCTCTAACCCTATAAATCCCTTGTTCACCACTGATGTAGTCTGGTATTAAGCTCATAACTATTTGGGTCAAATCACAGGAACTAACTAACGTCTATATCCACCGGGCCATGTGTCAATAAATCTTTGGGATTTATAAACCTAATCTTCAGTAACCATTTTTGCCAGAGTTCATATTGCAATGTTTGATTTTAATGGTTTTCTTAGTATTTTTTTATGTTAATTGATTTTTTTACCAGAGCTCATATTGCAATTTTGACACTAATGATTTAATGGACATAGACTTTGGTAATAGACCTTGGTAATAAAGGGTTAACGTCGAAATTCCTCGTACCGAAAGAAAGCCCGAGTGTAAAAGGGCAGAAATGTCGTACAAATAGTAATAAACATGAGGACAATAGTCCGAATAATGTAATTGGTGTACATACTATTCAACCAAACTGAATAAAGATATGATAACTCAATATATATATATATATATATATATTTTAGAACGTGTACAATTTTTTATATCCACTACAAATTGTACATTTTGTTTCAACATTGAAATTAGCATGAGACATTGTAATTTTAATGTCGAAACAAAATGTACAATTTGTAGTGAATATAAAAAATTTATACATGTTCTAAAATATAATTTGTAATATATATATATATATATATATATATATATATATATATATATTATAGCTTAGAACATGTACAATTTATTTATATCCAGTACAAAGTGTACATTTTGTTTCGACATTGAAATTACACTTAATGAGTCATTGTAATTTCAATGTCGAAACCAAATGTACACTTTCTAGTGGATATAAAAAATATACCTTTTTCAAACTGTAATTTATAATAAATATTCACAACTCTATATTATATATCTAGCACTGTTTTAAATTAATGTTTTGGACGTTGTAAAATTTTTCTTCGTCCCTTATTCACTCGGATATATATATATATATATATATATATATATGATTCCCTCTATCTGTAACAAAATATTATCCTTCTACCCCCTCCCCTACAATTCTTCCCGTCTGGATAAGTCAGAACTATTTATTTTTGTAAATAATTTGGTATGATGAGTTGAATATCTTTTGCAAAATATTCATATATTCATGGATGGATTTATAAATTTTACAGTTTATTTTCATATATATATATAAAAAAGCGTTATGATATCACTAAAAAATAGCTATTGTGTTTCGACACTATTCGCTCTACATTGTATTGAGTACTTTTTAAGAATAATGTTTGTTTGGATACGGAATTTTATTTCATCCACACCTAACCTATACTTGTGTATATACATATATATTTTCTAAACACTAAATATATATATACACTAAATATATATATATATACACACACACACACACACACACACAGACACATATATATATATATATATATATAGAGAGAGAGAGAGAGAGAGAGATCACGCATTTGGTTGCATTATAGTGGAGACTATGCTGTCATTTTTATTTAAAAGTGCTCTGTCGTTTCTTTTATTCGTGGAAAGTACGATTTCCTGGCGGTTTCTTCTGAGGCTCATAGATTCCTTCATCGTATGCTTGTTGCTGTCAATTATCAATTCGGCTTGTCAGCGGACAAACCCAATTCTGCCCACCCCGCTTCCTCCACAAACCCGCGACATTCCCACCCACGCCAATTCACCGCAACGTCTTTAATTAGTTGGTCTTAATTAATTGTGTTTCGTCTTTAGCAAGTGCTCAATAAACTGAACAACTAATTCCGTTGCCATATTTGTTGTTTCCTTATTTGGTCTGTAAAAAATGTGCCGAAATATGAAGAGGGAGAATGAAGTAGGTAGGAAAGGAAGGATAAAATAAAATAAATATGAACTAATAAAACCCCCAAGAGAAGTAGAAAGAAAACGAAAGCAAGAATTTAATATTTGTTTCAGAATTATTCACATTCGCTGGGTTTCTCTTTGGTTTTCCATTCTTACGACATGATTACCGTTACCATATTAGAATTCTTATTGTTCCTTAGTTAGCGAGTTAGTTAGTTAGTACGTTAAGTCCTACTAATACTTCATAAAGAATGGACTCTCCCGTTTTAAACAAGATGGAAGACGAAAAATACTCACTCTGGTTTCAGTAAAATAAGAAACAAAGAAAGAGCATATTATTAGGAAAATCAAGGTTTTCTTGACGTTTCAATAAATAAAGAAAGAAAGAAAAGTGCATATTATTAGGAATAAATAACGCACTTTGCCGTTTTAATCACGATGAAAGACGAAAAAAATGCTGTTTATTTTCAGTGAATTAAAGAAATAAATAGATTAAATAACGGAAGAAAAAATGTCCTGTTATCAGAAAACTCAATGTAAGATGTCGAAGTTCCAAAAGCGTTTTGTCGAACTACCAAAAAATTAACGTATTTTAAGTTTAACTGTAAAACATAAGTAATATATTAAAAAATATAATCAACATTTTTCGGACTTTTGTTTTCATCTTTATTGTCATATTCATATTCACGACGTTACGGCCGTTGTACGCTCCAGCCTTCTTCAGGTGATTGGAACTTCGAATTAATCTCTTTATTTCGATTACTTGGGTATATTTTTTTCAAGGATACATGGCTTATTGGATAAAAGCGTTAGTTAGATCTAGTGACTTGACCCAAAGACTTATTAGTTCAATATCTGGCTCCAGCAGTGGGAAACAATTAAAATAGAGAGCTTAAAGGGAGATAACTAAGATATCCGGAAGTAGCATGGCTAATGGAACGAGAACAATATATCCTAGTGATCGAAATAAAGGGTTCAGTTCGAAATTCCGATCGCCTGAAGAAAGCCGGGGCGTACAACAACCGAAGCTCGTGAATATGAATATGGCAATAAAGATGAGAAGAGCACAGTTAAAAATGTAAATGTTGTAAATACTGCGTCATCTCAGAAATATAGGCAAATGCTTAAAACTAATTCTAGATAAGGTTTTTTTTTCGCTCTCGTTTGAGGAACCATGACGTCCACTGTTTTCCTGTCAGGGGATATGCTTGAAAATGCAGGTTGGCGAATACTATTAAATCATAGCTGGTCGCTTTTGTATGTAGCCGTTGGCTCATGGGAGCTCCTCCGCTTTTTGATAAGCCTCGTCTTTTGCTCCTGCAGGACGCCTACACTACCCTCCTCACCGTCCTGTTTCTTAATACCTTACTCAACTTCAGGAATGCTCCCTTCTCCATGTCAATTTGCCTTCGGCTCTCGGCGTCGCACTTTCCGTCTTCTGTTATAACACTTTCCAGGTATTTAAATTTGTGTACCTGCTTGATTCTGGTATCCCCGACCTGTATTTGGCATTTTGGGCTGCCCTTCTTACTAATGACCATGCATTCGGTTTTCGTGCAGTTTATTTCTAGTCCGTTCTTGTTACTTTCTTCTGCTAAGCGTTCTGAATTCAAGGAAAGATGACACATTTTTCGAAGCTCAAAAAATTAACAGATTTTAAGTTTAACTGAAAAACCTAAATATTGCTTTTATTTTTAAATAATATAATAGTTTAATATAATTTACAATTATTATTTATTTCATTCAATATATTGTGTACATTATGATCATTATATAGTTATTTGAAATTATTTCTATGCACAGGGGTTTACGGCCATATCACTTTCGAAAGAACGGTTTTTATTTGACCAACCACGTTAAGACGTTAAGCAACGTCGAGTATAGTCTGTTTCTAGATGGGTAACCGCTTAGGAATAACAGCTGCTGTAAGCTTGGATGTTCAGAACTCAAGGAACGATGACCCATTTTGTCGAAGCTTCAAACAAATTCACGGATTTTAAATTTAACTGAAAAACGTAAATATTGCTGAAAAGTAATTATGTGATAATTTATTACAATTATTAATTATTTTATACATATTTATCTGATATTATATTTATTTATTTATATATATTTACATTTATATTTATATATTGTTTATTATTAATTTCAAATTTTCTACAGGTTTTCTGTACTGAATTTCTGAGCGCAGAGGCCGAGTGTTTCGGGCGGCAAATGAGGGCCGAAATCAATATTCAATCAAGCTTGCTAACCATTACACACCATCGAGATAACAACCTGGTTTTTATTTAAGATTATTTATTTGTTTTTGTACAACTACACAAAAAGGAAACTACAAGACCTCCTACAGAAGGTAGCTGAAGATAGTGACAAAAAAGGACTACAAATAAACTGCAATAAAACCGAATGAAAGGTCATCAGTAAAAAGGGCAGCTCAATATGCCAAAGGTCAAGGAATACTAGACTCCAGCAGTTACAGAAATTTAAATACCTCGGAAGTGTTATAACAGAAGACGGAAAGTGTGACACAGAGATCTGAAGAAAGCATTGAATAAAGTATTAAGCAACAGGCCAATTTTGCTAGAAACAAAGAAGAGAGTACTGGATTGCTATGTGTTGTCAGTTCTTCAATATTGCAGTGAATGCTGGACAATATCATCAAAGATGATGGAACACTTGAAGCAGCTGAAATGTGGTCCTACAGAAGGATGCTGCGAATATCATGGATCGAGCATGTGAGCAATTATGAGGTTTTGGAAATGATGGAAACGAAAAAGAAATTAATACTGAGCATCAGAAAGAGACAGCCGAAGTTCCTGAGACATGCATTGAGGAAGGAGGGCTTGGAGAACCTGGCCAGATAGAGGGGAAAAAGAAAGAGGGGAAAGCAACGGATAACATATTTGAAGGACCTAATCAGGTGGCTGATGGAACGAGGGTTGCATGGTGTAACAGAAGGCGGTGTGCTAAGAGCCACCTGTGATAGGGAGACGTGGAAAACCATGATCGCGTACGTCCTGAAGGGACAGGGCACATAGAAGAACAAACAAAAGCTCGTTTCTCTTTTTATACTTCCTGCTTTTGCTTATCTAAAGCAATATTTATCAATTCAGCATAGTCTACTCGCGTTCGTTTGTCTTATGGGGGAACAGTTTATTACTTCATGACAATAGAAAATTGATCCCTCACTTTATGCCCAGTAGAAGTTTTAATTATGTTTCCAACTATTATATTCAGTCAGTCAGTTAAGTGCCATCCATGATACTCGCTTTAGGTGATCATGTCTCGTAAGAGACATGACTGACTGGGCAGAAGATTATCCCGCAGTAGGTTGCCATTACTTTTTGCGGTAGACTGGTTTCCAGCCAAGGATATAGAACCCAAAGTTTCCTGCCATTTAACTCATAGCTGGAGGGAAAAGAGATAGATTATATTACATTATTATATTACGTACAATTAATGGGGGATCAGTTTATTACTTCATGACAATAGAAAATCGATCCCTCACTTTATGTCCAGTAGAAGTTTTAATTATGTTTCCAACTATTATATTCAGTCAGTCAGTTAAGTGCCATACATGATACTCGCTTTAGGTGATCATGTCTCTTTCGAGACGTGACTGACTGGGCAGAAGATTATCCTGCAGTAGGTTGCCATTACTTTCTGCGGTAAACTGGTTGCCAACCAAGGCTATAAAATCCAATCTATCCTGTCATTCAACCCATAGCAGGATGGATTAATACCTTTCAAAGGGGTATTTGTGCGTATGTGAATGTAACGAATTCAAGTGAAATTCGTACTCGGCATTTCATCTTCTGATTCTGAGCCCATATTTACTGCACCACATTTATCGACTTTCTTAGTTTCACGAATTTTCTAGTATTTTTGTTTACCAAACGTTTTACTGCATATTAAAAGAATTACCTTTTTTTTTTAGTTTCTTAAATTACGGACAGGTAACGAATTCAGCAGATTTACAAAGATAGAAAGGGGCGTGGGACAAGGATGTGCCTTCTCTACGGATCCATTCAACTTGTACAGCAAAACTATTTTGAGAACCCTAGATGTTATACCAGGATTTGTCATTGGTGGCCACAATTTGAACAACATAAGGTACACAGACGATTGAGTGCCGATTGCAGACATGGAAAGGAAACTACAAGACCTCCTACAGAAGGTAGCTGAAGAGAGAGGACTACAAATGAAATGCAAGAAAACCGAATGCACGGTCATCAGCAAAAATAGCAACCCAAACTGACAAATACAGTGGGGAATAGTAAAATTAAGCAAGTATAAAATTTTAAATACCTAGTAAGGGTTCTAACAGAAGATGGAAAGTACAGCACAAAGATCCGAAGGTGAATTGGCATGGCAAAAGACGCGTTTCAGAAGCTAAGTAAAGTATTAAGACGCAGAAAAATTTCACTAGAAACAAAGAAAAGAGTACTAGATTGCTATGTGATGTCAGTTCTTCAATATGGCAGTGAATGTTGGACAATATCATCAAAAATGAAAAGTGGTTCTACAGAAGGATGCTGTGGATATCATGGACCAAGCATGTGAACAATGATGACGTGTTGGAACGAATAGAAACGAAAAGGAAATTCATATTGAGCATCAGGAAGAGACAATATAAAGTTCCTGAGACATGCAAAGGAGGGCTTAAAGAACGTGATACTAACAGGCTAGATAGAGGGGAAAAGGTAAAGAAAGCAGCGAATAACATATTTGAAGGGCCTGAGCAGGTGGATGACAGAACGGGGGTTTCGAGATGTTGCAGGAGAAAGAGCCACCAGAGATAAGGAGACGTGGGAGGCCATAATCGCCTACGTCCTGAAAGGACAAGGCACATAAAAGAAGAAGATATAATGGTTGTATATGTACATTATATATGTTCCAAAGTTTGTCATAGAAGGGGAGTGATAGTAGGGAAAATCTCTATCCATCTATAAAATGCTTTCGTGGCATGAATCTCAAATAGCCTCTAGCAGCAAAGGTCAGCCCCTAGCCGGAAAATGGGCGTAAGCGGAATCTTGCGCCTCTTAATCAGCAGCCTCAGGTAGAGAGATATCGACACCCAAGATCAGTCAGTTAAGTGCCATACGTGGAACACGCTTGGGCGACCATATATCGAAAGAGACATGACTGGCCGGGCAGAAGATTATCCTGCAGTAGGTTGCCATTGCTTTCTGCGGTAGACTGGTTGCCGACCAAGGCTATAGAACCCAATCTGTCCTGTTATTTAACCCATAACTGGAAGGAATAGACGGATTAATACCTTTCCCAAGAGTATTTGTGCGTAAGTGAATACAATGAATTCAGCTGGAATTCGAACTCGGATCCCCGAGTTCTCGTTCCGAGCCGATATCCAATGCACCACAAGGCACATAACCATCGACTAACTTATGATAATAAAAAACACAGAAAAGGCAATAGAAGTAACCGAGGTAGAAAATTCTAAGCAGATCCCTGGTGGCGATTAGCTGTGGAAAAAATGCGGTTATTAATTAAAATAGCTGAAATTAATGCATGCAGTAGTTCACAATTATAGCTTCACTCTTTCATAATCAGCCTATTAACATTTCAGCCCACACTCGTCCCTGGAAAAGAAAATGCAGTTATTAATAAAATTTGAAATTATTGCATGCAGAATTTCACAGCTATAGCTTTATTCTTTCATATTCAGCCTATGAACTTTTCAGCCCAAACTCGACTCGGGAAAAGAAAATGCATTTATTAAGAAAATAGTTGAAACTAATGCGGTATTTCACAGCTATAGCGTCACTCTTTCATATTCAACATATGAACTTTTCAGCCCACACTCGACACTGGAAAAGTAAATAATAAGAATAGTTGAAATTAATGCAGTATGTCTCAGCTATAGCTTCACTCTTTCATAGTCAGCCTATAACTTTTCAGCCCACAGACATCTCCGAAAAAGAAAATGCAGTCATTAATAAGAATAGTTGAAATTAATGCAGTATTTCACAGGTATAGCTTCACTCGTTCATAGTCAACCTATGAACTTTTCAGCCCACACTCAATCCGGGAAAATAAAATGCATTTATTAAGGAAAATAGTTGAAATTAATGCGGATTTTCACAACTATAGCTTCACTCATTCATATAACATTTTCAGCCGTAACTTCTTCCTGGAAAAGAAAATGCAGTTCTTAATAACAATAATTGAAATTAAAGCAGTATTTCACAACTATAGCGTCATTCTTTCATACTCAGCCTCTAACCTTTTCAGTGCACACTCGACCCTGGAAAAGAAAATGCAGTTATTAATAAAAAATAGTAGAAATTAATGCCGTATTTCGCAGTTATAGGCTTACTCTTTCATAGTCAACCTATAAACAATTCAGCCCACACTCGACCCTGGAAAAGAAAATGCAGTTATTAAGAAAACATAGATAAAATTAGTGAATGCAGTATTTCACAATTATAGCTTCACTCTTTCATGATCAGACTATGAACTTTTCAGCACACACTCGACTCTGGAAAAGAAAATGCAGTTATTAAGTAAACATAGATAAAATTAATGAATGCAGTATTTCTCAGCAATAGCTTTCCTCTTTCATAGTCAGCTTATGAATATTTTAGCCCACATTCCTCCCTTGAAAAGAAAACGCAGTTATTAATATTAAATAGATAAAATTAATGAATGCAGTATTTCACAGTTATAGCTTCACTCTTTCATAGTCAACCTATGAACATTTCAGCCCACACTCGACAATGTAAAAGAAAATACAGCTATTAATAAAAAATAAATAATATTAATGAATGTAGTATTTCACAGCTTTAGATCCCTCTTTCGTAATCAGCCTATGAATTTCTCAGCCCACACTCGTCTCTGGAAAAGAAAATGCAGTTATTTATATAAAATAGATAAAATTAATGAATGCAGTATTTCACAGCTATAGCTTCACTCTTTCCTATTCAGCCTATAAATCTTTCAGCCTACACTCTTCCCCGAAAAAGAAAATGCAGTTATTAAAAAAATATATTTTAAATTAATGCATGCAGTATTACACATCTATAGCTTTACTCTTTCATAATCAGCCAATGAACTTTTCAGCCCACACTCGTCCCTTGCAAAGAAAATGTAGTTATTCATAAAAATAGTTGAAATTATTGCATGCTGTATTTCAAAGCTATAGCTTTACACTTTTTTTATAGTCAGCCTATGAACTTTTTAGCCCACACTCGTCCCTGAAAAAGAGTTATTAATAAAAAATAGATGAAATTAATGAACGCAGTGTTTCACAGTTATAGCTTCACTCTTTCATAGTTAGCCTATGAACTTTTCAACCCACATTCGTCCCTGGTAGTTATTTTTAAAAAAAAGTTGAATTAATGCATGCAGTATTTCACAGTTCTAGCATCACTCTTTCCGAGTCAGCCTATGAACTTTTCATCCTTACCTCCATCACATTTGTCTTTTCACTTTTTCATTTTTTTAAATCTTTGGATATGCATGAAACGTAACTTTTAACGATATGTAAGTAGAAAATCAAGAATGTTGTGGCGAGCCATGATCGACCAGTGTTTATAAAAGAAGAAAAATATAAGGAGAGTAAAAATATTTAAAGACTCACATTCGACGACCTAACCGTAATAACTGTAAACCAAATATGGCGTCATTTTAAACGCTTAAATAAACAACCTTATAAATAAGAAGAAAACGAAATAAATCAAACCCTGTTTCCCTGCGTGTGAGGTCCATCATTTCGCTGCAATTCGTGTTTGTTATAATAGAAATTCTCTCAAGATAGATATAAAAGGTTTTCGAAATATACAAACTGTCAATAAGATGTCGGCCCTGTTATTAAATCGGGCAAATGAAAGGAAACATTTTTCTTCTACTGACAAGTTCAAAACCCCACAACGTCTTCTATTGGTCCTTTGCCCTCTGCGTGCTGATTGGTTGATTAATGTTTCATAGCTGTCAAGAAATTGAATAGGATATTATTTTACGTCTATTGATATGCAAATGAGAATTTTCAATATTTATTTATTTAGTTGTTATTGTCGAGTTCATGACATATTAAATATTCAATCTCTTTCAATTACATACACGGACATTAATTTATTTTTATATTTAAATATATATTTGTGTGGGCGCGCAAGGACGTTGTGATTAGCAAGCTTAAATTTAAAAAAATATTTCTTAAGAATACACTTTGCAAATCAGAGCCAACAATTACTAAATTTTTGCAGACAAAATATCTAACTGGTCACTCTCTAACTTGAGGGTCTCTATGGTCTTGTACTAATCATTAATATTTTTAAAAAATAGGTAAATATATATAAACAGATACGGATAGATAAAAAGGACAGTAATAGATATATAGACAAACCGACAGATAGATCTAAACTTATTTATAAATGGAATTTTGTCTGTGTGTGTATGTGTGTGTGTCCGTGTGTGTGTCCGTTACCTATAGACTCCGAAACGGCTGAACCGATTTTCTTGAAAATTTACACAGTTGTACTAGAAACCACTGCGAGTGTTCTTAGCTAGGGTTTGTGTCGAGGTACCCTCGATAAATATCGAAAATCGATAATCGAAAAACTCAGGTTATAGAAGGAGTGGTCCAATTTTAATCAAATTTGATACACTCGTAGACAAGGCATAAGAAAGATATTCAGAAGTTTCAAGGTTGCAGTTCTTACAATTGTGCAGAAAATCGATAATATCCCCGATATCGAAAATCGGTACCCCGATATTCTATCGAATCTGATCAAAAACCGATATTCAGCTACCAATATGGCTCATTATCTCCAATTTTACTCCCGATGCGTACGATAAGTTTTCATGGACTTACTTAGGTTAGTTTATTCTTAGATGACTTATTTGACTCCGATAATGGAAATCGATACCCCGATATTCTACCGGGTCTGATCAAAATCAGTTTTCAGCCCTTTTATTTGAGTTTTTGCTTCGGGTTTGGCTCTAAGTAGGTATAATTGTAGTTCTTAGTCTCAGCCATGATACCATTTACTCAGAGGACTTATTTAGCCTTCAAAATTCAGTTTAAGATGAAAAAAAATTATTTGATATCGATACCAGGAAATCAAAATTTGACTTACATCCATTCATTTTTCTTTCAATCTACGGTTTTGCTTTAACTAGGAACAACTATTGCTTTTTAGTCATTCGTGCCAACGTCCAAAGAGTCTGAGCTCCAGGACCGTGGATTAGTTTTAAAGCTTTCATTACACCCGAGCAACGCCGGGCTATACTGCTAGTAGATAGATAGATAGATAGATAGATAGATAGATAGATAGATAGATAGACAGATAGATAGATAGATAGATAGATAGATAGATAAGAATATTATTTCAATCCAGCATGTTTCACTTCTATTAAAGCTTGATATACATTTCCTATTTGTTCTTTCTTTATTCTATTATTTTGTCGGATTCCGATATATTCAACTCATCAATAGATCTGAACAGATTACGATAGATCGTCGTTTTTGTTCGGAAGTTCTAAGACGCGCCAGATCACATGGTGGTTTTCTCTATGGGCATAAGTGTTACAGGTTTGAATCCTGCCGCGTGACACATTTTCGTAACAAAATTTTATCGTAAACAATCAGACCAGTAGAAAGAAATATATAATACTGTTCGATTATAGACAGAACATCTACTTAATTACGAGTATCAATAAAAAATAATGATAAAAAAATCCTTTCATATATATATATATAGTGTCAGACAAAATTTTGCAAATAATATTTTTAATACAATTACATTAATTATACATTCACCATTCGTAGAACATATATTTAGTTATTAAGTCAAACAATCATTTTTAACTTTTAAAATGATATCCTACAAAGAAAAACCTATATTTAGTAAAAAATAATTTAAATTTTACTAGAATATTCCAATTTAAAATTTAGTTGTTTTAGAACGTTCCAGATTAATCTTATGATTACTTTTAAGAATGATTAAAAATGCTACGTTAAACGTCCTTTATGCATTGACAAAACTTGGAAAAGTAAAATAATTGATCAAGACCACCATAAACGTAGTGTTGACCTTTATACAAATGAACCTGGTTATCGAAAGATATCTAGTCAGTTAAATGTGTCAATGAGTTCAGTTGGTACGATAATTCGTCACTGGCAGTCATGCCATTCTATTCGTCCTTACAAAAGTTTTGGTCGTCTTAGAAAGATAACTGAACGTACGGCAAGGTTATTGGCAAGAAACGTTGGCCACGAGTCTCGAGTTACGCTTACTGAACTTCAAGGCGGACTTGATGAAAGTGGAGTAAAAATGATTACGGATATAATCAGTCGTTCAATTCATCGATATGACATCCTTTCGACAAAATCTAACCGAGAATCTGTAATGTGATCGAAATCGACTTAGCAGCTCAGATACAGTCACTTTCGCACCTGCGCAATGTGGCTTCCCTGTGTCTCTGCTTTTGCTCCAATGAACTTAGCTCACTGGTCCACACCCTATATCTGAATTTACTTAATCCTCAAAATTAGCAACTAGGTCCCACCCTTTTACTGTGAAACCATTAAAATGCAAACGCAAATTCTACTCTATAGCTTTTTCTAGCACTTCCCGCCTGTGCTTGGGCGGTTATGTCTCTTTCGAGACATGACTGACTGGGCAGAAGATTATCCCGCAGTAGGTTGACATTGCTTTCTGCGGTAGAGTGGTTGCCGACCAAGGCTATAGAACCTAGTTTGTCCTGCTATTTAAATCATAACTGGAAGGAATAGACAGATTAATACCTTTCCCCATGGTATTTGCGTGTAAGTGAATACAATGGATTTAACTGGAATTCGAACTCGGCTCCTTGGTTTCTCGTTCCGAGCCTATTTACATACTTTCCCGACAGCTACAATCTTCAAGAATTTAAATGTAAAGTCAATGGTCACCTTCTATCTCACTGACTCGCATCCTCTCTCTCTCATGCTCCTTTCTCCGTCCACTCCACTCTCATCAGAATTCTAATACTTCTCTTACCCACTAACTGACACCCCCTATAACCTGTCACTCTTTCTCATAACTTTCCTCCTATGTAACCCCCTGCGCATCAGTGGAAGTAAACTGCCCTGCTTGGAGCAATATGATTAAAAAAATAATTAGCCGAATAATACTATCCCAACAGTAAGATTTGAAGGCGGATCAATCATAATCTGGGGTTGATTTACTGCCCGAGGCGTAGAAAACATTAAAATAATAAAAGGGACGATGAATAGAGCATATTATAGTTATATTTTGGGGAGAAATTTACGTCAGAGTGCACATTCACTGGGTTTGAAACCAAGTTGGGTTTTTCAGCGAGACAACCATCCTAAACATACAACAAATATTACAAAATTATGATTAAGTTCAAATATAATCAGTCAGTTATCCTCGCTTGGACGATCATGCTCCGAAAGAGACATGACTGACTGGGCCGATGATTATCCCACAGTAGGTTGCCATTGCTTTCCGCGGTAGACTGGTTGCCAGTCAAGGCTATAGAACTCACTCTGTCCTGCCATTTAACTCATAGCTACAGGGAGAAGAGTTAGATTATATTACATTATTATATCAAGTATAATTAGTGGGGGATCAGTTTAGTAATTCATAACAATATAAAACTGATCCCCAATTTATGCCCAGTACAAATTTTAATTATGTTTCCAACTATTATCTTCATTCAGTCAGTTAAGTGCCATACATGATACATGCTTAGGCGATTTATGATCGGCTATCATTTAATTGGTTGATGTCTGCTGTTAGTGGACCTAATTCATGTATTTACTTTGATCCTGCGTCTAGGTTTTCATAGACGTGATAGGGGTGGAACCAAATATAAACAGAGAATGATTCCAAACCTTTATTTCCCCTGAGTAAGTGTTTAAATGCAAACACTGAAACAAACATATGATTGTATGGAAGAGGACATATATAGAAGAAATTATGTACATGTTCTAAAACATAATTTATAATAAATATTCACTACTTTATACATCATATATCGAGCACTGTTTTAAATTAATGTTTTGGACGGAAAATTTTTTTCTTTTTTCTCTCCTCATTCTATACTCACTCGGATATATATATATATATATATATATATATATATATATATATATATATATATCGCTCATTCAGTAATGAACTAGAACACTCTAGTTATTGGGCGTGTATAATGATAATATATACACTAAAAGGTCTGCCTTCTTCTACCGAGTGGCCATAGGCCAGAGGAAGAGTCGCCGACTGACGCCAATTCGGTTTTAATCCTGGGTTAAAAGCAATCGGAGTCTAACCGTACTGATGAGCTGTGATACAGCGAAACAGATCTGTCTGCGGATCACTATATATATATATATATATATATATATATATATATACACACAATACCGGCCATAATTATTAGGCCACCCCAGTCTTTTAAAATAAATGATGCATTTCATACTATTTTGAAGTGGATTATTCTAAATGAAAGTAAAATGGTTATTTTGTTATTATTTTTTAAACTTTTACAAGGCAAGGAAGCAAAGATGAACTCATCCGAATCCCCTTAAATTTCTTCATTCTTTCATTGATGAAACTGCTATGTAGGTAATTATTAAATGTTTATTAATTCAGATCATGCACATGTTATTGTGTAATATTAACAAAAGAACCATTATATTTTCATTTACAATTATTTACTTGGCAATAAATACTAAAAAATTGTATAAAATACTTCTTTTTTTAAAAAACACTGGGGTGGCCTAAGAATTATGGCCGGTAGTGTGTGTATATATATATATATATATACCCATTTATGTATTTTGATTTCGCGAATGCACGTTGTTTGTTTGTTTGTTTGTTTGTTTGTTTGTTTGTATTTATTTTTTTGGACTGCAAGATAGTGTAGGGTCAGTTGGGCACCGCCTGTGAGAAAAAAGCGCAATTCACCTCACCAGATATTTAAAAATGGTTGATGAACTGCTTGGCGTTCTGGCCGAAAGTCACAATAGGAACATTTCAAAGTAAATGGGTGTGTCTTTGAGGAGAGTACAGAGGGTTTGGAAAAAATTGGATTAGTTTAATGGTAATTACGAAGATTATTGGAGTGATCACTAGTGGTGGCAACAATATATCTCTATTCGTCTTCCTACAGGACCTCAAATTCAGCACGAAAGCCTACATAAGGAGGTAAAGCATCCCTGGGCCAAGAGTCTTACTGCTGAAAGTCCCTATATCTAGCGACAGTATTCTACACTATGCCACACAAGCAGAAGAACCCAGCCATGGATGCCAGACAATCTCTGCGACTACATGACCCCTTACATCTTGCAACCTAACTCCCAACTGCAACCACCTTGGTTATTATGTGTTTGGCTCAGCTGAGCAAGAGACCAACAAAACTCCTTTTAGCACCAAAGATGAAAGAAAAGCAAGGTTTATGGCAGCTTTCTACTACTTAAACCAGGAAACTGTTCAGAAAGTTGCAAGAAATTACGAAATCGTTTTGTAGTCGTGGTTGAAGCCGAATGGCGATTTTATAGCTCTTTAGTATTTAAAAATATGTGTGTAATGTTAATATATACTAAAATGATTTTTGCGTAATTGAGTCGACAATTTTCCATCGCACCATATATATATAGTCATCCGGAGATAGATCTGTTTCACAGCTCATCAGTACGTTTGCTTTTTACCCAGGATTGAAACCCGACCGAATTGGCGTCAGTCGGCGATTCTACCTCTGAGCTATGGGCGCTTGGTAGAAGGAGACAGACTTTTAGCGTGTGATATATCATCTGAGAGCGTTCTAATTCATTACGGAATGAACAATGCGTAGATGCTAGAGCAGCTATTGTTTTTTCAAAGTCTATCATTCTTCCAGAGTGCTCAATCAGGCTGTGAGAGCGTAAATAGTCATCCGCAGACAGATATGTTTCGCTGTATCACAGCTCATCAGTACAGTCAGACTCCGATTGCTTTTTAAGGTATATATATATATATATATATAGATAGATATATATACCACACACACACACACACACACACACACACATATAATATATATATATATATATCTGTGAAAGATGAGGCAAAAATCGCAAACCATAGTATAATTTCATAAAAATATAATATTTAATTGATATATGTGTTTATTTCGCCGTATCACAGCTCATCCGTGCAGTTAGACATCCGATTGCTTTTTACACAGGAGCTATGGGTGCTCGGTAGAATATATATATATATATATATATATATATATATATATATATATATATATATATATCAGTCACTTCATATGTGCAGTTCGATGAGATTAATTGAAAATTAATGTATAAATACAACCTTGAGATGAAGACAATATCAACAAAAAACTTAATAATTATAGCTGCATTAAAACAAAACCGATTTCGACTCAAGACACCTTTCGTCGCCTGCTGCAGTTCACCTCCGTTCAATGTCACTCATTCAAAATCGATCGACCCATCATTAATGATGAATCCAAACACCAATCCTCAACGCCCTCTTTCTTATTTGAGCTGATAACGAGTTGCTTATTCCCTCGCACCTTTTGACAAGAAACTGAGGTGACAATTTAAAAATGGCGTTGCTTAAAGATATTTCCCGCCTTTTATTTAAGCTGCATCATGGGTAGTGATTTGGCAGGCGTACTGAATTAGTTTTCGCCTGATGTAACCTCTATTCGTTGAAGTCAAGGAAAGTGATTTTTTCTTCCTCTACGCTAAGTCTTGACTTCATTTGCATAATGTATCACGAAGAAGAGAACGCTTTTCGTTTTACTGCAATTTCTCGGACTGTCAAAACACGTCAGGAAATATCGTGTCGATTTGGCCGTCAGATACATAATATTATATGGTTTGTTTTTCGGAATATAGAGGTCATTTCCTTCAGTGGAACCACAAATATATAATTTTAAAATTATTTCTATCATGGGGAAAGTGAACGGTACGCACGCAAGGATATTCTCTCTTTCTTTCTTTGTCTTTCTTATATATATATATATATATATATATATACACACACACACATGATTTTTTTTAAAAAAAACATATACTTTCTTTCTTTGAATTTCAAAAATAAAAAAATGCCAATATTTAGAAAATAGACAAAATATCTGTTTGCTGACTGAGAATTGGCATTGAATCGATTATATAAATAAATGTATTTTCTTATCTATCTATCTATCTATCTATCTATCTATCTATTTCATTCTTTTTGTATCTATCTATCTATCTATCTATCTATCTATTTCAGTCTTTCATCTATCTATCTATCAATCTATTTTGGCCTTTCTTATCTATCTATCTATCTATCTATCTATCTATCTATCTATCTATTTCATTCTTTTCGTATCTATCTATCTATCTATCTATCTATCTATTTTATTCTTTTTGTATCTATCTATCTATTTCAGTCTTTCATCTATCTATCTATCAATCTATTTTAGCCTTTCTTATCTATCTATCTATCTATCTATTTCAGTCTCTTCTTATCTATATGTGGATGTGTGTTGAAGTGCAATGGATATTCAAGTTGAATTTCTTGCATTCATATACGCTCGAATACCCTTTGGAAATGCATTAAGTCGTCTTTACCCTCTCTGCGTGGGTTAAATAACAAGACAGATTGGGTTCTATAGCCTTGACTGGCAACCAGTCTACTAATGGTAACCTACTGCGCAATAATCTTCTGCTCAGTCATGATTGTCGAAGCGTATGTCACGTATGACACTTAACTGACTGACTGAATTTATGCTTACAGTGAGAATGAAGGAAGAATCATTCCCACGGGAGTTTTGTGCCATAATGTTCCTGGAGAGAAGCAGTTTGAATGAAACTTTACTTTTACCAGTGGGAAACGAAGCGGGTGAGGGCGACTCGACCATGCTTACATCATATCTAAGGTCTTAGCTGTAAAGACCTGAACTGGTAGAATGAAAGATCTGTATCTTGAAGGAACATTTGCCATAAATGTAGAAATATGTTGCAGGTTGACTTGCAGCTTTTCACCTTTGAGCAAGTTGGTTGTTTGCTAGAAAATAATTTATCAGCCACACGGCCACATAAATGCAATTGGACTGGTAATTTAGGCATGTGCACCTATAGCCCTGTTATGGCACTAATGTATAATGGCTTGGTGCTTAGGGATTGATTTACCCAGATTAAGAAGATTGAGAAATGATGTTAACAACGGGTAATTTTAAAAAAGCAAAATAAGAAAAATAAATCAGAATTCTTACAGACAGTTGATTTTTGCAAGAATTTCCAAAATAATATGCCTTTCAACGCCCCAAAAAACGACTTGCGTAATATTACGTTTGTCATAGTTGTATCTACAATAAAGTCACTATATAGTTACTTATAATAACAATTAGGATAAAGTAATTAATCAGTAGTCCAGACATTTATTATTAAAATGGTTCTGGTTAATTTTTGTCAATGACAATATAATGCTATGTTAAAGAATAATAAATTAATTACTGATACCTGCTTCAATAAATTACTTACAAAGTGAGATAACGCTTTGCCAAATGTCACGGCACAAATTGTTTTGACGGCATCAGTCTGTAAATGCGTATCGAATAAATAGATCGAGGTTAAAGATATTTGATTTTAGCAAGAATTTCGAAAATAATGTGTCTTTCAACGTCCCAGAAAACAACTTGCGTAATATTACGTTTGCCATAGTAGTATCTACAATAAAGTCACTATATAATTACTTATAATAACAACCCATTTTAAACCCGTGTCTTCATTTGAGGACAGCATAAAAAACTGTAAAAAATAATGGGTATAAATCATTAGACAAAACCATTATTATATATTAGGTAGTGAGAACATGTTGATTCATCAATAAAATTACCGTCTAAATAATGCCCGGTTGAAAGAAAAAATCTTGTGATTTGTAAATGTATTTAATGTTCTAAAACCTCAGGACACTGGGTTCAAATCGGTTAACGTACTGAGTTGAGTTTGAGTCGGATTTTTTTTTATAGCATATCAACCTCTGTAAGTTATTTAATGCGAAAAAGGTGGGGTTTAAAGTAGTTTTTAATGTTCGGTTATAGTGAGAAGCGGGTTGGTTGTTTTGTTTTTATAGCAAATCAACCTTGGCGGGTCATTTATTGCCACCTAAATTTTATTTATTTATTGCTGGTAATACCTTTTTCTTTCAACAATTTATTGTTGTTTATATAAGTTTTTGTGTCTCGTAATACATTTTTCTTTTCGAGTATCATCATTCATTGGGATTTGTTTTTAAGGGCAGGGTCCCCAAGTCCTACCCTTGTTATTTAACCCATAACTGGAGGGAAGGGACGGATTAATATCTTTCCCAAGGGTACCAGTGCTTAAGTGAATGCAGGGTATTCAACTGAAATTAGAACTCGGCTCACCGATTTCTCTTTCCGAGCCGATATCTACTGCACCACAACACACATCCGTCACCATACGCTTACAGCACCTGGTATTCCTAAGCGGTCATCCATCTAAGTACTGACCAGGCTCAACGTTGCTTAATTTTGCTGATCGAGCGAGAACCGGTGTATTCAACGTGATAGCACGTAAGCCTATAGTGAGAAGGTTGATTTAGTTAGATATTAATTAATTTTTTTTTGTTTTTATTCCTTTTTTTTATTTTAGAAAACTGAAAATGTCTTCTAGATTTGTATTCAAAAATGTATTGCTGGAATATTTTTTTCTTAAAAAATGGGTTTTGGCAATACTCTTTTTTTTCAAAAATATATTGTTGCTAATATTTTTTCTTTCAAAAACGTTTATTTTTCTATAAAGATCTATTTTTATGTATATATTTCTATAAACGTCTCTTTTATACTTTCATAGTGTTTTGACCCTAGTTTGAGGGTTAACTATTTGACCATAGCTGGGACCCTAACAGTTGCTACCACTCCGGGTCAGAGTGGACCTGGGAACAACAGCAATCAATAGGTGGTTCCAAGCTCCTTACAACCTCCCAATCAGAGGCCTTGCGGCTGGATGAAGTTTACCGTCATGGCCAGGACCTTTAACGTATTGTCATGAAGTTTGTTTGTTTAACGGCATGACATATTCGTATGGATAATTTAATACCGGTATTTTTTTCTTGAAATCTTGTCTAATTTTATTCTTTTTACAAAATCTTTTGCTGCTACTAACGTTATGTATTTCACTTATTATTTTAATCTTTTAATCATATTACATATTTTTTAATAATTTCACACCAAGCAACATGGGACGCCGCTAGTGCGCAGAAGGCTACATTGAGAGAAAAGACTAGGCCCAAGGAGTATTAAGGAAATGATAAATACTGAACAAGATTCAAGAAGATGGAAGATGCTAATTGACGTCGCATTTAGATTTTTCGAGATTGTAGCCGTCAGAGAAGCAAATAAACGATAAGGTGTTTCAAAGACAGGAAGTGCGTAGAGAGAAAATGTTAGGGTAGACGTGTTTACATTGACTTATTTCAACGATAAAAAGGTAAGGACCTAAATGTCAACAACAAGTGCACTTAAATTTATTTATGGTCAGGAAAAAAGCTCGTTCATTTTTTATTTTTTCGTTTTTATTTTCTCATTTTCTTTTCTTTTTTTTTTTTTGTCAGTTGAAAGATTCACCATTTGCCCATATCTATGACCCAAACAGACACTACCACCCAGGTCAGTTTGTACCTGAGAACAATTATTAACAACGAAGAGGTCGTTCTACTTTCTTCACATCAGTCAGAGTCTTTACTGCCGGTTGTAGCTTATTGTCATACCCAGGACGGATGAAGATGAAATGTTCATACAACAGATTAAATGAACAAACACTAAATATATTTTTAAAAATTGTAAGAGTGTTTGTTATTCACAAAAGTGATATTTGGTTTGCATACATTCAAAAGT
This sequence comes from Ascarosepion bandense, assembly GCA_037127315.1. Classification (NCBI taxonomy): domain Eukaryota; kingdom Metazoa; phylum Mollusca; class Cephalopoda; order Sepiida; family Sepiidae; genus Ascarosepion; species Ascarosepion bandense. Next base: position 204,459 of record JBBBDQ010000285.1, on the reverse strand, counting down.
TAAAGAATATAGATAATGAAATACTTAGCTTTCGTGATTATTGAAAGAAAATTATTTATTATGTGCGACACGCTGTTTAGAGGCCGGCAATGATTGGCGATTAATTTTACACTGAGGAGAACTTCAAGGCTGATCATGTGGAATTAAAGGAAACGTTTCACATGACTTTAGAGCCTCTTCCCCGATAGATTTAATTTTTCTCCTCATTTTCTATAAAAAGAATTTCACTATTTTCTTTCTTCTTCTCTTCTGTGAAGACAATATTTTCATTGGTCCAAAAACAATTTCATATAGCCTCACGAAATTCTTTATTTCTTCGGCCTCAAACCACGGAATTTGAAGAGAGTATGTGAAGAAAGTTATTATTTTTAATTTACTTGTGCCTTGTGGTACAGTGGATATCGACTCGGAAGGATAAATCGGGGAGCCGAGTTTGAATTCCAGTTAAGTTCATTTACGCGCGAATACCCTTGGGAAAGATATTCATACGTCTCTTCCTCCAATAGGACAGATTGGGTTCTATTGCCTTGGCTGGCAACCAGTCTACCGCAGAAAGCAATGGCAGCCTATTGCGGGATAAACTTCTCCCCAGTCAGTCATGTCTCTTTTGAGACATGACCACCCAAGCGTGTATCCCGTATTGCACTTAACTGACTGAATTTTTAAGCTGATCTGATTTTTGTACAGATAAAGAATGGCACGAGGTTTAAGATACATTGTGATGTGGTACAAGAAGACGACCATCTTTCCAGGGTCTTTAGCTATGTATCGTATAACTGTGTTGCACTTGAGGTCTGGGGAGAAATTTAGACTCACAAGATATTCAAAGAATAAAGGACCTCATTAAGGTTACTACTTTTCTTCGTGAGAAAAAATCCTGTGTGCTCAGGGTGATGACGAATAGTTGCTAGATTTGTTTTGAAGTTAATGAATGTCAGCTCCCAACCGCACATTAAACCGGTAATGTGGCATTGAGGAAAGATTAACTGAAAATCTCTGGTTATAAAGACCGTTTCAGTTACACCCATGATCCTTGGTATCACATATCATATCGCATGGCATTTTATATTATATTTGGTTGTGTTGATGTTAAATATCAAGGTTCCATAGATTACTACATGTAATTTGCATTATTTCTGCTCACATCTATCTATCTATCTATCTATCTATCTATCTCAGTCTGTTCATATGTATGTATGTATGTATGTATGTATGTATCTATCTATCTATCTATCTATCTATCTATCTATCTATCTATGTCAGTCTGTTCATATCTATCTATCTATCTATCTATCTATCTATCTCATCTCAGTCTGTTCATATCTATCTATCTATCTATCTATCTATCTATCTCAGTCTGTTCATATCTATCTATCTATCTATCTATCTATCTATCTATCTCAGTCTGTTCATATCTATCTATCTATCTATCTATCTAACTATCTATCTATCTCAGTCTGTTCATATCTATCTATCTATCTATCTATCTATCTATCTATCAGTCTGTTCATATCTATCTATCTATCTATCTATCTATCTATCTATCTATCTATCTATCTATCTATCTATCTATCTCAGTCTGTTCATATCTATCTATCTATCTATCTATCTAACTATCTATCTATCTCAGTCTGTTCATATCTATCTATCTATCTATCTATCTATCTATCTATCTATCTATCTATCTATCTATCTATCTATCTATCTATCTCAGTCTGTTCATATCTATCTATCTATCTATCTATCTATCTATCTATCTATCTATCTATCTATCTCAGTCTGTTCATATCTATCTATCTATCTATCTATCTATCTTTTTTTTTAAATAATTTCACCCCAAGCAAGGCATTCCACTGCCACTATTACGCTTGGGGCTACATAGGGGGTGGTAAATAGGAAGAGTGGTTAGATATGGGAAATGTCAGAAGGGGGGTGATAGTTAGTTGGGTGGGTGGGAAGAGTGTTTGAAAGAATGGAAGTTAGTGTGTTTGAAACAATGGAAGTTAGTTTGTTAGGAGGTGTCTATTGACCTTACATTTAAACTCTTGGAAATTGTAGCCGTCGGGGAAGCAGTCATGTGGAAGAGAATTCTACAGTCTGGAAGCGCGAGAAAAGAAACTATTGGAGTAGAAGTTGCGGTTGCATTTTATCGGTTTCACTGTAAAAGGGTGGGATCTAGTTGCTAATCTAGTATCTCGTGCAAATTCGAACCTAGGGTGCACCAGTGATCTAAGTTCATCGGAGCAGAAGCCGTAAAAGTATTTATAGAAGAGACACAGGGAAGCCACGTCGCGCCGGTGAGAGAGAGACTGCAGGCGGTCTGCTAAGTCGGTATCGATCACATTACAGACCCTCCGCTGTACCTTGTCTAGAAGTCCAAGGAGAATAGCAGGGGCACCAGACCAGATATAGCAACAGTATTCAATGCACGGGCGGATGGTAGATTTATAAATGTGCAGGATAGACTCAGACGGAAAAAACCTCCGGGCCCTGCACAGAGAACCGACTTTCATAGCAGCGGATTTAGCAATGGATTCGATATAGTCATTCCACTTGAGGTCCGCTGAGAGTGTGAGACCAAGGAGGCGTAGTGTTTTACTCTCTGGGAGGCAAGCCTGGTCCATGCTAATAGGAGGTAGGTGCAATTGTCTATGATGATTAATTGATGGTAGCTTCGTTTTAGAAGCATTAAAATTTACGAGCCATTTTTTACCCCAGTCCACTTCAGATTGGAGATCCTTTCCAAGCTCGGCTGCAAGGTTAGCTTTGTCGTCCGCACAAGATTTTTGGTCGAGGCGAGAATAAACTGTGGTGTCATCGGCGTACATACCTACTTGGGATCTTATGGTATCACGGAGATCATTAATGTAGATCAGAAAGAGCGTAGGACCTAGGATAGAGCCTTGAGGGACACCCGCGTTCGTATGGTAGTTCTGGGAGGCATGACCGTTTAATACCACTTTCAATGTGCGGTTATATAAGAATGACTGGATTAGTTCAAACAATTTTCCAGCTATACCATAGCTCCGCAGTTTGCATAGAAGGCCAGCATGCCAAACTCTGTCGAACGCTTTAGAGATATCCAAGGCAACGGTTCGGGCTTCACCATTCCTATCGAGTTGCTGATATATGTACTCGGTGATGGTCGTTAGCATATCAGCATTAGACCTGGTGAAGCGGAATACATACTGTTTCTCTGAGAGGAGCTCGTGGGCCGTGAGATGCTGAACGACCTCGGCGTTGATAATGGCTTCGAACACTTTGCCGATGATCGGAAGAAGGCTGATAGGGCGGTAATTTGCGGAGTCCGAGTGTTCTCCAGTGTTTTTAAATATAGGAACTACAGAGGAAGATTTCCAACCGGCAGGAAAGCAGGAAGCAGAGAGGCAGGAGTTGTAGTGCTTAGAAAGTACAGAGGAAAGTTCGGGGGCACATTTCTTTAAGGCTATGATTGGGATTCCGTCCCCTCCGCTCGCTTTGTGAGGGTCAAGTTTTGAGATTATCTTAGAGACAAGCGAGGGTGTAATATGGACGTCATTCAGTTGAGCATCAGTTCTAGGTGGGAAGTCGGGTGTAGAAACTCCAGACGAGTCCAGTCTCAAATTATTCGAGAATCTGCGGGCAAAGCATTCAGCCTTGTCCGCTGGGGAGGTGAGGACCTCAAATTTGTTAATTAGTGGGGGGATTTTGGACTTACTCTTGTTAAGTACTCTTTTACAGAGTCGCCAGTAGTCCTTCGTGCCGAACTTAGAGGATGCTATTCGTTGCTTCATTCTGGCAGAAATTAACATCTTAGCTTCGTTAAATATAATTTTACACTTATTACGAGCTGAAGCGAAAAGGCGTCTGTTTTGGTCCGACGCGTAGCTACGATAGCGTCGGAAGAAATGATACCGGTGGGCAATGGCGGCCGAGCAAGCGGGCGAGAACCATGGAGATGAATGAGATTTAAGCTGAAATTTCCTGGCAGGGATGAAAGCATCGATGCCAGCCTTAATCCAGGAGGAGACCTCGGATGCACATTCTTCGATGGGAAAACTAAAAATGTTGTTCCAAGGGACGTCACAGAGGAAGTCTCGGAACGAATCCCAGTCTGCTCTTTGATAGCAGTAGGATATTCTACTTGTCTGGGTTTCTTGGGTTGGGTGGGAGCGGAATGAAATGTTGACGGTAACTACGGTGTGGTCAGAGTTACCAAGTGGCAGAGTTGTTTGGTAGTGCAAGAGTCTGGGATGGAGGTGAAGCAGAGGTCTATCACTGAGTCCATTCCGTTAGGGTTGTCGGAGAAACGCGTGGGGAAGTTCACCACTTGCGTAAGAGATTGGATTATTGAAAAATTCAGAGTTCTCCAGCCACATGGTGTGGTGGGCGTTAAAGTCACCAAACACGAATATATGGGCGGAGGGATGGGAAGAAATGGCTTTGTCAATATTGTCAGAGACACTGTCAGGTAACGAACAGTCAGGGGAGGAAGGGGAGCGGTAGAGAAAGAAGAGATAGCTAATCGAGCTTAGAAGTGAGAGGCGGAAACACATAAAAGAATGATCCGGGGATTCAAGGGATGTCACCCTAGCTAGGGGAAGGTGTTCGCTGACATACTCACCAAGCCCATGCATAGGAACATTGGAGTCCTTCCTGAAAAGGGGAAGGTAGCCAGGAACGTCAAACTCAGACGAGGGGATAGAAGAGTTAAGGTTAGTTTCACATAGGGCCAAGATATCAGGTGAGTTAGTGTGAAGGAATGATTCTACGCTGAGGAAGTTATTGCGGATACCACGTATGTTAGTGTAAGAGATGCAGACGGGTTTGGGCGTTTTCAGACTAGCTGGTTTAGCTTTGCCATAATGTTTGCTTTTTTCCATAGTGATTCAATTAAGGAGAGGTCTTAGAAAAGAGTCAGTCGGTCACTTGTTTGCAGCATGTGAAGGATGGAGACTGGCGCGGCCTACAACATAATGTGGCCTCGGGGTTTCCCACCAAACTTTCATGCAGGGACGCCCGTCCATGCGCGATATGGCACTACAAGAACCCCGGTATTATTCAACTGTTGATCAGAGCAGCCTGTCAAGAAGCTACGCAAGAGTTCGGGCTCCTAACTAACAGTCGGAAGCAGCAACCAGGAAACTGCCAACCCGGTACCCTCAGAATGTAAAGACGTTTCCACCATACTCCGTAACTGCAAGCAGCTTCCAGCTAACTAACACGAAGACCGAAGAAGGGGGATGAACCGGAAACCCCTTCCTGAACAAGAAACAAGGCGCTCACCTCTACTCTTGATCAAAAGAAGGGGTGGAGTGTAAGACCGGACGATAGTAGGAACTATCTACTCCAATTAAAAAAAATTGAAAAGAAAAGAGTAACTAAAATTTACTAAGTTTTAACTTAGTATAAGTCGAAACGAACCTTCAATTGCAAAATAATTTACACGAACTACTTAGGTTAGTGACGAAACAAATAAAATAAAAATTCAACAAAAAATTTAAAATTTAAAAAATTAATCATTAAAAATTAAATTAAATTAAATTAAATTAAAAATTGGAGAAAAGACAGACTGATTCCGGGTGAACTTACCACGAGGAGGTAATATAGAAAGTTGATTTAATTAAATTTCTGAAGTCAAAAATAAAATTTAAACATTTTTTCAGAATATAGGCGAGTTAACCAACACGTGTATACTAGTTGCCCGGCGGCGAGAGAATAACTCAAAGAACAAATCTTTACTCATTTACAAGACAGAACTAATGGCATTAAGATAATACCACGGTTCATACAAGGCGAAACAAACCTTCAATTGCAAAATAATTTACACGAACTACTTAGGTTAGTGACAAAACAAATAAAATAAAAATTCAACAAAAAAACAAAAATTTAAAAAATAAATAATTAAAAATTACTGAAAAAACAGACTGATTCCGAGTGAACTTACCACGAGGAGATAACACAGAAAGTTGATTTAATTAAATTTCTGAAGTCTGTCTGTCTGTCTTTCTGTCTGTCTGTCTGTCTATCTCAGTCTGTTCATATCTATCTATCTATCTATCTATCTATCTATCTATCTCAGTCTCATATCTATCTATCTATCTATCTATCTATCTATCTATCTATCTATCTATCTATCTATCTATCTATCTATCTATCTATCTATCTATCTATCTAGTCTGTTCATATCTATCTATCTATCTATCTATCTCAGTCTGTTCATATCTATCTATCTATCTATCTATCTATCTATCTATCTATCTATCTATCTCAGTCTGTTCATATCTATCTATCTATCTATCTATCTATCTATCTATCTATCTATCTATCTCAGTCTCTTCATATCTATTTTATCTATCTATCTATCTATCTATCTATCTATCTATCTATCTATCTATCTATCTATCTCAGTCTGTTCATATCTATCTATCTATCTATCTATCTATCTATCTATCTATCTATCTATCTATCTATCTATCTCAGTCTCTTCATATCTATCTATCTATCTATCTATCTATCTATCTATCTATCTATCTATGTATCTGTCTATCTATCTATCTATCTATCTATCTATCTATCTATCTATCTATCTATCTCAGTCTCTTCATATCTATCTATCTATCTATCTATCTATCTATCTCAGTCTCTTCATATCTATCTATGTTTTGGGCGTGGCTTTACAGTTGATAATGTCGTTATTCGTAATTACTGAAAAAATTTCTTCGCAAAGAATTTATTTTTTTAAATTATGATGGCATTTGTAAAATAAAAGTTATGACCAGTTTTGTTCCTGCATAATACAAGCGGGTTTTAATGATATCTTCTTAACGTGAATCTCATTTATTTCGTAAATAGCGACTTTTAAATTCCGTGATGTCTCTTCGATATAAATTCTTTTGCATTGTAATTGACTTATTTGATAAATAATTATCGATATCTAATTTCTTTCATGATTTTAGAAAGCTATGATTATCGAGTCAGCCAGCAAATATGTTTCTGGGTATGAATTTACACGAGCTACTAGATTAGCAAATAGGTCCCATCCTTTTACAGCGTAACCGATAGAATGTAACCGCAATTTCTACTCTAACAGCTTCTTTTCTCGCACCTCTCGTCTGTGGAATTCCCTTCCATATACTTGTTTCCCTGGCAGCTACAATCTCCAGGAATTTAAATGTAAGGTCAAAAGACATCTCCTATCTCAATAAATCACATCCATTCTCTAAAGTTCTTTTTTTATCTGCTCCATCCCCATCATCGGTATTCTTATCCGTCTATTACCTTCCTCCTGACATTTCCTATAACTAAACCCTCTTTCTCAGCATTTTCCCTTATATAACTCCCTGCGCAACAGTGGCAGTAGAATGACTTGCTTGGGGTGAGATGATTAACAAAAAATGGACTAGTATGGGTTGCAGATAGGCTGGCATTATACCGCTGGAAAAGTAAATGGTGTTTCTGTCGCAGAAATTACAGCCGAAGTTACTGAAAAATGAACTGGATATACATGGCATTATCGTACGCTCCTTTACCAAGAACCAAAATCGGACGAGTGAGTGAGTGACTGTGAGACAGAGAGAAACAGAGACAGAGAGAGAAAGAGAGTTTTAAGTTATGATACCCCACACCTTACAAGATTCAATGCAATTATTCTATCATACAGATGTATATGCCTGACAATGTGACAAATCAAACAAGAACACATTCAGACGTGGTATAATCACCATTAAGAAAGATGTTAATGGGACGCCTCGAGTGATGTGACAAAGATTTGGACCATTTCAACTTTGCCATCACCTTGGCTACGATGGCGTGAATATTGTTCGCTGATAAATGCTCATGACACACGGCAATACGTGCTTAAAGCACAGATTGGACATTCTGGAGTTGATAATGGCCGTAATTTTTAAGTTTACATTTGGTTTAGCACTTAACGGGTTTAGCATGATGTTAATACATTTTAACTGACCTGCTCTCTTTATATATATATATAATATCCGCAGACAGATCTGTTTCGCTGTATCACAGCTCATCAGTACGGTTAGACATCCGAATGCTTTTAACCCAGGTTTAAAACCCGACCGAATTAGCGTCAGTCGGCGATTCTACCTCAGAGCTATGGGAGCTCGATAGAAGGAGGTATATATATATATATAATATCCGCAGACAGATCTGTTTCGCTGTATCACAGCTCATCAGTACGGTTGGAAATCCGAATGTTTTTACCCAGGATTAAAACCCGACCGAATTGGCGTCAGTCGGCGATTCTATCTCTGAGCTATGGGGTAGAAGAAGACAGATTTATATATATTAGTCTACGAGATTATATTTATACTCGTCTCGATACCTTCCTCGAAAAAATGTTTGAAAAAAAAAGAAAGAGCTTAGGGCATGAAAGACAGTCAAAAGTTTTCGGGCCGAAATCAACACGAAGCCCGGAGAAAAAAAAACCCGACACGAGTAATCATCTAACAGAAAACGCTCAATACAAAAGTAGACCAAACTAAATAAGTTTATATATATATATATATATATATATATATATATATATATATATATATATATATCCTTTCCAATCTTCTCACTTTTTTTTTTCAATTAGTAGATAGGCTAAACTATCGCCCGGTTCACACTCCACCCTCGTCTATTGAACAGGTGAAGAGGCTCATCCCTTGTTTCCTGTTTAGGATGCGGTTTCCGGTTTTCTCTTTTCCAATCTTCTCACTTTTTTCTTTTTCAATTGGAGTAGATAGACTAAACTATTGCCCGGTTCACACTCCACCCTCGTCTATTGAACAGGTGAAGAGGCTCATCTCTTGTTTCTTGTTTCTTGTTTAGGATGCGGTTTCGGTTTTCTCTTTTCTAATCTTTTCACTCCTATGTAGTCCCCTGCACATTAGTGGCGTTACCGCCTTGCTCGGTGTGATATGATTATAAAAAATATACATATATTTCTACCGGTCTGATTATTTACGATAAATTTTTGTTACGAAAATGTGTGTCATTAGGCAGGATTCGACACTGCGACAAGCCACCAATTAAGCTGGCGAGTCTTAGACCACTCTTAGACCGCGAATAACCAACAGTCTACACAAAATCAAATCAAGCCTATACAACACAATTTTCGATTCACGTAAATAACTATATCTGCTCTGAAATGTATCGTAATATCAACAATTGTAAACATGCTAAGAAAATTAACGAAACAATAATAACCCACAATTTGAAATTCTTAGTTTGAACATTATTTTTTGATCGATACTCGTATTTAACTATAAACAAATAATGTTATATTATAAACAGAATATCTACTTAAATATGAATATCGATCCAAAATAATGTTTGAACAAATAATTTCATATATATATATGAAATAATGACATATCCAGAAAACGTGGATGATAATACAAAAATTTTATCTACTTAATATAAAATATTAAATGGATAAAAATAGAGAGCTCAATGGGTATTATTCAGAGCAATATGATATACAGAAAAGAAAACTCATCACAAAAAGAGTGAAAATAAAATTAAAATAATAATAATAATAGGTAATAAATCAGAAATAAAAAAGAAGATTCACAATAGAAAACAATGGAATTTGCTAGAAATCTTTAGTAGAAATAATAAAATCCTACTAAACAGGTAATTTAAATTTATTTTTGTGACGTCATTTAAAAATAACTTCATTTCGTTGCTTCAAAAGCTGGTTATTTCCACTAAGTTAAATTATTTTTATTTATTTCACTTAAGCATTGGCTACGTCTATTTCTAAAGCTAAGTTCGTGATTTTTCAGTAATCATCCATTCACTCTGTGGAGAGAGACCTCTGTCTTTTAATTCCTAGAAATATTTAGACAGAGCGGTCTGGAATTGGAGGAAATAAAGAATACGTGTGATTAGAAAACATCTATCATTATTTATCGTATGTATTCCTTCTTTAACCACCTTACATACCAAAATATCAAATTGTACCTAGCTTTATCTCAATAAGAAAAAACAGGGGTTCAACAACAGAGTCAAAATTTAGGTCTTTATGTGTGAAGACATCATGACGATGCCTTCAAGAAACTTTGAAGTCGGTATGATTCTGCTCAGTTAAGTAATAAACTTCTTAGCTTTTTCATATAAGTACAGGTAAAGAGAACCAACAGTTTTACAATTCCGAGTTCTCTGGCATTTACTTTATTTTACTTCAAAAAGTGCTCTATACAATAAATTGTGTAATGCATTATATAATCATATAAAAAAGAAAAGAGATGAAGAAAGAAAACATTTGATATATTTTTATCTAACTTAAAGGAACTTTTGAGTAATATACTATTTTCATTTCGAATTAGAATGCATTTTATTCTAATTTTTAATTTTTTTTATTTATAAATAACATTTAATTATTACAAAAAATTATATAAATACATATTTAATTATTACAAAAATTAAATTATAAATTATTTTTTTGTAATAATTAAATAGATATCTAAAAGATTATATTATGATATTAAGAAATGTATAATAATAATAATAATAATAATAATAATAATAATAATAATAGAAAATAAAATTAATTCTAAGAAATTAATAAATAAATGGATATTTAAAAAATAAAAAAATGTTATTTATAGTTTGAAATTTTTGAAAAATTAGAATAAAATGCATTCTGAATCGAAATAAAAATAGTATATTTACTCAAACGTCCCATTAAGTTGGATAAACATTCTTTCTTCATCTCTTTTTTGTTTTCTTTTTCTTTTTTGTTTTCGAAAATGTTAGGATATGGAGAAAGCTGAAAGAAAAAAATTGGAACAATAATGGATATATCAACGGAAATAGGGTATAGCTAGGGCTGTTAAAAATTAGGTTGACACTTTGGCCGTTAAGATTGAATGAAGAAATCATGTATTCTCAAAAAATATAAACTTTTTTCAAATAGTTTTGTGGATTCCGGATGAGGAACCGCACAAAATAATAAATAACAAAAACAGATATCGAGATAGAAAATGTAATTTATATTGAACGTAATATACAAACTGGAACGCGGTTTGTCCATTTAAGAATACTATTAGTAGAGATAAATATATACAGTCTTGAAGTGAAATAGTAGGTCCGGCTAACTGATTCTAGCTGAATTGCTCAGAGCAAGTGCAACTACAACTGTGATCCCAGATCCAACTTGCAATTAAACTCATTATTTAGTTGTCCCTCCCAGTAAGGGCAACATGTGACACATGGTCAGTTTAACTGGGATTTCCGGGCCATTTGGCCCGGCCAAAAAATGTCTCTATTTTTACCCAGTCGTACCTCTACCCTTCGGCGGAACCACGACTGGGTTATTGCTCTCTGCTCGGAAGCAGAGAGCGCCCTCTACCCGAAGGCAGAGAGATGACAGTGTCATAGTTGCAGAGGCAAATGTCAACTGACAACTCGACTTGCAATTAAACTCTGCTGTTCTCTCTATAGGCAGGATCATATGTACACACAGGCGAGTCCATTATTATGTACAAAGGGGTGATCCCCAATAAAAATTAAGATAAAAAGGATACTATTAAAAAATGAGTAATGGTTCACAATAGTTCATCTAACAATAATATATGAGAATATTACTACTCGTATTAATACTGCTAATGTAATATAAACAAGTAATTAAGATGAAAGAAAAAATAGTAAAAAAAGAATAATAGTTGACAATACTTCATATAATAAAACTACAGATATCCGAAGTCGATTGGTATGGCGAAGAACGCATTCCAGAAGCTGAGTAAAGTATTAAGAGACAGGAAGATTTTACTCGAAACAAAGAAGAGAGTACTGGATGGCTATGTGGTGTCAGTTCTTTCATATGGCAGTGAATGCTCGACAACATCATCAAAGATGAAGGAAAAACGCTAAGCACCTGAAATGTGGTTCCACAGAAGGATGCTGCGAATAACATGGATCGAGTATGTCAGCATTGATGAGGTTTTAGAAATGATGGAAACTAAAAGGAAATTAATACTGAGCATCAGGAAGAGACAGCTGAAGTTCCTGGGACACGCTATGAGGAAGGAAGGTTTGAAGAACCTGATACTAACAGGCCAGACAGAGGGAAAACGAGACAGGGGAAAGCAGCGGATAACATATTTGAAGGACCTAATCAGGTGGATGATAGAACGAGTGTTGCATGGTGTACCAGGAGAAAGCGTGCTAAGAGCCACCAGTAATAGGGAGGCGTGGAAAGCCATGATCGCCTATGTCCTGAAAGGACAGGGCACATAAAATAAGAAGAATATTATTAATGTAATAAGAATTAAGCAAAATTACATTGTAAGAATTACTATTCAAAAATATCTGTTCGTGCAAGGAATACTGCTGCCATATATGGTCAGGCACACCCGCTGTTTATCTCAGTGCTCTCGATAGGCTCCAAAGAAGAATCAGTAAGGTGATAGGTACTGACTTATGGGCTCGACTTCAGCCGTTTTCTCACAGATGGGATGTGGCTTCGTTTGTCTGTTCTATAAATATTTTCAGGGCCTCTGCTCCGGAGAACTTAAGTCACTAGTGCCCCTGCCACAGGAGTTTACTTGTGCATCCAGACTGGCAACTGGGTCTCACCCATTCACAATTAGATCAACCAAATGCAGCCGACAATTCTACTCCATCAGCTTCTTTTCTCGCACTTCTCGCCTGTGGAACTCTCTTCCATCAGTCTTCCTGATGGCTACAACCTCCAGGAATTTAAATGCAATGTCAATACCCATCCCTTAACCACTTGACTCCAGTTCTTTCTACATCACCCTGTATATTTTCTCTTCTCTTTACCTTTGCAAATGCCATCACACCTTATTCCCGTTCGTTTCTTGCTCCTTTCTCTGACTGGTTCGTCTTTCTCTTCACTCTCTTCCTATCTAACCTTTTACTCTTATGTAGTCCTCTGTGCATTACTGGCGTTACCGCCTTGCTTAGGAAGAAACGATTAAAAAAAATATGGTCGAAAATGGTTCATCTAATATTAATTCAGTAGAATATTTCTTCACTAAAACTATTAATGTATTATGAATTATCCAAAATTAAAATGAAAGAAATACTTGCTAAAATAAATAATAGTAAATTTTCATCTAATAATATATCAAGAAAATATTATAACAGCAAATACTTCTAATGTAATAAAAAGCAAAATACTAGTAACAAAATAAATAATGGTATTCAATGTTTCATCCCAATAAAAATTAAAGAGAATAATACTACTAATAATACTACTATGTTAATAAAAGACAAATAAAATTAAGATGAAAGTCATGACTTTCAAAGATGACTAGTCGAAAATGAATAATGGTTGTCAATATTTCATCTAATAAGAATTCAAGAGAATATTACTACTACTAATACTAGAAATGTAATAAAACATTGAAATTAGTTGAAAGAAATACTAGTCAAAAATGAGTAATGGCTGACAATGATTCCTCTCATAAAAAATCAATACAATATTCAGTCAGTTAAGTGCCATACGTGAAATACGCTTGAGCGATCATGTCTCAAAAGAGGCATGACTGACTGGGCAAAAGATTATCCCGCAGTAGGTTGCCAGTGCTTTTCTGAAATAGACTGATTGCCTACCAAAGCTATAGAACCCAATCTGTCCTGTTATTTAACCCATATCTGGAGGTAAGAGATGGATTAATACCTTTCCCAAGGGTATTTGCGCGTAAGTGAATGCAGGGAACTCAACTGGAATCCGAACTAGGGTCCTCGATTTCTCGTTCCGAGCCGATATCCAATGAACCACAACGCACATCATTAGTACAATATTACCAATACTAATACTAGAATTGTAATAAAAACTTAAATTAAATGAAAGAAATACTAGTCAAAAATGAATAATGGTTGATAATGGCTCCTCTCATAAAAAATCAATAGAATATTACTGTTACTAATACTAGTAATGTAATAAAGTATTGAAATTAAATTAAAGAAATACTAGTCAAAAATGAATAATTATTGGCAATGGTCCCTCTCATAAAAATTCAATAGAATATTACTAATACTAATGCTAGTTATGTAATAAAAAATGAAATTAAATGAAAGAAATACTAGTCAAAAATGAATAATGGTTGACAATGTCTCCTCTCATAAAATATCAATAGAATTTTACTAATACTAATACTAGTAATAAAACATTGAATCTGAAATTAAAGAATTACTAGTCAAAAATGTATAATGGTTGAAAATTGCTCCTCTGATAAAAAATCCAATAGAATATTATTAATACTAATACTAGTAATGTAATAAAAAATGAAATTAAAATGAAAGATTTACTAGTCAGAAATAAATAATGGTTGACAATGGTCCCTCTCACAAAAATTCAATATAATATTACTAATACTAATGTTAGAATTGTAATAAAAAAATTAAAATTAAATGAACGAAATACTTGTCAAAAATGAATGATGGTTAACAATGCTTCCTCTCATAAAAATTCAATAGTATATTACCAATACTAATACTAGAAATGTAATAAAAAAGTAAAATCAAATGAAAGAAATACTAGTCAAAAATGAATAATTGTTGACAATGACTCCTCTCATAAAATACCAATAGAAATTTACTAATACTAATACTAGTAAAGTAATAACACATTGAATTTAAAATTAAAGAATTAGGAGTCAAAAATTGCTCCTCTCATAAAAAATCAATAGAATATTATTAATACTACTAATGTAATAAAAAATGTATTAAAATGAAAGATTTACTAGTCAGAAATAAATATTGGTTGTCAATGGTTCCTATCATAAAAAATCAATATTATATTACTAATACTAATACTAATGCTAATACTAGTAGTGTAATAAAAAGATGAAATTAAATAAATGAAATACTAGTCAAAAATGAATAATGGTTGAAAATGGCTCCTCTCATAAAAATTCAATGGAATGTTTCTACTACTAATGTAATGAAAAGCAAGTGAAATTTAAATGAATTAATACTAGTTAAAAATGAATAAGCAGATGGTGAGACATAAACCCTTGTTCATGATGTTTCACGCTGAGATCACTTCTTTGAGAATCAACTGCTTGTCAAATCAACTATGATAAGACTCGAATCTGAGTCTCACGGTCATAAATCGAACGCCCTAACTTGCCCAATACCTACCCACATACATACATATGTGTATGTCTGTATGTATGTGTGTCTGCTTGTGTATTTCAAACGTATTTAAGTAACATTTTTAGACTCATTGTTAAACAGAACCGACAAATGATACCCGCTAAGCCTTTATGCGTGTCTCTTGTTGTTGAAAAACATTAATGTTATATATCTTATGAGATCGTATCTGTGTGTACAGTAAAGCCGCAAAATATATTTGTTATGCCAGAAAATAGGTCTACGTCTATATCGTGTTGAATGCACCGGTTCCCGTCCGATCACCGAAGTTAAGCATCATTGAGCCTGGTCAGTACTTAAATTGGTAACCATTTGGGATTATCAGGTGCTGTAAACGAAAGGACCAAGAATGGTTCACCGGTCCTCCAGGTTTTGGAGTGCAGGGCTAACAACCTTGCCCCATAAAAAAACAGTTTGTTACTGAAACAGCAACAAAAAGTTACTGCCCTATGCACCATTTGGGTGTGATGGATAAATGAGGATGCCAGAAAATGTCTCTGGTGACGATTGACCAGTCATCTTGCTTTGCAAAGGGCAATACACATTAACACAAGTCACATCCAAGTCTCCCATGTTAATTTCTGTCAGATTTCTAGTCGAGGATACTATAGTTATCTGCTACAGTAACGATCAAGAAAACAAGTACAAATCCCAGAGGCCTTTTCATTAAAAGAAAATAACCGACAAAAAATAACTTTATTTCAGTCACTGTTCGAGATTGCCTGCTTTCAAAATTGTTAAAATATTTTTCGTGTGGTACTTAAATTTATTCATAATCCTTCAATTCAAATATTAACCCGCCAGAGATATAACATTATAGTGGCTTTCGGTCTACCTTTACCTAAAGATGCTCGACAATACTCAAATTTTAATGTTTCGTTGTTGGTAATTTCTCGTACTGACTTTGCCTGAGATAAAACGATTAATTTATGTTTAGATATATAATACTGACATATGTGGTCGGGTGCCCCTGCTATCCACCTAGGGGTCCTTGACAAAATCCAACAAAGAATCGGTAATGTGAGCAATCTCGACCTGGCAGCACAGATACAGTCATTTTCTCACTGGGACAATATGGCTACAATGTGTCTCTTCTACAAATATTTTCATTGCTTCTGCTCTGATGAACTTAGCTCCCTGGTTCCTCCTATGTATGTATTTACTCGAGCCACAAGATTAGCAACTAATAGCATCCCAATAAATTCTAAACGCAAATTCTACTCCATCAGCTTCTTTTCTCACGCTTCCTGCCTGTGGAATTCCCTTCTGTTTACTTGCTTCCCCGACAGCTACAATCTCCAAGAATTTAAATGTAAAGTCAATAGTCATCTCCTATTTCACTAACTTGCATCCTCTCTCTCATACAGTTTTTCCGTCCACTCCACTATCATCAGTATTCTCATCCTTCTCCTACCCACTTCCTGAAATCCCCTATAACCTGTCACTCTTTCTCATAGCTTTCCTCTTATATAACCCCCTGCTCAACAGTAGCAGTAAACTGACTTGCTTGGGGTGATATGTTTAAAAAAAATGTGTGTGACAGCCTGGGAATATCACATGCTGTAAACTTAGGTGTGCTGATATGTCGCTAAGCCAAAAAACAAAAACAGATAAAAATGGTTGAAATGAGCTCATTCACCAGTCATCCAATAGCAGTCCCCGACAGTCACCGACAGCTACACTCTCCAAGAATTTAAATCTAAAGTCAATAGTCATCTCCTCTCTCACTAACTTGCAACCTCTCTCTCTCTCTCTCTCTCTCTCTCTCATGGTCCTTTCTCCGTCCACTACACCCTCATCAGTATTTTTTTACCCACTTCCTGACACCCCCTATAACCTGTTACTCTTTCTTATGTCTTTCTTCCTATGTAACCCCCTGCGCACCAGTGGCAGTAAACTGCCTCACCTAGGGCGATATGATTATAAAAAAAATACAGAACGTATAAAAACTAATTTTACAAACATTGCAGGCAGGTTTAAAACAAGGTCAAAAGTTATATTAACTTTTGACCTTGTTTAAAACTTGCCTACAATGTTTGTAAAATTATTTTTTATACGTTCTGTATTTTTGTGTGTATTTTGTGTATTTAATTGTTTATTTATTTTTTTTTTGTGTGTGTGTATTTCGTGTATTTAACCATATGTCCACAAATACTTCGTTTTTAGTTATTAATTTTAAAGAAAATTTAAGGAAATTATTGGCATGGAGATGATGGTACATTTGTCATTAGTGTGCATTTGTGGCTAGTCTGTCTTCAGCGTTTAAAGTGTGTAGTAGTGAGTTAACTGAGCATTGTTCCGTTTAATTATGGCAGGATATTCGAATCGCAGGCAAATATGGTTTTTACATACGGCCGCCACAATGTGTACCAGAATGTGTTTCCAGACCGAACGCAGTCGATCCATCCAACATTATATTTTATCTCGATTTTGTGTCAGGATCCCGCACGAAAGTTTCTAAATATATTTTTGATACACCCTTTATCTATATATATATTATGAACTATCCCGTCGATTTCGAAGGATGAGTGTCTAAATCAGTTAGACTGCTACACAATTGTTTAGAGTGGTGAAAGGCTTGTGTAGCACTATCCACAAATTTTGAAACCGCTGACAACAAAGAACTGGCGCAGAATTTTATCACAGACCTCATGAACAGCAGACCTCAGTTATTTAACACATGACTGGAGGGAAGGGTTGGATTAATACCTTTCCCATGAATACCAGTGCGTAAGAGAATGCAGAGTGTTCGACTGGAATTCGGCTCACCGATTTCCCTTTCCGAGCCGACATTCACACTACCACAACGCACATCCGTCAATAAACGCTTAGAGCAACTGGTATTCCCAAGCGGTCACTCATCTAAGTACGTTGTTTAACTTCGAGGATCGAGCGATATATATATATATATATATATATCCAAGTATGGGTGGAATAATATTCCCCATCCAAAGAAACACTATTTTTTAAAAAGTGCTCAATACAAAGTAGAGCTAATAATAATAATATTTATTAATAAATTATAACATTGATATGTTACAATATCACTACAAAAGTAGCTATTTTGTTTCGACACTTTTTGTGTCATATCAAGTGATATGGTTATTTAAAAAAAAAATCATTTTTTTTAAAATAACCACATCACTTGATAAGACACAAAAAGTGTCGAAACAAAATAGCTACTTTTGTAGTGATATTGTAACATATCAATGTTATAATTTATTAATAAATATTATTATATATATATATATATATATATATATATATATATATATATATATATATTCTGTATTTGGCAGCGGTATCTCTTTTATACAGATTTCATAAAAAAAATGACAAAGAAGGTATTATCCTTAAGTTTTTATATAATTTTTCATGTGTTCGGATATTTTTTCTTTTCAAAACTCAAATTATATAAAAATTATCCAAAGGTTCTGTACTTTCGAGCGCTTTCGGTAGTACTTTTAGCCATTATCAAGGATTAACTTTGTTTTAATTATTTTTAATTTTGTATATATATATATATATATATATATATATATATACTACCTGCCATAATTATTAGACACCCAATTATTTGTAAAAAAATATGTATTTCATACTATTTTTTAGTATTTATTGCCAAGTAAATAATTGTAAATGAAAATAGAATGGTTTGTTTGTTAATATTGCACAATAACATGTACATCAAATTAATTTATAAATATTTAATAATTACCTATATCGCAGTTTCATCAATGAAGAATGAAGAAAATTTAGTGTGATTCGGACGAGTTCATCTTTGCTTCCTTGCCTTGTAAAATTAATATTTAAAAGTAATAATAACAAAAGAACCATTCTATTTTCATTTGGCAATAAATACTAAAAAGCGTATGAAATACATCATTTCTTTTAAAAAGCTGGGGTCGCCTCATAATCATGGCCCGTAGTATATATATATATATGAAGAGATGCGGTGGAAAAGATTCTTCTACCTCGAATTAGTTTATACTTCTGACCACCAAGCTGACACATACACAACTCAAAACACAAAGACCCCACCTCACTGTAAATTCCAGGATTTCTTGGAGAGAGACTTATTCAACTTAATTCTCAAAATTAAATTACGCACGTCATTTAACAATTTCAGAAACATTAAAAATGATATTAACACCATTAGAAATTCTAAGGACATCTTGATCAAGTCTGATAAATCTAGAAACATGCAAACCCACACACTACCTTAAACCTCTTAACAATAAAATTACCAGCACTTATAAATTACATAGATTCAGCAAAATAATTTCGGAAATCGACAGTTATACAACCGGTTGTGCTTGTGAACTAAATATTGTTGCTAAGGTAGGAAAAATGTCTTCTAAAGGCGCTTACATTTCATTCAAAAACCACAAATCTAACTTTAATAATAGATTACAAACAAGGTTAAATAGTTCTACTTAAAGTGGATTAGGATTAGGTTAATCTCTAGGAAAATTAAGAAAAGAATAACTGAGGAAATACTGTTCGTTCTTTGCTACGATCTCTGGAAGGTTTCTTTCAATACCTTTAATTGGTTTATCAATATTAAAGAAAAAAAACTAAAATATTTTTATTTAAATTTGACATTGTTGATTTCTATTGTTCCATTTCTAATAACTTCCTAAATTGCTGTATTAAATTTGCTAAAAAATATGTAGAGATCACCGATATGGATATGAATTATTCTAACAGCTAGAAAGTCGATTTTAACATTTGACTATTCCACCAGGGCCAAAAGTCCCTATAACAAATTTAATGTCTTATAGGGATATATGATTCAAACCAATTTGCTGAACTGGTAGATATTTATATCTTAGATACCTTAAGTAAAATTTTAGACTGCATATGAATTGACTTATTCCGTGAGGACAGTCTTATGTTCATTCGTAATAGCAATGAGATCTTGACTAGTATAATCCATAAGAAATTTAATTATGGCCCTTAAATTACTATGTTTTAAAATTGAGGTCTCTTCTAACCTGAAAATGTGCAATTTTTTTGACACCTCCCTTAATCTAAATGACAATTCCTACAAAACTTATCTTTAAGAAATTATATCCCCAGATATATTAACGTTAATTCCAACCCCCAGATGTATTAACGTTAATTCCAAACAAATACCTAATACTGTTAGTACCAGAATTAACCGGTTGTCTTCCAATCTTAAGATCTTCAATGAAAATAAAAAGTTATATAATAAAGCCCCTAGGAGAGCTGCTTTAAGGACAAATTGATATATATAAAAGTGTTGTTAAATTTAAATCATCTGA
Source organism: Ascarosepion bandense (assembly GCA_037127315.1). NCBI lineage: Eukaryota > Metazoa > Mollusca > Cephalopoda > Sepiida > Sepiidae > Ascarosepion > Ascarosepion bandense. The sequence continues at coordinate 184,054 of JBBBDQ010000285.1, read as the reverse complement.
AACAAGAAGTAGATGTAAAAAAAGTAAAATTATATGGTTTAACCCTCCTTTTTGTAGACTATCTAAATACCTTCAGAAATTGGTAAGTAAACGTTTTCATACCAACAATCCCCTATGCAGAATCTTTAATAAAAATACAAATAAAATTAGATATTATTGCACACATAATATAGATAATATCGCTAATTACCACAATACACAGATTTAAAGAGTTTAGATAGCACTAATATTAAAACTGGTATAATAACCTATTGCAATTACAGGGCTTTTAACGTTTGTCCCGTGAAAGGTAAATGTAAGTTCTCTGAATTGACCTACCAAGCCAACATCACGGCCAAAAATAACAAAAATTGTTATCAAGTTTACATTGGAATTTCGACAGAGAATTTAAACAAGGTTACTATTCCCATAAACACTTCTTTTCCAACCACAATCTACAATTCCAAACTTTCCTTTCCCAAAGATTTTGGGAAATGAAAGAGAAGGGACTTAACCCATAAGTTCGGTGCGGAACTAAATAAGCTTCACGATAGATGCAGTTTATGTTCAGATTAAATATTTAAAATATTAAAATATTCGAAACAAAATTTGATTTTGAACTTACGAAAAAGAAATATTAGCAAATGCCGTCTTAACTTTAAATTTAGATATAAACATCCTAATAATTAATCCAAAATTAAACGCCTTTAAATAGTTGTTTCTTTTATTCTTGTTAAATTTATAATTAGATTAGATTATACAATAACTTCCCTTTCTTAAATTTATATTTCTTCTAGTTCTATCGTTATGTTTTAACTTATATTTCCCCGGCTAGTTTTCTTGTTAATGCCGTCATAGATTTAAATGTATTTCCAAATTAACCCTAAATTAAATATTTTTTAAATAGTTGCTTTAAGTCTTCTTAGAAGCCATATTTTGTTTTTAATCATATCACCTCGAGCAAGGCGGTAACCCCACTGATGTGCAGGGGGCTACGTAAGAGTGAAAAGATTAGAAGAGAGGAAGCCGGAAACCACATCCTAAACAGGGAACAAGGGATGAGCCTCTACACCTGTTCAATAGACATGGGTGGAGTGTGAACCGGGCGATAGTTTAGTCTATCTACTCCAATTGAAAAAAAAACAGTGAGAAGATTTGAAAAATGAAAGCCGGAAACCACATCCTAAACAGGGAACACGGGATGAGCCTCTACACTTGTTCAAATTTGCCACAAACTGTATTTAGCTAGATACAATTTTATGTTGTTTCTTCTATCTGTCTCACAGAGTTGAGCAGAAAAGTTAAGGCAAAAGGAGAGTATTATATTTCTTAAATAATTTTGTTTAATGTAAATCTTACGTAAGGATGTTTTCTGGCTAAGTATAGATAAGGACATGCGTTGTGGTGCAGGGGACATCGACTCGGAACAAGAGGACTAATTCCCCCTAATTACTGCTTAATAATATAATACATCTCTTCCCCGTCCAGCAAGGAGTCAAATGGCAGGACAGACCGGGCTCGACAGCCCAGGCTGGCAACCAGTTCACCACAGAAAGCAACGGTAACCGACCGCGGGACAACTCCCCGCCCAGTCAGCCACGTCACCCTCGAGGCACGTAGCCCAAGGCATGTATCACGTATTCTTTTTTAATCATATCACACCGAGCAAGGCAGTAACGCCACTGATGTGCAAGGGGCTACGTAAGAGTGAAAAGAATGGAGAAGAAGAAGCCGGAAACCACATCCTAAGCAAGGAACAAAGGATGATCCTCTTCACCTGTTCAATAAAATTACTTTATACCGTAACTTCCCGATCTTAAATCTATTTCCATTCCAGCTCTATGTTTTATTTTTAACTTGTGGTGCAGTGGAACAACAAATCAGGGCGCCGAGTTCGAATTTCAGTTGAGTTCCTTGCATTCACTTACGCACAAATACCCTTGGGAAAGTTATTAATCCGTCTATTCCCTCTAGTTATGGCTTAAATATGGCGGATTGGGTTCTTATAGCCTTGGTTGGCAACCAGTCTACCGCAGAAAGCAATGGCAACCTGCTGTGGGATAATCTTCTGCCCAAAACGTTTATCACGTATGACACTTAACTGACTGACTGAATATAATAGTTGGAGACATAATTAAAACTTGTACTGGGCATAAAATGGGGGATCTATTTTCTATTGTTATGAAGTAATAAACTGATCCTCCACTAATTATACTTAATATAATAATGTAATATAATCTATCTCTTCTCCCTCCAGCTATGAGTTAAACAGCATTACGTATTGGGTACTATAGCCTTGGTTGGTAACCAATCTACCGCATAAAGTAATGGCAACCTACTGCGGGATAATCTTCTGCTCAGTCAGTCATGTTCCTTTCGAGACATGATCGCCCAAAGCGTGTATCACCTATGGCACTTAACTGACTGACTGAATCTTGTTTCATTGATACAGTTGCTGGGTAAAAGTAAACAAAGTTTTTTCTTCATCTTCTTTTTACAATATACACATTTATTCATAAAAAAAGTGTATATTTCTTGATCTTCAAATTGTTTGCTTTTCATATCCATCATGGCCGGCATACCACCATAAAATAAAAGAGAGACGCCGAAATGTAATTTCTTCTGGTAAATTGGGTCTTTCGTATTATAGGATACAAATCTTATATTATAGACTGGAACCCTCACATATCATTCGATATTCTTTTCCTTGTTTTTATAATCATATCGCCCCAAGTAAGTGTGACAAGTTATAGTGGGTGTCAGGTAATGAGTAAGCAAAGGATGAGAGAATTGATGAGAGTGGATTGGACGGATAGGGGGGCATAAGAGAGAGAGAGAGAGGACTATTGACGTTACACTTAAATTCTTCGAGATTGTAACTTTCCGGAAAGCAAGTAAATGGAAAGGAATTCTATAGACGGGAAGTGCGAGAAAAGAAGCTGATGGAGTATAATTTGCTTTTCAATTTATTGGTAAAAGGGTGGGACCTAGTTGCAAATCTTTTGGCTCGGGTAAATTTATATATAGGGGGCACCAGTGAGCTAAGTTCATCGGAGCAGAAGCCGTGAAAGTATTTGTAGAAGAAACACCGCGAAGCAACATTGCGCCGGTGAGAATGTGACTGTATCTGAGCTGCCAAGTTGGGATCGATCACATTACAGATTCTCAGTTGGATTTTGTCAAGGACACCTAGGTGGATAGTATAAGCACGCGACCAGTTATGTCAGCAGTATTCAATGCACGGGCGAATGGTAGATTTATATATGTGCAAGATTATTGCAGGCGAAAAAAAACTTCCTGGCCCTATACAGAGAACCGACTTTTTTTTTTTTTTAATCATTTCACCCCGAGCAAGGCAGAAACACCACTGATGTGCAGGGGGTTACATAAATGTAGAAAGATTAATTAGAAAAGAGTGAGGAGTACAAGCTAGTTAGAAAGGAACAATAGAAAGCTGAGAAAGCAGGTGCAATGACAGATACATGGGCGGAGAGAAAGTGAAGATTATACAGGGGAGGGGAGAGAGCTAGAGTCCAGTGATTAGTAGGTGAGTATTAACTTTGCTTTTAAATTTCTGGAGGTCGTAGCCGTCAGGAAAGCAAGAATACGGGAGTGAGTTCCACAGGCGGGAAGTGCGAGAGAGGAAGCTGCAGGAGTAGAATTGTCGTCTGCATTTGGCTAACCTGACTGTGAATGGGTGGGACCCAGTTGCCAGTCTGGTTGCACGGGTAAACAACTGTTGAGGAGGCATCAGTGACGTAAGCTCATCCGAGCAGAATCCATGAAAGTATTTGTAGAAGAGACAGAGGGAGGCCACATTTCAACGATGGGAAAGTGGCTGCAGTCGAGTGGCCAGATCAGTATCTATCACATTACAGACTCTCCTTTGGAGCTTGTCAAGAACACTGAGGAGAACGGCAGGGGCACCTGACCATAAATGGCAGCAGTACTCCATGCACGGACGGATGGTTGACTTGTATATATGCAGGATGGATTCAGGCGGAAAAAACATCCTGGATCGACATAGTGACCCAATCTTCTTAGCAGTAGATTTTGCTATGGATTCAATATAGTGGTTCCATTTGAGGTCTGAGGACAGGGTAAGTCCGAGGAGGCGTAGTGTATTACTCTCCGGGAGAATCATTTGGTCCATGCTTATGGGAGGCAGAAGAGGTTGCCTGTAATGGTTGACAGACAATAGTTTGGTCTTAGAGGAATTGAAGTTGACAAGACACTTCTTGCCCCAGTTCACCACAGAGGGTAGATCCCGCTCAAGGTCAGCAGCGAGATTATGTCTGTCCGCCACGACAGGTTTCTTACTGGAGCGGGAGTATATTGTAGTGTCATCTGCGTAGATGCCTACTTGGGACTCGATCTCATCTGGGAGGTCGTTGATGAAAATAAGGAAAAGCGTCGGGCCCAGGATAGAGCCCTGTGGGAAACACCAGCATTCGTGCTGTAGGATGAAGAGGCACGCCCATTCAGAACGACCTTCATTTTGCAGTTATTTAAGAAAGATTGGATTAGGTCAAGAAGGCGACCAGTAATACCATAACCGCGTAGTTTGCATAGGAGGCCAGGGTGCCAAACCCGGTCGAAAGCCTTGGAGATGTCCAGAGCAAGCGCGCGAGCCTCGTCAGACTCATCAAGGGCCTGTAGCATGTACTCCGTTACAGTTGTTAGCAGGTCGGCTGTGGACCTGTCAAATCGGAATCCATATTGCCTGTCGGAGAACAGTTTGAGGGCGGTGAGATGATGAACTATTTCAGCATTGATTATAGCCTCGAATACTTTCCCGAATATCGGTAGAAGACTGATAGGGCAATAGTTGGATGGGTCCGAGGGTTCACCACAGTTCTTAAAGACAGGAACGACAGAGGAAAGCAGGAAGCAGAAAGGCAGTAGTTAAACAGTTTAGAGAGGACAGGGGTAAGTTCAGGGGCACACCTCTTAAGGACTATCACCGGGATTCCATCGTCTCCACACGCCTTATGGGAGTCGAGTTTTGAAATTACTCGGGATACTACTGTCGGGGTAATATATACGTCGTGCAGTTTGGCCTCAGTTCTAATAGGGAAGTCGGGTGGGTGCACTCCGGACGAGTCGAATGTGGAGTTGGATGAGAATCTGCGGGCAAAGCACTCAGCTTTGTACGCAGATGATGTGAGAACATCAAATCCATGGATTAAAGGAGGTATTGAGGATTTCCTATTGTTGAGCACTCGTTTACAAATCCTCCAATAGTCCTTGGAGCCGAAATTGCGGTCAGCTATGTGCTGTCGCATTCTCTCAGCAAACAACTGTTTGGCGTCATTTAGGGTTCTCTTGCACTCACTGCGAGCAGATGTGAACAGGCGCCTATTGTGATCAGTTGGCTGTCTCCGGAATAGACGGAAGTAATGGTTCCTGTGGGCAATGGCGGCTGAGCAGGCCGGAGAGAACCACGGAGAGGAATGAGGTTTTAAGCAATACTTCCTGGTGGGTATGAAGGCATCAATGCCAGCTTTCACCCATGACGAGACCTCAGAGGCACAGTCATGAACTGATAGGTCAAACACTTTTCCCCAAGGGACGTCGCAGAGGAAATCGCGAAAGGCATCCCAGTCAGCTTTTTGGTAGAGGTAGGAGGTTCTATAAATAGGGGGCTCCTGGGGGGGAGTGAGATTGAAAAGAAATACTGAGGGAGACTACAGCGTGGTCGGAGTTGCCGAGAGGGCAAAGCTGCGAGACTTGACAGCAGTCGGGCGCAGAGGTGAAACATATATCTAGCAGTGAGGAATGACCCGAGGGTGTGCTTGGGAAGCGAGTGGGGAAGTCCACCACTTGCGTAAGGGATTGGGAAATAGCAAAGTTCATGGCGTGAATGCCCGCCGAATCAGTAACGGCGTTTTCAAGCCACTCAGAGTGATGGGCATTGAGGTCTCCAAATCCAAATATGTGGGCAAATGGGTGATAGGAAACAGCCTTATCTATGTCGTCGGCAATGCTATCTAGTAGGGAGCAGTCAGGAGAGGAGGGAGAACGGTAAAGGAAAATAGGTAGCTAACCGAACTGAGGAGAGACAAGCGGAGACATATGTATTGGTGGTCAGTAGATTCGAGTGAAGTCACCCTAGTTATGGGGAGGTGTTCGCTGACATAAACACCCAGCCCATGCATGTGGACAGTGGAATCCTTCCTTAAAAGGGGAAGATAGCCAGGGATGCAGAGGTCAGAGGAGGGAATAGCTGAGTTGAGGTTAGTTTCGCAGAGCGCGAGGATGTCAGGGGACTTTTCATGCAGGAACGCTTCTACACTAGGAAAGATAGTACGAATGCCTCGGATATTAGTGAAGGAGAGGTTAATGGGCTTAGGTGGTTTGGATTTAACTGGTTTAGGGTCATTTCTGATTTGTTTCGTCATGTTTTTTGGTTATAGAAAGGGACCTAGGGTAGAGGATACAGGCGGTCAATACCCACGATCTGTGCTGGGAGGGAAACTGGCTAGGGCTGTAACAAGGTGTGGCGTCGGGGTTGCCCACCGAAAGCGCTTGCTGGGACACCTATCCATGCGCGACATGGCACTACAAGAACCCCGATATTATACAACTGTTGATCAGAGCAGCCGCTCTTGACGCTACGCAAGAGTTAGGGCTCCTAACTACCAGTCGGAAGCAGCAACCAGGAAACTGCCAACCCGGTACCCTCACAGTGATGAGCCATTGACACCAACCGGCCAGATCGCAGGAAACTCACGGAAGCACCAGTACCAAGGTCTGAAGGGAGAAAAGAGAAAACCGGAAATCACATCCTAAACAGGAAACAAGGAACGAGCCTCTACTCCAGTTCAATAGACGTGGGAGGAGTATTGACCGGGCGATAGTGTGACCTATCTACTCGTATTAAAAAAAAAAAAAAAAAAAAAAAACAAACACGAACAACCTTCGAAAAAACACAAAATTACAAAAGTGGAGTTAACTAAGTTTTAACTTAGTTAAAGTCCAAATGAACTCCAAAAAGGGGAAAAAAAAAACAACGAAAAACACATGACATAGGGCATTAAAAAATTGGTTCGTGGATTTGCTGACCTTGTAATTATGAGTTCCATCTCAGCGCTGGCTAGTGCGTAATTCTCGGTAACAAAACGAGATGCAGCTATACATTAGGGCGCGGAATGACAAGAGTCTACCAACGTAGATTAAACAAAGGCTCCAGTTTCCAGTTGCTTGTTGGTTACGCTGATAGACAAGCTGGATGTCTGAACAGCTAAAATACTGTGATAACAACTAGAAAGTTACGGGAATTAGCCCTCATTTAAATTGTGTAAATAATAATTCCGAAACCTAGAAATCCAGAAATAATATATCATTTTTATTAAGAAAAGCACTTTTGGTAAAGATGTGCGTTATGGTGCAGAAGATATCAGCTCGAAACGAAAACCGAGTTCGAATTCCAGTTGAATTCTTTGCGTTCACTTACGCGCAAATACACTTGGGAAAGGTATTAATCCATCTCTGTCTTCCAGTTATGGGTTAAATAACAGGACAGGTTGGGTTCTATAGCCTTGGCTGGCAACCAGTCTATCGCAGAAATTAATGGCAACCTTCTGTGGGATAATCTTTTGCCCAGTCAGTCATGTCATTTTGAGACATGATCGCACAGAGCGTGTATCACGTATGGTACGTAAGTGACTGACTGATTTTCGTAAACAGTATAGGGACAATAAGGTGGGGGCTAAAATTTTGTCTAGGCTAAAATTTCCGAAGTATGAATTAGGCTTGCCCCAATCATAACTCATGTGTTATTTTGGAATAGGCAAATTATGTTCAAGTATATTCGGAAAATGATTTTGTCAGGATTGAGATTTATGCTCTATGCATACTTGTAACTTGTTGGAGTTTTACATATATATATATATATATATATATATATATATATGGATAAAAGTAAACAAAGTTTCTACAGCTTACGATGGATAAATTGTCGTCTAAATGGTGAAAAAATGAAAATATCATTGAAATTTAATATTGAGATTTATGCTCTATGTATACTTGAAAATTGTTGAAGTTTTATATATATATATATAAGTAATCTCGGAACAAAAAATTATCTACAGTTTACGATGGATAAATTGTCGTCTAAATGGTGCAAAACTGAAAAAAACACTGACATTTCATTTTATCCGATACATTTAACAAAATTACACAAAAATATCTTGAAATAGTAAAGAGTATTTTTTTCAATAAACTCGCCATTGCTCAAATACCAAACGACTTCGGAATCTCCTGCAACTTTTCTGGGCGGTCTTCTTGTTAAAGTTACTGAATGCTGACAAAATCCTTGCCTTCAGCTCACCTTTGGTTTAAGAAGGAGTTTATTTGGTCTTTCGATCAACTGCACCCCATACATAGTAATCAAGGTAGTTACCGTCTGATGGTGGTCTTAGGAGTAAGTGAGAATGTGTTTCCGTCTGAGGAGTAAAAGTTTGACGTGGTAGCAGAAGTTGTCTGACGCCTCTGATTGGGTTCTTCTGCTTGTGTGGCATGGTGTTGAGTTTTCCAGCAGCCAACCTCTTGAGGCAGGACAGCACTGCCTCCTCAAGGCATTTGATGTAAGCCTCTGTGCTGAATTTTAGGGCCCGCAAGAAGATGAATGGAGGCATAACATCACCATCACCTTCGTAATCACCATTATGCGCACCCATCTCTTTCCGAATCTTCTGCACTGTCCTCAGATTGATACACAAACAAACTTCCAATGCGAATGCCAAGCACTACAGCCTGCTGATTCAAAATTTTTGACAGAGTGAATTAGTTCATTGTGCTTTTCTGTTCTCATAGGTGGTGCCCAACTGACCCTACTATGCAGCGCAGTCGACAAAATCAAAAACGATCAAACTCATTTGCCCGAAATTAAAAATCTATAATGGAAACAATTTATCCGTCGCAACCGATACAATCTTTTAAAAATGTCTTATTAAAAAATATCAAATTCTTGCACAATTCTCAGTATTTTTTTTTTTTTAATCATTTCACCCCGAGCAAGGCAGAAACGCCACTGATGTGCAGGGGGTTACATAAATGTAAAAAGATTAATTAGAAAAGAGTGAGGAGTACAAGCTAGTTAGAAAGGAACAATAGAAAGCTGAGAAAGCAGGTGCAATGACAGGTACATGGGCGGAGAGAAAGGGAAGGTTATACAGGGGAGGGGAGAGAGCTAGAGGCCAGTGGTTAGTAGGTGAGTATTAACTTTGCTTTTAAATTTCTGGAGGTCGTAGCCGTCAGGAAAGCAAGAATACGGGAGTGAGTTCCACAGGCGGGAAGTGCGAGAGAGGAAGCTGCAGGAGTAGAATTGTCGTCTGCTTTTGGCTAACCTGACTGTGAATGGGTGGGACCCAGTTGCCAGTCTGGTTGCACGGGTAAACACCTGTTGAGGAGGCATCAGTGACTTAAGCTCATCCGAGCAGAAGCCATGAAAGTATTTATAGAAGAGACAGAGGGAGGCCACATTTCGACGATGGGAAAGTGGCTGCAGACGAGTCGCCAGATCAGTACCTATCACATTACAGACTCTCCTTTGGAGCTTGTCAAGAACACTGAGGAGAACGGCAGGGGCACCTGACCATAAATGGCAGCAGTATGTAGCTTTTTCTACTCATGCCTTTCTTTACATATGTTCTGGGACTATTTTCTTTATTTTATTGTACGGTTTATAGTCACTGAGCTTTTTTCTATAAAAAGACAACTTATAATGGAGTACAGGAGATGAAAAGTGCGATATAGAGATCCGAAGGCCAATTGGCATAGCAAAGGATGCTTTCCAGAAGCTGAGTAAAGTACTAAGACAGAGGAAAATTTCCCTAGAAACAAAGAAGAGAGTACTGGATTACTATTTGATGTCAGTTCTTCAATATGGCAATGATTGCTGGGCAATATCATCGAAGATGAGGAAAAAACTTGAAGCAGCGGAAATGTGGTTTTACAGAAGGATGCTGCGAATATCATGGACCGAACATGTGAGCAATGATGAGGTTTTGGAAAGAATGGCATTGAAAAAAGAAATAATAGTGAGCATCAGGAAAAGACAACTAAAGATGCTGGGAGATGGAGAAGGAAAAAGAGACAGGGGAAGGCCGCGGATAACATATTTGAAGGCCCTGATCAGGTGGATGATGGAACGGGGGTTGCATGGAGTAACAGAAGAAAACATATTAAGAGCCACCAGGGATAGGGAGACGTGGAAAGCCATGATCGCCTACGTCCTGAAAAAAAACAGGGCACATAGAAGAAGATATATGCCAACTGTTTATAAGAAATTATAATATGGATATAAAGTGGAGGATCAAATCTATATTATAATCAATATATAAACTGATCCCTCATTTTGTGGCCATGCTAGTTCTTATGCATTTATATTCTGGATTTATTGGCTTGAGCTATTGAATGACCGAGCGAGGTTTCAGTGGTGTAACAGGAGAAAACATACTAAGAGCCACCAGGGATAGGGAGACGTGGAAAGCCATGATCGCCTACGTCCTGAAAGGATAGAGCACGTGGAAGAAGAAGAAAAGGTTATCAAAGCTAATCAGGCTGACCAATACTAATAAATATTGAGTTACATTCTCAGTCATTTCCTTCATACAAAATTCGACATCACATCGCCCTATTTAACCCTGTTTGAAAATCAAACAGCTTAACAGAATAATCATGGTTTGGATCATGATTCTCATGGGCAAACCGGAGAACTATTACTAATGCATAGTGAGTTTGTTCCTCACAAGATGCAACGTAAACAACATAATTCTCAAAGGTAGATTGATAAATAATCTTGGCAACTAATTAGAATTAATAGATAGATAGATAGATAGATAGATAGGAAGGAACTCACACACATAAAGATAGATAGATAGATAGATAGATAGATAGATAGATAGATAGATAGATAGAAAATGAAAAGACATAGATAGATAGATAGATAGATAGATAGATAGATAGATAGAAAATGAAAAGACATAGATAGATAGATAGATAGATAGATAGATAGATAGATAGATAGATAGATAGATAGATAGATAGAAAATGAAAAGACATAGATAGATAGATAGATAGATAGATAGATAGATAGATAGATAGATAGAAAATGAAAATAGATAGATAGATAGATAGATAGATAGATAGATAGATAGAAAATGAAAAGACATAGATAGATAGATAGATAGATAGATAGATAGATAGATAGATAGATAGATAGATAGATAGAAAATGAAAAGACATAGATAGATAGATAGATAGATAGATAGATAGATAGATACATACATAGATAGATAGAAAATGAAAAGACATAGATAGATTGATAGATAGATAGATAGATAGATAGATTGATAGATAGATAGATTGATAGATAGAAAATGAAAAAAACATAGATAGATAGATTGATAGATAGAAAATGAAAAAAACATAGATAGATTGATAGATAGAAAATGAAAAAAACATAGATAGATTGATAGATAGAAAATGAAAAAACATAGATAGATAGATTGATAGATAGAAAATGAAAAAAACATAGATAGATAGATTGATAGATAGAAAATGAAAAAAACATAGATAGATAGATTGATAGATAGAAAATGAAAAAAACATAGATAGATAGATTGATAGATAGAAAATGAAAAAAACATAGATAGATAGATTGATAGATAGAAAATGAAAAAAACATAGATAGATTGATAGATAGAAAATGAAAAAAACATAGATAGATTGATAGATAGAAAATGAAAAAACATAGATAGATAGATTGATAGATAGAAAATGAAAAAAACATAGATAGATAGATTGATAGATAGAAAATGAAAAAAACATAGATAGATAGATTGATAGATAGAAAATAAAAAAAGATAGATAGATAGATAGATAGATAGATAGATAGATAGATAATGAAAAGACATGGATAGATAGATAGATAGATAGATAGATAGATAGATAGATAGATAGATAGATACGAAGTAAGGAAGGAACACACACATAAAAAAAGAAAAAAAAGAAAGAAAGAGAGAAAGAGATACATGAATACATATGAAGAGGATGTGATAGATTTTATTTTTACTTTTCTCGGATGTGCAATTCTCTGTTTCATTCTCCATCAATATATATATATATATATATATATATATATATATATATATATAATATATATATATATGATGGAGAATTATATATATATATATATATATATGTTGATGAAGAATTATTTATATATATATATATATATATATATATATATATATATATATATTGATGGAAAATGATTGAAAGAATGAAACAGAGAATTGGACACCCGAGAAAAGTAAAAAAAAATCTCTCTATCTCATTCTCTTTATAAGTATTCATGTATCTCTCTCTCTCTCTCTCTCTCTCTCTCTCTCTCTTTCTTTTTTTAAATATATATTTGTATATGTCTTTATATATATATATATATATATATATATATATATAGTTATAGATATGTGTGTGAAATTGTTTAACCTGCCAATCTTTTCCTCGGGACATGCATTCTCTCTGCAATAAATATATGCCTTTATTTTGCAAGCATTCTAAACGAACGAATATAAAAATAGAAAGCGTTGAACAATTTGATAAATCCCATGTGATGGAAGTGCAAAAAGGGAGCGAACTTATCAGTCCATTTCGGATGGTTGCTTGTTTGTAAACGCGGTCAGAAGCTCGCATTTCTCGAAGATCCTAAGGGTTGAATTTGGAATGACAGTCGGACGACAACACAAGGGAATAAACAAGAGCGTCGAACGAAGTCTCGTGGGATTTGTCGTTTGCAAAACTTGACAAATGTGCTTCGACAAGTGTTGGAGCAAGCAACGAAAGGACAATTCACAGGTCGCGGGACAAACAGCGGCAATCCAATCACAAGTTGAATTGTACGTTATTTAGATATACGGAGGCCGACTTTAACAGTACAAGGTGCATTTCACAGATTGGTTTCTGTAGTTAAATTAGGACTTTATTCGTGGAAGTTATTTGATCATTTTTTAGCTTTTTTCTACCTCTTATTATTATCTGTAAAAGTTTCTTTACATTTAAGTGGGTTGGATTTTTCTTTATACAAGACGCTTTCTTTACCAAAGTTTTATTCAATTCTCTAAGTCTTTACTTGAAATAAGTCTAAGGCATGACGGTAAACTGCATCCGGCAGCAAAGCCTCTAAATGGGAGGTTGTGAGGAACATGGAACCACCTCCTATTTGCTGTTATTCTCATATCCACCCTCACCCAGAGCGGTAGCACCTGTAAGGGTCCCAACTATGGACAAATAGTTAACCCACAAACTAGGGTCAAAACACTATGAAATTATAAAAATAGACTTTTATAAAAATATATGCATAGAAATATACTTTTATAGAAAGATATACATTTTTGAAAAAAAAAATTATTACCAACAATAATTTTTGAAGGAAAAATATTAAGAACAATATATTTTTGAAGAAAAATTATTGCCATAACACATTTTTGAAGAAAAATATTATTCTCAGTAAAACATTTTGAATACAAAACTAAAAGACATTTCTAAAAAAACAAAGAATAAAAACAATTTTTTTAAAAATCTGACTAAATCCAACTTCTCACTATAACTGAACATTTAAAAAATACATTGAAACTCCACCTTTTTGGCATTAAATAACCCACAGAGGTTGATATGCCGTTAAAGAAAATTCCAACTCAGATCGATTTACTTGAAATAATGTTGTTCTGCTTATTACTAATATTTAAAACCATTTTGTCAATCTACGAGCAGAAGATAATAACATTATAATTGAAATACTTATGACTGTCAGCAACCGAAGAAATTCCACAGTGGTTTTATAACACGATTTTTAGATAAAATTTTCCATGTCAGTTCTGGTTACTCATCATCAATATTAACATCAAAAATAATTTATTGATGCATAATTCTTTGCAATTTTAGTTCTTCTTTTTCTTGTATGTTCTGTGTCCCTTCATGACGTAGGCGATCATGGTCATCCACATCTTCCTGTCTCTTATAGTGTTTAATACAGTTTGCCTTATTATTTCTCCCAAACCTTGCTCTTCTATCCGTTTGTTTAAGACCTTCAAGCATGTCCCACGTTTTTTCGCCTGGTTCCCATTTTCTCTGTTCGCCCTATGAGTATCAGATTCTCCTAGGCCTTTTTCCTCATTACGTGTCCTAGAAGTTTCGGGCGGCGTAAAACAGATAAAATACCTCTGAACTGATCCCTTCCCAAGAAAGTAACGACATTAACCACATGTGTCACCGGAACGTTATCTAGCGACTGTTAACACTCAAAAAATAAAAATATATGTTAAATAAAAATAACTCTTGGGACGTGGAATGTCAGAACCTTGATTAACTGTGCCCAATTTTAATTACTCTTGTAAAAATACTTTTGGCAAGGAGATCTTAAACACCATAGAAAGATAGATTTTTTCTTTTATGTGCCGTGTCCCTTCAGGACGTAGGCGATCATGGCCTTCCACATCTCCATATCCTTTGTAGCGCTTAGCACTCTTTCTCTTGTTACCCCTACCAAATGCTGCTCTGCCATCAATTTGCTCAAGCCTCTCAAGTATGTCCCGCTCTGCGTTCTCCTGTCTCCTTTCCCTCTGTTCGTCACGTGGGTGTCAAATTCTCCAAACCTTCCTTCCTTATTACATGTCCTAGAAACCTTCATTTGATTTTTTCTGGTCCTAATTATCAGTTTTCTTTTTGTTTCCATTTTCTCAAAAACCTCATCGTTGCTTACATGTTCGGTCCATGGTATCCTCAGCATCCTTCTGTAAACCACATTTCTGTTGCTTCATGCCTTTTCTTCATCTTTGATGAAATTGTCTAGCATTTGTCCTCTCTCTCGGGAAGTTAATGAAAAAAAGCCAGAAGGAAGGACTAAACGCCAGTTGAAAAAAAAATGACAGAATGCTTGGTTTTTAGCAAAAAATGGTGATAACAAAATCCAAGAATTACAAACATTTAAGCTAGATGCACCCATGAAAATTCCACTAAGTTTTTATAACACTAATTTTTAGATTAGATAACGAAAGTAAATACCGTTTGATCGTCGTCAATACTAACGTCAGAAATACATATGCGTGCGTCTTTGCAATTTTCATCAGCCATATGAAAATAATTTCCACAGTGAGTGTTTAAAAGCAGGTGCAAAAGAGCAATCTGAAAAATAAACTTACTTACCCAAAAAGACTAATAAAGTATTTTTAATTTATATTTTTTAATGATTTAACCCTAATCAAGTTAATAAAACCATTTTTTTTATTTTAATCATTTCACCCCAAACAAGGCATTCCACTGCCACTATTGCGCAGGGGGTTACATAAGGGAAAGTGATGAGAAAGAGTGGTTAGTTATATGAAATGTCGGAAGATGGGTGATAGCCGGATGAGGATACCGAGGATGGGGTTTGGGCAGATAGGAAGAATTCATTGCACATCCCAGTCAGTTAAGTGCCATACGTGATACGCACCTGGGCGATCAAGTTTCTTTCGATCGTTGAATGTGACAAAGCAGAATATTTTTCCGCAGTAGGTTGCCATTTCTCTCTGTGGTAGACTGATCGCCAACCAACGTTATAGAACCCAACCTGTTCTACTATTCAACCCATACCTGGAGGGAGAAAAGATGGATTCCTACTTTTCCCGAAGGTATTAGTACGGAAGCGAACGAAAATGAATTCAACTGGAATTCGAATCTACGATTGTCTCATTCCGAGCCAATATTCATTGCTTCACGCCGGACGTTTCAATCTAGTCAGTCAGTTAAGTGCCATACGTGATATATACTTGGACGATCATGTCTCGAAAGACGTGACTAACTGGGCAGAAGATTTTCTCGCAGTAGGTTGCCATTTCTTTCTGCGGTAGACTGGTTGCCAGCCAAGGCTATAGTACCCAATACGTAATGCTGTTTAACTCGTAGCTGGAGGGAGAAGAGATAGATTATATTACATTATTATATTCAGTATAATTAGTAGGGGATCAGTTTATTACTTCATGACAAGAGAAAACCGATCCCCCACTTTATGCCCAGTACAAGTTTTAATTATGTTTCCAACTATTATATTCCGTCAATCAGTTAAGTGCCATACGTGATACAGACTTGGGTGATCATGTCTCGAAATAAACATGACTGACTGGGCATAAGTTTATCCCGCAGTAGGTTACCATTGCTTTCTGCGATAGACTGGTTGCAAGTCAAGCCTATAGAACACAAACTGTGTTGTTATTTAACCCATAACTAGAGGGATGCGACGGATTAATAACTTTCCCAAGGGTATTTGCGCGTAAGTAAATGCTAGGAATTCAACTGGAATTCGAACTCGGCTCCCCGATTTCTTGTTCCGAGTCGATATTCACTGCACCACGACGCACATATTGAGCTTAAATTCAGGTAAATTTGTAAAATTTAAATTAGTTGTGAACAAGCATCTACATCATTTTTGTTTTTATATGTAGCGTGGTGGTGGGGGCTGGTTAATGTTTCTTTAATTCAGCCTTGTGTCATACTTAACCGAACTCCCTACACCTTACAAGTTTTATGCAGAATTATCATCTCCAGAAGAATTATCAGAAGGTTTTTATCGTTATCAGAAGGTTGGTTGCAGGTTGGAATGTGTGCAATAGTGTGGAATAGTGGAAGAACAAAATATACATTTTGTATGTTAAAATATAAATTTATTAAAAGGAAGAATAACATAATTTGTAGAAGTTAATGTTCATTGAGAAAGTTAAGGTATCAAGAGTTTGTACAAAATGTTTTAGTAGTAATTGTTGAAATAGATAAGGAGAAAGAGAAAGAGAACAAGGTGCGATCTGACCTTATCTCCTGGTCGATTTGAAGTTGGTTACATTTTAGATGTGTGTCAGCAAACCGGCTTCTCTGACTGACCACCGAGACCGGTTAGGGACCATCCTTAAATATTGAATTCAGTTAAGTGGGGTGGATCCCAGAATTATTATTTCTTTAGCTGAGGAATAAACGTTTCTCTGGCATATTTTGAATTTTGCGATTTGCTCCAAGTCAGGATCCAAAGTTCCGCTGCAAATACCATTCTTTAGTCGTGATATAAAATGTCAAGGCGAATCAGGATTATTTTTCTTCGAAAATGGTTTTTAACTCAGTGACCTTTTCGCGAACGTAAAGTTGCTTCCCTTTTGCTTTTCTATAAATACTTCCATGGTAATTGTTCAGATGCGGTACCTGAGTATGCGGTACCTGAGTATGCGGTACCTGAGTAATTGTTGTCGTTGCGGTACCTGAGTATGCAGTTCTTTCGTTTTTGTCTGCATTGACCGGTAACAGACCATTTTTCCTCCACTACTGATTGACTGTTTTGACTACTCAAAAGCCTCGTGAATAAATTTTTATTTTATTATTGAATTGATTGTTATCTGTTTTGGTTAAGTTTTAAATTTTATTACATTTTATTAAATTTTGTAAATTTTTTCAATTGTAATTTTAATTTTTTTTTTCATTATTTCTCCCTCATGGTTTTTCAGGGGAATTTTTTCTTTTTCTGTTCGTGAAACATTTAGTTACTCCAGACTAATTTTTTGTTGTTGTTGTCGTTGTTGTTTTTTGTTTTTGTTTGTTTGTTTGTTTTTTTGTTTTGTTTTGTTTTTGTTTTTTAGTGGGGGTAGCGTTTTTATATTTTTTTAAATTTTTTATACGGAGTTTACTTTAGGGCAAACCTTTCTTGCCATGATCTTCCTTTACACGTCTCTTGGTTTATTTTTCGTTTAATTTTTCCTATCACCGTTTATATTTTCATTTTTTGAATTCATTTATTTTGAACTTTGTATTCGTTTTAACTTCAACGATTCCTGAGTCGTTTTTTTTTTTTTATTTATTTACTTGGTGTAACTTTTTAACTAGACTTGTTTTTTTTTTGTTTTTGTTTTTTTCACGTCGAAATTTCTTTCTTTTCTCTAATTTTATGTATTCCTGTTTAACAAAAAAACAAACGTGTTTCTTATCTTAGTATAAGCAGCATTATGTTGTTAATTTGTGTATTATTTTTGTTGTGAATTGAGTTTTTTTAATGAATTTCATTTCAATGAAACTTTAATAAGCACTTGTATTTTATTGGTTACAGTTTTTGGCTAAAGTTTTATTTTCGTTACTTCTTTTTTTTCTTTAAAGAAAAGCAAAGAAAAATTTTATTTTTGTACTTGGTTGAAAAAGGGAAAAAAAAACATACGCTTTAGAACTTTTTGTCCAGTCGAAGTATTTTTTAACTTTTTTATTGTTTGTTCTCGTTTTTTTTCTTCTCTTTTGACTCAAACTCATTTTTGTTAAATATAAATAGCATTTGAGGTTTTTGTTAGATTGTGTCAAGGATGGCATTCCAATACCTCTTTAAAACTACCCGACTAGTCAGTCAGTTAAGTGCCATACGTGATACACGCTTGGGCGATTATGTCTCGAAAGAGACATGACTAACTGGGCAGAAGATTATCCCGCAGTAGGTTGACATTGCTTTCTGCGGTAGACTGGTTCCCAGCCAAGGCTATAGAACCCAATCTGTCCTGTTAATTAACCCATAACTGGAAGGAAGAGACGGATTAATACCTTTCTCAAGGGTATTTGCGCGTAAGTGAACGCAAGGAATTCAACTGGAATTCGAACTCGGCTTCCTGATTTCTCGTTCCGAGCCGATATCCACTGCACAACGACGCACATCCAACTAGACATCACCAAAAATGGCTCAATCTACCGAATGAAATTTGGCTCATGCGCATAGTCATCGGGGGCATAAATCCCAATGAGTTGAAGACAAGTATAACTTCCAGCATGCAAAGCCTTCCCGCTGGATCTGTGAACACAAGAGAACACGTCGACTTCAGTGATTTGTTCACTATACAGGAAGCACCTCTGCAGGCACTCATCAAACCATGCTAAACAGAGGACAAACCTTTTTGAGAATATTCAATACGAGTGGAAAAAAGCAAATCTCTTGTAAACAACATACATTTATAGCGGGTTATTCATTCTTTTCAGTTTATAGTGGGAGTCCGTTCTAGTGAAGGGTAGTTGTATATTGTTGCAGATTAACGGAATTTGGCCTCGTTATAGATAGCCCACTATAAGTCATAAAATGATTATAAATCAAGAAAAGCAAATTGAGTTGAAAAATAACATTTTATATATACACATATGAATTTAGGTTTTTACAATTAAAGTAATACTTGAAGTATAGGTCCAACAGATGTTAAAATGTTCATGGCAATAAAATGCTGAAAAGAGAATTAATGCTTAGGAATGTGGGGGCGTCGTGAGTTAGGAATGTCTTTGATGTATTCGCTCCTTAGGTCAGTAAGTAGTTTTGAGACAGCGAAAGATAAGAGACGAGGGAAGGGAGGCTAGAATAGTAAGCCGCTTGACTTAGGTCAAGAGGATACTGATTACACTCCTCTCTCTCGAGTCTGGGTCTGTCTCTCTGTGCTTTCCGTATCGGCTTTTTATATCTTCTTTCTGGATCGTAGCAGATCATTTGGGATTCACACTTGTATTTGATTCTGGGCTTCCCATTGGCCGATAAATAAAATTCGCGTAGGCTCGGGAACTGGAAATTTAATATTTAATTAATTTTTAGTTTTCAGCCGGAACATCTGCGCGAACCCGGATGCGCACCGTCGACTTTTGGTCATTTGCTTTTCGGTCGTGAATGTATGAACATCCGGTCCCTCGCTTTTGATTAGTCGGTATCACCATACAGTCACACGAGAGACTGAAGATCTTACTTTTTTTGTGGTTGTGTTTGAATGAGTGCGAGTTTGATTACGTGGTTGGATTAGTGTTTTATATTATAAAATCCCGAATTGATTTCGTCCATTTCTTAACTGTTAAGGAATTCCTAGGGGAGGGACTATTACTAACATTATTTTATTTACTCTCCTGTAAATAGTTTATCATAATGCAACTTGTTCTTTTATTACCCACTTTTGTAAATATGGAGACTACTTAGAACTTAAAGGAGATATTATGGTAGATTTAGTATAAATGTGTTGTTTTGGTTTAAGAAATACTGTGGTATGTGTCTGCTCAATGATTTTGGCTAGCTAAGTTTAATTATAACACAGAATACCATTCTTTCCCCCATTCCTCTCTTGGCATTGCACCAAACTTTTGTATTTTTATTACAAATTAAATATCGCTCTTAGCTATGGTGTCTAGACTTTATGAATTTAAGCGCAGTATCATTCTGACAACGAATTCTCATCAATTTACAGTTAAGTTGGCTCGATATAACCATAAATTCTATGATAATAATTAATTTTCCCCCATTATCGCTTGTAGAGCTCTCTCTCTCGGTTCCATGCTTCACAGCCAACTTTCATCTTCAAAAGTTTAATTGCAATATCAATCGCTTTCTACTCTCCACCTGTTTACTCTTATTTTGTTCTCGCTCCTTAGCAATGTTTCTGTTTTGTATTTCTTCAACACCTAATAATCCCTTGTGTCGTAGTGACTTTACTGTCTTTCTTGGGGTGAACAAGATCAAAAAAATCGGATTATATTGTTTTTACAGTTTTATTTTATAAGAGGTGGTAACCAAAACCTTACACGAAATATACCAATTGTATTCTGTTGCCATTTATATCACTGAAGCTGCTTATTTCAGCGGTAAAAAGAACAAAATATATTTCGTTTGGCACAGGCGAAATATATAATTATGGCAACATGCTTTGATTACATACGAACTTCAAACCACATATTCAAAGGACATTTTGAATGAAGCTGAGCTGTTTCAGTAGAAATAAATATAACAAAAGTGTATTTATAAACCTGGACATCTTCTTCTATGTGCCATGTCCATTCAGAACGGAGGCGATCATGGTTTTCCACGTTTCCCTATCCCTGGTGGCTCTGAGCACACCTTCTCCTGTTACACCACCCAAACCCGGCTCTGCCATCCACTAGCTCAAGCCTATAAATCTAGAATATAAATGTATAGAAACTAACATGGCCACAAAATGAGAGTTCAGTTTAAATATTGACTATAATATAGATTTGATCCCCCATTTTATACCCACATTAACATTTGTTATAAATAATTGGTATATATCTTCTTCTATTTGCCCTGTCCCTTCAGAACGGAGGCGATCTTGGCTTTCCATGTTTCCCTATCCCTGGTGGCTGTGAGCACGCCTTCTTCTGTTGCACCATGCAACCCTCGTTCCGTCATCCATCTGATTAGGTCTTTCAAATATGTTATCCGTTGCTTTCTCCTGTCTCTTTTTCTCTCTATCTGGCCTGTTAGTATCAGGTTCTCCAAGCCCTACTTCCTCATTGCATATCCCAGGAATTTCAAAAGTTTCAGTGATGCTCAGTATTAATTTCCTTTTTGTTTCCATCATTTCTAAGACCTTATCATTGCTCACATGCTCGATCTATGATATTCGCAGCATCCGCAGGTGGACAGTAATCTTATAACTCACAGAATATTATTTGCAAAATGGTGAGATACACTTTTTGTATCCTTTCCTCGAAACATAAAATCTATAAATAACTACATACATGCATAACAATGTATTATCAACATGGAAGGAACGGGTATTAAACAACAAAAAACATGTAACTCTATACATTCTAATAAATTCTGTTTCGATATATGTTCTTGGCGCACGGCAATGGTCATTTTCTAAGCGCTACTTAGATATGGCACAAGGCCGAAAGTATGGGACACCCAGTGAGAATCAAACTCACTACTCACTTGTAACTGATTATAACAAAACAAACTTGCTCACTATTACAACCACGCCAAATAACCCTTGGTGCATGGCAATGTACCTGAAATATTGTAACAAAACTACGTGTTGTCGCATTATCCGTCAAAATGATATGCATATATATTTTCTGTAACCTATCAATCAATCAATCTATATATACAGTTGTACTAGGACAAGAACTATTTTATCTTTTATGAGGCATCGAAATAAAGTTTAAAATCACCCCTGTCCTAACACTTTTGCACACTACCGGTAGTGTGCAAAAGTATTAGAACAAGGGTGATTTTCCTAAAAGTCTCACTGAAATTCAAATACGGGCTGAAAAGCCAAATATTTGTAAGAATTATTTAACAAAAAGAAATAGGAAGGAAGGCTTCGGAATTTGAATTGGCCCCCACAAAGCCCTGATCTCAATTCTATTGAACGTCTATGGGATATTTTGGATAAAATAATTGATAAATCTGATGTTACTTCAAGCTGCTTGGCAGGAGATACCATTAGATACATTGAAAAAGCTTGTGATGTCAATGCTTGACAGAATGAAGGCTGTAATCAAAGCAAAAGGCTATTATACTAAATATTAAATTTATTTTGTAAAAAGTATTTTTTCTTGTTAAAGCATTTGTTGAGTAAATCAAATAAAATTACTTAAAATGTTTATATTCTGTGAATATGCCAAATGAAAGATAAAATGCTTCTTGTCCTAATACTTTTGCACAGTACTGTATATATACTAGGTGCGATTGGTAAATTGTCGCAAATATTTTGATGCCTCATAAAAGATAAAATGCTTCTTGTCATAATACTTTTGCACAGTACTGTATATATAATAGGTGCGATTGGTAAATTGTTGCAAATATTTTAATGCCTCATAAAAGATAAAATGCTTCTTGTCCTAATACTTTTGCACAGTACTGTATATATGCTAGGTGCGATTGGTAAATTGTCGGAAATATTTTGACGCCTCATAAAAGATAAAATAGTTCTTGTCCTAATACTTTTGCACAATACTGTATATTAGGTATCATGTTAACATCTATTTTTCTTTATTGTCTAATTACGGCATTTCCACTGGTGGCACACAAACGGAATGTTAGCGGGTCATAAAAATTTATACTAGATTTACGCATTAGCTTTAATTAAACGCTATCTGTTCAGACAGTTGATGACTGTGGCTTTCATTGCCAGGCGCTTGTATCAAGTATCTTGATGTTTTTGAATAGCTTAATGAATTAGAGTTCGTCATGGCTCTCAATTTAATCATTCGTCATCGTAAAAAGGAAATCAGTTTTCACCAATTCATTTCGTACTTTAGCTAAAGTACCGTTTTTATCATGTGGGTTGTGGTGCATTGGATATCGGCTCGGAACGAGAAATCGGGGAGCTGAGTTCGAATTCCAGCTGAATTCATTGCATTCATTTACACGCAAATACCCTTGGGAAAGGTATTAATCCCTCTCTTCCCTCCTTAAATAACAGAACAGATTTGGTTCTATAGCCTTGGTCGGCAACCAGTCTACCGCAGAAAGCAATGGCAACCTACTGCGGGATAATCTTCTGCCCAGTCAGCCATGTCTCTTTCGAGACATGATCGCCCAAGCGTGTATCACGTATGGCACTTAACTGACTGACTGACCGTTTTTATCAGTTATTTGCAGAATTTTAACTTTTGATTATAGATATCTATGTTTTTTTATATATTTCTTGTGATGTGAAATTTAACCCTTATCTGTCGCTAAAATTGTCACTTGTTTTCAATGACGAGTTATATAGGATCTCTCTTGCACTTATGCAAATTAGGTATATTAATTTGCCAGTATAACTACAATATTTCTATGTATTTTTTTTAATCATTTCACCCCAAGCAAGGCAGTCTTACGGCCACTGTTGCACAGGGGGTTACATAGGAGAAAGAGATGAGAAAGAGGGCAGGTTATAGGGGATATCAGGAGGAGGGTAATACCGGTGTGTAGATAGACTAAACTATCGCCTGGTTCACACTCCACCCACGTCTATTAAACAGGTGTAGAGGCTCATCTCTTGTTCCCTGTTTAGGATGTGGTTCCCGGCTTTCTCTTTTCCAATCTTTTCACTCTTACGTAGCCCCCTGCGCTTCAGTGGCATTACCGCCTTGCTCGGGGTGATACGATTAAAAAAAAAACAAAAAAACGTGAGACTAAAAAAGCGTAGGGCAGAGTTCCCAAAACTATGGGTTGCGTCCCACTGGTGTGTCACAAGCAGAATATCTGTGTGTCGTAAAAACTTATACTAGAATTACTCAGTAGCTCCGATTAAACGCTATTTGTTGAGATAGTTCAAGACTGGGGCTTTCATTGCCAGGATGTTGTTGTATCAAGCAGTATGTTGTTTTGACTAGATTAATGAATCAGGGTCAGTCATGTTTCTCAATTTAATTATTCTTCACTGTAAGAAAGGAAATCAGTTTTCACCTCTTTATACAATACTTTAGCTATAGTTGCGGTTTTTGTCGGTTGACTGTAGAATATTAAATTTTGATTATAGATATCTGGTATCTTTCAATTATATGTAAATATAATCAATTAGATAGCATTTATATATTCTGTAAATGTTATTGAAAACACGTGAATATTTTTAAATGTAATTGAAATACGTAAATATGAGCAAATATTTTATATATATATGGTTAGGTCTTGAAGGGTATCACAATTCGTTTAGTAAACTAAAGGAAGGTAAATAAGTTGTTGAGTATTACCTATTTATTACACATTAATATTTCGAGATCAAAATCTAATCTTCAGAGTGGCAGAGGCGCGTGTGTCTGTCCGAGTGAGTCCGTGCCTTTCAACGAATGGTCATTCCTGGCTGCTGCTGTTGCTGCTGCTGCTATCATTAATTGTAGCGAGTGCTTGTGTGTGCGCGCGCGCGTGCGTGCGTGTGTTTGTGTGTGTAAGTGTGTTAGAGCATGTGTGTGTGTGTGTGTGTGTGTGTGTGTGTGTGTGTGTGTGTGTGTGTGTGTGTGTGTTTATGATATATATATATGTTTGATTTACAGTTGGGGCCTTTTTCTGGCCTGATATCAGTCTGCTTTAATATGTGTGACTTGACAGTTAGTTTGACTTTTGCCAAAGTTGAAGAGGATTTGTTTTATTACTGTTGTTTTATCTATCTGCTTTATCTCGTGGTGTGTGCGTGTTCGTAACTGTGTCATGTGTGTGTGTTTATGTGAGTATACTTCCTGTAATTTATTTTACTTCATTTTGCATGTGTGTGTGTGTGTTCCGGTGTATAGTGTGTTATAGGTAGCTCCACTACTTTTCTGGGAATTTTTTTTATATATTTATTCATATATCTTTGCAATATGCACTCAGATAAAATATACTAGAGAAAACCATTAACATAAAAAATACTAGAGAAAACCATTAACATCAGAAAATACTAGAGAAATCCATTAACATAAAAAATACTAGAAATAAAACATTAACATAAAAATACTAGAGAAAACCATTAACATCAATACTAGCGAAAACCCTTAACATAAAAAATACTAGAGAAAACTATTAATATCAAAAAGTACCAGAGAAAACCATTAACATCAAAAAGTACTAGAGATATCCATTAACATAAAAATACTAGAAAAAACCAGTAACATAAAAATACTAGAGAAAACCATTAACATAAATACTAGCGAAAACCCTTAACATAAAAAATATGAGAGAAGACTGTTAACATAAAAAAATACTAGAGAAAACCATTAACATCAAAAAGTACCAGAGAAAACCATTAACATCAAAAAGTACCAGAGAAAACCATTAACATCAAAAAATACTAGAGATATCCATTAACATAAAAAATACTAGAAAAAAACTATTAACATAAAAATGCTAGAGAAAAACATTAACATAAATACTAGCGAAAACCCTTAACATCAAAAAATACTAGAAAAAAACTATTAACATCAAAAATATGAGAGAAGACTGTTAACATAAAAAATACAAGAGAAAGCCTTTAACATCAAAAAGTACCAGAGAAAACCATTAACACCAAAAAATACTAGAGAAAACCATTAACATCAAAAATAGCAATATGAACTCTGATAAAAAATCTAGAGAAAACCATTAACATAAAAAAATACAAGGGAAAAACATTAACATAAAAAAATTGCAATATGAACTCTGATAAAAAAAAAAAGGTTACTGAAACATTAGTTTTGTAAGTTCCAGAAATTCAATCGGTGTTGTCCTCAAGGGCACATGGTCTAGTGAATATACGCATTGATTATTTCCTGTGTCTTGTGACAAACAGGCGAGAGTTCGATACCAGGCTACTGCAGTGATGAACAAGTAACTTAGCGAGTCAGGTTAAAGGTAGATAACTCATGAGACGAGAATGATATATCCCATGGTTCGTTTTGAAATTTTTAACACCTGAAGAAGGCCGGAGCGTACATGACGCAAATGTCGTAGAATTGTCAACGAAGACGGGGACGATAGCCCGGATAATTTAAATACTTGGGAAGTGTTATAACAGAAGACGGAAAGTGCGATACAAAGATCCGAAGGCAAATTGGCATGGCGAAGGAAGCATTCTAGAAGTCGAGTAAAGTATTAAGAAACAGGACAATTTTGCTAGAAACAAGGAAGCGAGTACTGGATTGCTATGTGATGTCAGTTCTTCAATATGGCAATGAATGCTGGACAATATCATCAAAGATGAAGGAAAAACTTGAAGCAACTGAAATGTGGTTTTACAGAAGCATACTGGATATAAATTGGAGGATAAATTCCATATTACAATCAATATATAAACTGACCCCTCATTTAGTGGTCACAGCAGTTTCTATACATTTATATGCCTGAGATCCAAAATCACAAGGAAGCATTCCAGAAGTTGAGTAAAATATTAAGAAACAGGACAATTTCGCTAGAAACACAGAAGAGAGTACTCGATTGCTACGTGCTGTCCGTCCTTCAATATGGCAGCGAATGCTGGACAATACCAAAGAAAAACTTGAAGCAGCTGAAATGTGGTTCTAGAGGAAGATGCTGCGAATATCATGGGTCGAGCATGTGAGCAATGATGAGGTTTTGGAAACGATGGAAACGAAAAGGAAATTAATACTGAGCATCAGGAAGAGACAGTTGAAGTTCTT
Organism: Ascarosepion bandense; assembly: GCA_037127315.1. Lineage (NCBI taxonomy): Eukaryota > Metazoa > Mollusca > Cephalopoda > Sepiida > Sepiidae > Ascarosepion > Ascarosepion bandense. Next base: position 157,180 of record JBBBDQ010000285.1, on the reverse strand, counting down.
GGGACATGCAATGAGGAAGGGGGGCTTGGAAAACCTGATACTAACAGACCAGATAGAGGGAGAAGAGACAGGGTAAAGCAGCGGATAACATATTTGAAGGACCTAATCAGGTAGATGATGGAACAAGGGTTGCATAAACAGAGCCACCTGGGATAGGGAGAGGTGGAAAGCTATGCCTGCCTATGTCTTGAAGGACAGGGCACATAGAAGAAGAAAAATGTAAATAGTGTAAACGATTGTTGTTACTGTTATGTTTTTGTATATTGCAGTTAAGGGGGAACTAACAATCTGGAAAAGGCAAAAGGTGCAAGCAAATAAAATACGGTTGAACTTACATGTGGCATAAATCCGAAAGAATGAGGCACATAGTGAGGATCCAACTCACTACTCAGTTGCAATGATTCTAGCGAGACGAGCTCGCTCCGCATTAAACCGCGTTGAGGCTCTCACATTTTCTACGATACCCTAATTTCCGTAAGTACAAATTTTCTTTAGGTGAGGGTGGATAAAATTAACAACATTTAAAGATCAAACTTAAATGAATATTTACAATGATTACAGTTTATCTACAATAAACTAAATAAAAACGTTTTTGGTTTTCTGTGCAGAACCAGGAAGTTTTTCCCGTCTGAAACAATCCTGCACATATACAAATCTACCATCCACACGTGCATTGAATGCTGTGCCATATCTGGTCGGGAGCTCCTGCTATCCAAATATGGATCCTTGACAGAATTCAACGGAGAATCAGTAATGTTATCGATCCCGACTTGGCAGCTCGAATACAGTCACTTTCTCACTGGCACAGTGTGGCTTCCCTGTGTCTCTTCTGCAAGTACTTTCAAAGGTTCTGCTCTGATGAACTTAGCTCACTGGTGGCCCTATATACGAATTTACTTGAGCCAGAACATTACCAACTAGGTCCCACCATTTTACTGTAAAACCAATAAGATGTAAACACAAATTCTTCTCCACAGTTTCTTTTCTCACATTTCCCGCCTGTGGAATTCCCTTCCGTTTACTTACTTCCCCGACAGCTATAATCTCCAAGAATTTAAATGTAAAGTCAATAGTCATCTTCTATCTCATTAACCTGTATTCTCACTCTCATGATCCTTTCTCCGTCCACTTCACTCTCATCAGCATTCTCGTTCTTCTATTACCCACTTCCTGACAACCTCTATGACCTATCACTCCATCTCATAGCTTTCATCTTATGTAACAACAAAAAATAAATAATAAATCCTTCACAATCTTAATTGGAGTAGAAACATGTGTTAAATATGGCTTCTGCTTCAACGAACTTAAGTCACTGGTGCCTCTGCAACAGGTGTTTACTCGTGCAACCAGATTGGCAACTGGGTCCGACCCATTCACAGTTAGATTAACCAAATGCAGACGACAATTCTACTCCTGCAGCTTCTTTTCTCGCACTTCTCTTCTGTGGAACTCGCTTCCTTATTCTTACTTTCCTGACGGCTACAACCTCCAGGAATTTAAATGCAATGTCAATACTCATCTCTTAACCACTTGACTAGTTCTTTCTTCACCACCCCATATATCCTTTCCTTTCTCTCCACCTTTGCAACTGTCATCACACCTGTATTCTCATCCTTCTCTTGCTCCTTTCTAACTGGTTCGTCTTTCTCTTCACTCTCTTCTACTTAATTTTTTTACTCTTATGTAGCCCCCTGCACATCAGTGGCGTTACCGCATTGCTTGGGGTGATACGATTAAAAAAAAGTCGAAGAAATTAAAACGGAATTTAAATATTTCAATGAATCATTCGACCAAGCACTCACTCAAATGTACAGTCATTCAAATAAACAAATGCGAGAAGCACACGCGAAAAGACTGAAGGCGCCCAGCATTCACCGTAGAACTGATATTTCTGCTCACCTAAATAGAAAACTAAAACTCATCGGAATAAAAGAGATCAAAGTATTTATAGAAAAGCGATGCTACAGGGAAGCTATCTTTCCTCGGAAGACACAGATGCCAAGTCAGGATCGCTAACACAGCTGCTTCTTCTGCGATGTCTTTCGTCTGAATTTACAAGTTGGTCACACTGACAATTACTAGAGTGCTAAAGTCAATTTTTCATGTTTGTCATTGTTCCGTATGAACCTAACACATAAATTTGTCAGCCTATGTGTATTGAGATTGATAAAATCGAATAGGGAGCCTCGTTGTGGTGGAACGGTTTATTACCAGCGGAGTGAAAGTCGATTTGACAGACCAAGTTCAGTTGACTGAATATCGACAGATATACGTGCCCCGGATTGAAATTAAGTAAAAGAAGTTGAGCCGAAAAATATATTTAAAGTACGGAAGTTTTCATCCGGCGACCGAAGAATAGCAGAAGACGAGAAATTTGAAAAGTAAAACCCAGTTTAGCGTTTCACTATGGAACTAAAATTACTAAGCCGCCATTTGTAGAAATTTGTAAGTAAGGGCGGACAAACATTATTTCATGAAATCAATCATAGACTGCCGGTCCAAAGAAAAAGTGCGATTCCACTTCAACAGTTTCGCAAAGTGAATTTGTGACAGTGAAAGTAAGACGTGTATTATGAGAGGTAACGTAATTGTTTGAAATAACTGTTTTGGATAAAACAGGGTTTATTGGAATGTGCTGTATTTAGATTTATAGAACGGACATTAACTCTTGTCCTTTATCATTCACAAGGGGTAAAAGCACTCATTACATCGCAATTTCTTTATTTCTATCCACCTATGTATGTCATTCTGTACATATCTATCTATCTATCTATCTATCTATCTATCTATCTATCTATCTATCTATCTATCTATGTCAGTCTGTTCATTATCTATCTATCTATCTATCTATCTATCTATCTCAGTCTGTTCATTATCTATCTATCTATCTATCTATCTATCTATCTATCTATCTATCTATGTCAGTCTGTTCATTATCTATCTATCTATCTATCTATCTATCTATCTATCTATCTATCTATCTATCTCAGTCTTATTCTTATCTATCTATCTATCTATCTATCTATCTATCTATCTATCTATCTATCTACCGTCAGATCTGTTTCGCTGTGTCACAGCTCATAATAAGGTTAGACATCTGATTACATTTTAGCCAGGATTGAAACCCGACCGATTTGGAGATTTTACCTCCGTTCAGTAAAATAAGGCAGATTTTTAGCGTGCGGTATGTAATGTAAACATACGTCAGTTGTTAAGAATGTTCTAATTCATTACTGAATGAACGATGCGTAGACGCTGGAGTAGCTACAGTTTTTTCAAAATCTACCATTCTTCCAGAGTGCTCAATCAGGGTGTGAGAGCATAAATAGTCATCCGCACATAGATCTGTTTCGCTGATTGCTTTTTAAAGAAAAATGAAACCCGACCGATTTGGCGTCAGTCGACGATTCTACCTCTGACCTATGGGCTCGGTAGAAGAAGGCAGATATATTGTTAAATATAACATACAATGAATGTCTATTATGTTTAATCATGAGTCGTTGTAAACATCGTATTTTGGCTTTAATTTCAGGTGAAAATAAAATTCTCCAACATTTGGATATTTTTTATGATGCTAGTTCTGAGCTTTCGGCTAACATGAGCCATCTTCAGAGAGGTTGCAGGGACGTTAACATAAAGGCAGCCACCATCAAAGATGATTTTATTTTGTGTTGACATAAAACATTGCTATGCAATGATAACAGTCACCGAAAAGCCGACACCGTTCGTAAATTTGCAATGCGGTTCTATGACGTCACACCGCGTGAGAGACCGAAATGTTTAAAGAACCATATGTCTAAATGCAATGTAATGTGTTGTGACCAGATTGAAATGTGATTTTATTAAATTTGGGTTATATATCTAGCTATTGGGCGCGTATAATGATATGCGCTAAAAAGTCTGCCTACATCCACCGAATGTCCATAGCCCAGGGGTAGAGTCGCCGACTGACGCCATTTCGGTCGGGTTTCAATCCTGGGTAAAAAAGCAATCGGTGTCTAACCGTGCTGGTGAGCTGTGATACGGCGAAGCAGATCTCTCTGCGGATGACAATATATATATATATATGTATATATATATATATATATATATATATTTAGTATATCGAGGCAGCAAGTAATTTTCTAGACATATGCTATTAAATATAAGAGACAATGAATGTCTATTAAACATAATAGACATTCATTGTCTCTTATATTTAATAGCATATATCTAGAAAATATATATATATATATATATATATATATAGTCAGAGACTGAGAGACTTTACCAAGACGACGGACCGATAATCCTCCGAAAAACTAATCCATAAAAACAAAACGGATAAACTCACAACGACTGTAATAAAATGTTTCAACGACTACGGTCTTAATATTACCACCATAACTAACTCTAAAGTCGTAAATTTCTTAGTTGTAACTTTCGACCTGACCAATGGTCTATTCAAACCGTACACTAGGGACTCACATATCAATACATACATCAAAAAAGAAATCAAATCACCTCCCCCAGAGAATCACCAACAACCTACACAAATATATCCAATTTCGTTTAAGTACCAACTATAACAATAAGGAAGTTTTTGACAATTCTAAAATCAAATATACTGATGCTTTAGAAAAAAGTAAACTCAAGTTTAGAATACTCTGTTAAAAACAAGCAGGAATTATATAACATAATTTAAATAGCCCTTCAGGCGTAACATCCAAACTAATATTGGTAAACTCTTTCTAAACGTAATTCAGAAACATTTCTAACATTCAACCACACTAAAAAGATCTTCAACAAAGTTAAGAAAATAGATAAATATATTTCACAACATAATGTTATGATATTAAATATTTGGCCCACATAAATAACACCTGTCACCCAACTCATAGCAAAAAATGTTTTTCTAAAACTATTTGCAACTGCCGAAAAAACCTGCCCATTTAATGGCTAATGTATGCCCGAAATTACTGTTAATAGAGCTCGAATTCATTCGGATGATAATGATATTCAATTTAAGAAGAAATTTGGAAGAACTGCTAACAGGAGAAAGATAAAATTTAACAACCACATGTCTTTAAACAACAGTATATACAGAAAGGATGTGCGTTGTAGTGCATTGGATATCGGCTCGGAACGAGAAATCGGGGAGCCGAGTTCGAATTCCAGTTGAATTGATTGCATTCACTTACGCGAAAATACCCTTGGGAAAGGTATTAATCCGTCTCTTTCTTCAAGTTATGGGTTAAATAACAAGACGGATTGGGTTCTATAGCCTTGGTCGGCAACCAGTCTACCGCAGAAAGCAATGGCAACCTACTGCGGGACAATCTTCTGCCCAGTCAGTCGTGTCTCTTTCGAGACATGATCGCCAAAGCGTGTATCACGTATGGCACATAACTGACTGATATACATAAAAAGCACTGCTTTGTCGATACATTATTGGAAATCAAAAACAACAATGACCAAATTATTTCCTGGAATATCATAGCTAAACCCAAACCTGACAATGGAAAAGTAGATAGAGGTAATCTCTGCCTTTTAGAAAAGCTTGTAATCTTAAACCATATCAGTAATCCTAACTTGCTTAATAAAAAGTAACTTAATGACCGCATGCTTTCAAAGGAACAAATACTTACTTAAACACTGATAGAGATTTCTCTCTACCTTTTCTTTCTTTCTTTCTTTCTTTCTTTCCCAAGCAATTTTACTTTTAGGAATTATGAATTAAAACCCTTAATTGTTTAATTTTTATTTTAAATTCTAAATTTTGGTTTTTAATTCATTTTTATTTTATTATTTTTAACAAAATTTTTAAAATTTTAATTAATTTTATATCTAAATGAAATTTTTGAATATCTATATTCTTATTGATTTTTCCCCTTGCGTTTTATTATTTTTAAATTTTTTAAGTGTATATTAATTTTAAATTTTAATTTTAAATTTTAATTTTAAATTTTTATCAACATGCAACCATAGTGTTAAGGGACATAGATCAGTATAAATTTCTAAACTTATATAATAAATGGAACGTTGTCTGTGTGTCTGTGTGTGTGTATCCGTTACCTATAGACTCCGAGACGGCTGAATCGATTTTCTTGAAAATTTACACAGTTGTACTATAAGCGTCTGTGAGTGTTCTTAGTTAGGTTTTGTGTCGAGGTACCCCCGATAAATATCGAAAATCGATAATCGATAAAATCGGGTTATAGAAGGAGTGGTCCGATTTTAATCAAATTTGATACACTCATAGACAAAGACATAAGAAACGATATTCAGAAGTTTCAAAGTTGTAGTTCTTACAATAGTGCAGAATATCGATAATATATATATATATATATATATATATATATATATATATATATATGTTTGTGTGTGTGTCTGCTTATCTGCCTGTATGTCTGTATTTTTTTCAGCCCATTTATTTTAGTTTTTGCTTCGGGTATGGCTCTAAATAGGTATAATTGTAGTTCTTAGTCTCAGCCATGATACCATTTACTTAGAGGACTTATTTAGCCTTCAAAATTCAGTTTACGACGAAAAAAACTTATTTGATATCGATACCAGGATATCAAAATTTGACTTACATCCATGCATTTTTTTTTCAGTCTACGGTTTCGCTTTAACTTGAAAAAACTATTGTTTTTAGTCTTTCGTGCCTACGCCCAAAGAGTTTGAGCTCCAGGACCATGGATTAGTTTTAAAGCTTTCATTACACCCAAGTAACGCCAGGCTATACTGCTAGTAATATATATATATATATTATCGATTTTCTGCACAATTGTAAGAACTGCAACCTTGAAACTTCTGAATATCATTTCTTATGTCTTTGTCTATGAGTGTATCAAATTTGATTAAAATCGGACCACTCCTTCTATAACCCGATTTTTTCAATTATTGATTTTTGATATTTATTGGGATACCTCGACACAAAACCGAGCTAAGAACACTCGCAGACGCTTATAGTATAACTGTGTAAATTTTCATGAAAATCGGTTCAGCCGTTTCGGAATCTATAGGTAACGGACACACACATAGACAAAGTTCCACTTATAAATAAGTTTAGATATAATTATATTACTGCAATAATTTTTATGTAGTTATTTAGTAATTTATTTCATTGAAAGATTCTAACCGTTAATATCTTATTTTTAAAATTTATTTAACGTTATATACATATACACACACTTAATTCGTCTAGACTTTAAATACGCTTGACATGCATTATTTTCGCTTACACAGACTTACATTCAGAATAAACATCTAATGATTTTACTACTCGTGACAAACACACCCTTAAACAGAGACAAGTTTTTTCTTGTACGTTTAATATTCATCTATAGCTTTATCACACGTGAAACGTATCTGATCAATGAACCATGCATCAATCAACATACTGTCTCTTTGAGTTTGTAAAAGATTTTTAAATCATTCGTCTTTAAAGAATTTCTGAAGAAGCTTGATAAAGTGAAATATGTTAGATTAAATACACTTTTTTCTATCTGTTCTTTATTTTATTCTATTCATCTTGTCGAATTCCGATTTATATATCCAACTCATTTAAATATATATATATATATATATATATATATGTGTGTGTGTGTGTGTGTGTGTGTGTGTGTGTGTGTGTGTGTGTGTATATATATATATATATATATATATATAACTGTAAATTTATCTTTGAACACGTCTCCAAAAACCCACCGAGTATAAACGCGGAGGGGAAAAAATGGAAACAAAAAAGAAACGAACTAAGCACTTGAATATTAGTCAAAGTACTCGTCGAAAGGAAAAAAAACCGAGACGAGGAACCTAACACTTATATATATATATATATATATATATATATATATATATATATATATATATTGATTCATTCATTTCTACACCGCTTATATATAAAATGCTAAAATTTCGATTCTCTGATGCATTACGTCTATGGATTAAGGGTTAGCGACGCCGCTTGACACCAAACCGGTTGAGTTTCGATACCGGCCAGAAGCAAGTGAATTTCTAGCTGCTGTGATGATGAATATATTATGCTTTCATTACAAATTAGCTCTATAGAAAGAGAAATTTTAAAAAGCAGTTATATATATTTTATAATCATATCTCAACAAGCAAGTCATTTTACTGCCACTTTTTTGCAAGAAGTAACATAGGAGGAAAGTTATGAGAAAGAGTGACAGCTTATAGGGGGTGTCAGGAAGTGGGTAATAGAAGAATGAGAATACTGACGAGAGTGGAGTGGGCGGAGAAAGGAGCATGAGAGACAGGATGCAGGTTAAGGGAGTAGGAGATGACTATTAACTTTACATTTAAATTCTTGGAGATTTTAGCTGTCGGGGAAGCAAGTAAACGGAAGGGAATTCCACAGGCGGGAAGTTCGAGAAAAGAAGCTGTTGGAGTAGAATTTGTGTTTACATTTTATTAGTTTCACAGTATTAGGTTGGGACCTAGTTACTAATCTTGTGGCTCGAGTAAATTCCCATATAAGGGGCACCAGTGATCTAAGGTCACCAGAGCATAAGCTGTGAAAGTATTTACAGAAGAGAAACAGGAAAGACACATTACGCCGGTGAGAATGTGACTGTATCTGAGCTGCCAAGTCGGAATCAGTCACATCAGAGATTCTCCGTTGGATTTTGTCAAGGACCCATTGGTGGATAGCAGGAGCACCCGACTGGATATGGCAGCATTATTCATAGCACGGGCGGATAGTATGTATATATATATATATATATATATATATATATATATATATATATGCAGGATTGTTTCAGACGGGAAAAACTTGCTGGCCTACACAGAGAACTGACCTTCTTAGCAGCAGATTAAGCTATGGATTCATTCCACTTGAGGTCTTTTGTGAGTGTTAACCAGAGGAGGTATGTCTTTTGGTTAGGATTTCTAACCTTTATGATTCCAAACCATTATTTCCCCTGAGGAAGTGTTTAAATCCAAACACTGAAATAAACATATGATTGTAGGGAAGAGGACATATATAGAAGAAATTATGTCCATGTTCTAAAACATAATTTATAATATATATTCACTGGTCTATACACTATATATCGAGCACTGTTTTAAATTAATGTTTTGGACGGAAAAAAATTTTCTTTTTTCTCTCCTCATTCTATACTCACTCGGATATATATATATATATATATCTCGTTGATGATGATGATGATGATGATGATGATGATGATGATGATGATGATGATGATGATATAGCTTTGGCAATTGTTGAAGAGATTGTTGAAATATTCATTTCCCAAAATCGACTGTGTACGACATTGCCAAGACCGTCAAAGAGTCTGGTGAAGCTGGGGGTAAGTCTTTGACTCCTCAAAGAAAAACACAGGACCGATCCGAATTTCGCAAGAGAAACAAGGACCTCTTGGAGCAGCTTATCGATGAAGACCCAAGCTCGTTCATGCAGACGTTGCGGACAAGGCTCAATGTGCATAAGACAACGGTTCAGGTAGCTGCAGAGAAGCCATGGATCTTCCAATAGGACGGAGTTCCTGCTCATGCGTCCAATTTGGTCCGGGATTGGTGTGAAGGGAATCTGGATATGTTCTGGTCGAAGGAGTTCTGGCTCCCTAGTAGCCCAGACCTGAATCCTTGCAACTATTACCTATGGGGTGTACTTTAGAGACAGTCTAACAAACGTGCACAAAATACTGTCGACTTCCTGAGAACTGCCATCACCGAGGCCGTGGCCAACTTGTCCAGGGAGCAGGTGACAAACGCCTGTATTAAGTTTCGGCCTCGTGTTCAGACTGTGATTGAAACTGGAGGGTTGTGGACTGACTAATATTTTAGAGGAGAGCTCAGACAACAATGTTATTAAGCAATTTGTCATGCAAATATTTGTCATTCTGAATCAACACAATTTTTCTTTCAGTATATGTTTTTCCGGATTGTAATGCACACCCCTGTATATCTCACTGAAGATTTTTCGGCATTTGTACGGGGCACCATGCTCTCGCTTGATCTTTATTCTTCTCAATCTTTTTTAACCAAACCCTAAAAATATGTAAAATAATCGTTGTCTTTTTTCCCCTCAATTTTGTTGCCTCATCTTGGCCTCTTCATTTCGTTGTTTGAATCTGGGGCTAAGAATCGAATTAAAATATCAATAGTGTTGCAGAAGCAGTCTAAAATATTAACAGTGTTCGTGGGATGCATTCTTTAATGGAAATAAATTGTTGAAAGTGATTTGAAATCTTTAGAAACATTGATGTTGACTGCCATCAATAGTTAGTTCTGTTGAGTCTAACGATTGCCTGCTTTTGTGCAAACTCGGGGGAAATTCGACGGTCACGCTTGAAGAATTATCCGAGAAACTGAATTAAACTTATCTAACTGTCATGTGCAATAAACGTGGATAGGCACTTAACCTCGGAATATGGGTTCCCCATGATTTGTCAGAGGCCATCGGTAAAGGAATAGTTAGACATCCTTACTTCTCTGCCCTCTCGTAAACACTGCGCGATATCTTTGAACAGATTACTGACGAGTGATATAAATGGATATTTTACAAGAAGGTATACAACCTCTACGGTGAGGCTACTCCCAGAGAGCAAAAAAACCCTACCAATGTTGATGGCAGACACAGAATAATAATTCATTGTTAGAAGATACAGTGATTATCTATTACAGAGTTATTCCCTAAGCCAGATAAATCTGTTCAAATGAAAGATACTTTCACCTAAAAAGAAGAAACTGTGGTTCAAACTGAAAAATAAATACGCATATTATTCAATGACCTGATATCCTTACAAGAAGGTATTCAATACGAACCCCTGTTTTATATAGTATTGTTATGGTGAAATACACCTATTCCTCAGATAATGGACTCTCCCTTCTAATAATAATAAGAGTTAACAGGAAGTTAAGTCGAGAAGTTCTTGGAAAGTTCATAGGAGTTCTTAGAAGAGTTCTTGAGAGTTCTGTTGGAGTTCAGTAGAACTTCTAGGCAGTTGATATTAGCCGGCAGTTAGCCGAATACTAAGGATTCAGTTTTCAGTGGAAGATTACCAAGTTGCTAACATTTTGGGTGCGTTAAGTCGATTAGCAACCGACATAGCACGATTATAACTTTCAATGCGAAAACTACTCTACAACAATTAAGCAATATGCTTTTATATATATGTCACAGACAACTGCAAGAAACCTTAGGAAACATTGACATATACGGAAATGATATTAAAATTATTCAAAAACCATTTTGGCTATAATCCTCCTGAATACGGATAGAAATTTCTTCATTTTTTAATCGTTTGGCGCCAAGTAAGGCGGTACCGCCACTGATGCGCAGGGGACTACATAAGAGTAAAAGTCTAAACAGGAGGAGACTGAAGAGAAATACGAACCAGTTACAGACGGAGAAAGAGAAAGGGCAAGAGAAGGATGGGAATACAGGTGTGATGACAGTTGCAAAGTAGAAAGGAAGAAAAACAAGATATAAGGAGTGATATAGAAAAAACTGGAGTCAAGTGGATAAGAGATGGGAATTGACATTGCATTTAAATTCCTGGGGGTTGTAGCCGTCAGAAAAGCAAATACATGGAAGAGAGTTTTACAGGGGGGAGTGCGAGAAAAGAAGCTGACGGTCTAGAATTGTCGCCTGCATTTGGTTGAGCCAACTGTAAATGTGTGGTATCTTTTTGCCAGTCTGGTTGCACGAGTAAATCCTTGCGGCGAGGGCATCAGTGACTTAAGTTTGTCGGAGTAGAAGCCATGAAAATATGTGTAAAATAGATAGAGGGAAGCCACATCCCGCCGATGAGAAAGTCGGTACCTATCACATTACAGATTCTCTTTGGAACCTGTCGAAAAAACAGATGAGCAGCAGAGGCGCCTGAACATCTATGACAGCAGTATTCTATGCACGGACAGATGGTTGGTTTGTATATGTGCAAGATGGATTCAGGCGGAAAAAACTTCCTGGCCCGACACAGTGACCTAACCTTCCTACCAATATAATGATTCTACTTGAGGTCGGAAGATAGGGCAAGGCCGAACATTTTTTTTTTTAATCATTTCACCCCGAGCAAGGCAGAAACGCCACTGATGTGCAGGGGGTTACATAAATGTAGAAAGATTAATTAGAAAAGAGTGAGGAGTACAAGCTAGTTAGAAAGGAACAATAGAAAGCTGAGAAAGCAGGTGCAATGACAGATACATGGGCGGAGAGAAAGTGAAGATTATACAGGGGAGGGGAGAGAGCTAGAGTCCAGTGGTTAGTAGGTGAGTATTAACTTTGCTTTTAAATTTCTGGAGGTCATAGCCGTCAGGAAAGCAAGAATACGGGAGTGAGTTCCACAGGCGGGAAGTGCGAGAGAGGAAGCTGCAGGAGTAGAATTGTCGTCTGCATTTGGCTAACCTGACTGTGAATGGGTGGGACCCAGTTGCCAGTCTGGTTGCACGGGTAAACACCTGTTGAGGAGGCATCAGTGACTTAAGCTCATCCGAGCAGAAGCCATGAAAGTATTTATAGAAGAGACAGAGGGAGGCCACATTTCGACGATGGGAAAGTGGCTGCAGTCGAGTCGCCAGATCAGTACCTATCACATTACAGACTCTCCTTTGGCGCAGTATATTGCTTTCAGGAAAACTCGGTTGGTCCATGCTTATGGGGTGCAGGAGAGGTTGCCTGTGATGATTAACAGACGGCAGTTTTGTTTTAGAAGCATCGAAATTTACAAGCCACTTCTTACCCCAGTCCACCACTGAGTGTAGGTCCTTCTCAAGATCAGCAGCGAGGTTTTGTTTGTCCCCCTCGCCTGATTTCTTACTGATGCGGAAGTAAATTGTGGTGCCATCTGCGTAAATGCTTACTTGGGATTTGATCACGTCTGGGAGATTATTTATGAATATCAGAAAGAGCGTCGGGCCTAGGATAGAGCCCTGGCGAACAGCAGGCTTCGTGTAGTAAGATGTAGAGGCATGCCCGTTCAAGAGGACCTTCATGATGCGGTTAGATAAGAACGATTGAATCAGATGAAAATAGAAATTAGTGTATGACAAAGATGTGTGTTCTTACCGGGCCTAAAGTGAAACGATTCTGAGGAAATGAGAAGTCTTACCAGGTTTTATTATTGCCGATCACACATTTAACAGCATATGATATGCAAATAACACAATGTTGATAGAAGACAGAAAAGAAACTACGAAAATTTCTACAAGGTGGCCCTTAAAAGAAAGCAAGAAGAAAAGACTAAATATCAATTGGAAGTAGGCCGAATGCATGGTTGTTAGCAAAAGGGGCAGACTAATATTCAAATTTCCAATCAGAGATATCAAAATTAAACAAGTAAAAAATTTAAATATCTGGGAAATGTTTCTAACAGAGAAAGGAAACTGGGGCACTGAAATCAGAAGTCGTATCGGGACAACGAAAGATACATTCCAAATGCTAAACAAAGTATTTAGAAACAGATAAATTTCATGGAAACAAAGAAAAGTACGGAATAATATCAGTTTAGGGCATATAGTGAATTAAACAGGGCTTGATAAGACTAATACTAATAAACGTAAAGGAACAAAGGAAAACAACGTATAACCTAAATATAGAGCTTTATTAATTGGGTAGAGGAGATCGTTTTAGGAGAAATAACAGAAAAGTAATAATTATTAGGAACGTTAAAGAACAGACAATTGTGGAGATACATGAACGCCAACATCATGAATGTCAGTCAGTTAAGTGCCATACGTGATACACGCTTGGGCGATCATGTCTCGAAAGAGACATGACTAACTGGGTAAAAGATTATCCCGCAGTAGGTTGCCATTGCTTTCTGCGGTAGACTGGTTGGCAGCCAAGGCCATAAAACCCAATCTGTCCTGTTATTTAACCCATAACTGGAGGGAATAGACGGACTAATACCTTTCTCAAGGGTATTTGCGCGTAATTGAATGCAATGAATTCAACTGGAATTCGAACTCGGTTCACCGATTTGCCGTTCCGAGCCGATATCCACTGCACCACAACGCACATCCTGGATCTACATGGCACATAGAAAAGTCATTTTCAAAATCGACGGTGAGGCTATTCTAACGAAGCTGGAGACCCTACTAATGTTGGTGGAAGAGAGAGGAAAAAAACGACTGTCTGGATTTCGGCAGTTTCATTGCGATAAAACGGATCCTTCAGAAAACGTTAGCCGGATTTTCAGATTAAGTCCGGTCAATTGAGAACTCTGAAAAAAAAAGTGGCCTTTTATCGAATTTGATCTGTGAGACGAGGGAAAAGACGTGGCAGGTCAGTGCTGGTTAGAAGAATAAAGGAGCAAAAAGTTAGCAAGTAGTAAGACAATATATTTGAAGGAAGATTAAATTTGAAACAAAGGAAAAACAAATTTGAGTGAAATAGAAAAGAAAACAAAAAATGGTTTTAATGATTTCTTTAGTATTTTTCGATGTTAAAGGTTTTCACTACTAATTATTTTTACCAGAGTTCATATTGCAATTTTTATGTTAATGGTTTTCTCTAATATCTATTTTTACCAGAGTTCATTTTGCAGTTTTGATGTTCATGGTTTTCTCTATTTACTTTTATCAGAGTTCATATTGCAATTTTTATGTTAAAGTTTTTCTCTACTATTTATTTTTACCAGAGTTCATATTGAAATTTTTATGTTAATGGTTTTCTCTACTATTTATTTTTACCAGAGTTCATATTGCAATTTTTATGTTAATGGTTTTCTCTAATATTTTTACCAGATCTCATATTGCAATTTTTGACACTAATGATTTACTTTATCACTCCACATAAATGGTTCCCATAATGTATTCATCTCTAAGCTTGGTCAGCTTAGGACATTTTGTAGCCTAGCATATATGCTGATTCCTTAAGAGAGATAACTCATGACTACCGAAAGAGGCTTCGCACAAGGAATGAGAGTGATATACGCCAGTGATCGTAGTAAAGGGTTCGGTTCGAAATTCCTAGCTCCTAAAGAAGGCCGGAGCGTACAAATGGCAACAATAGTCCGAATAATGTAAATACTGTAAAGATTAAACTGGCAATATGAGAAAGAAAGAGATATGGAAAGAAATTGAAGAGCAAACACGTAAAGGTAAATAGTGTAGGTGAAGAAAGAAAGAAAGAAAGAAAGAAAGAAAGAAAGAAAAATAAGAGAGAAAGAAAGAAAGGTTGAAAGAAACAAATAATCTGTCTACCGTAAACAAAAACAAAATACGACAAAAATATCGTCTATCTGAAAAAAATAAACAAAAAATGATAAAGAAAGAAAGGAACAAAAAAGAAAGGTTGAAAGAAAGAAAGAAAGAAAGAAAGAAAGAAAGAAAGAAATCGGTGTGGAAAAGAAAAATGGCCGATGAAAGAAAGAAAGAAAGAAAGAAAGAAAGAAAGAAAGAAAGAAAGAAAGGTGTAAAGGAACAAATAATCTGTCTACCGTAAACAAAAACAAAATATGAAAAAATATCGTCTGTCAAAAAAATTAATAAAAAATGATAAAGAAAAAAAGGAACAAAAAAGACAGAATGAAAGAAAGAAAGAAATCGGTGTGGAAAAGAAAAATTTCCGATGAAAGAAAGAAAGAAAGAAAGAAAGAAAGAAAGAAAGAAGTAAGAAAGAAAGAAGGAAAGAAAAGGCCAAATAATAAAAAAAATAAAAAAAAAAGACAAAGAAAATTTACACAAACCAAACAGAAGAAGAAAGAAAAAAAATGAAAGAATGTGATTCGTCTCTTCAAGTTGTCGCCGATGGTTGTCGATGGTAAAAAAAAAATGACTCCCTTTGTTCTCCTCCCTCGCCGTTCATTAGGTAGGGTATTCGCTGTTTTAGCTTTACCTCTACTTTTTCTAGTGTGTCTAGTGACAGTTAAATTTCAAAAGCCTTCTTTTCCGAAAATATTCCCCAGAATTTTAATTTGCCAATTCTAATCTGCGTTTTCGCGAAATTCATCATTACTCGAGTGTTTTGGCCATGGTATTCCCAGCATCTCTGCAGGAACACATCTCTGTCGCTTCTAGTCGCTTCTTTAATAAAATCAAACCAGCATTCGCACCCAAACAGAAGAATATATATATATATATGTATGCCGCATTCACCCTAGTCGGGTTGAGCGGGCTTCCTCCCTGACGGAGCAAGTCTCATTGGGATTTGTTTAAGGGCAGGGTCCCAAGTCCTACCCTGGGCAGGGTCCCAAGTCCTACCCTGAAAACAGAAGAATAGATAGAGATAAATATATTCTTAATGAATTTAGTATAAAAATGACCGACAATTAGGGAGAAAGGATTAGTCAGCATTTCTGATTAATTTTACTGACAGAATAGATACAGGATAGACAGGTTGTTCATAAATTAGTTTGCTACTTCCACAGTTTTGATCAATAGAGTAAAGATTCATCAATAGATTTTCCGAAGAAATATTATTAAGGTTTTAATTTATATATAATTTGTTCTTGTTTAATTCACTTCGATTTGCCTTTGCTGCTGGATAATAAATAGAGAAGATCATTGATCTCTGATTCTTAATGAAAATGCCAACATCACAAAGAAAACGCGATGTCTATCCTGATTCATAGAGACCAAATCAGACACTCACTTTCAGAGAATTTACTATAAAAAGACAAAAAAACGATTCACAATGTCGAGATCAGTCGTCAAGTTGATCTTATCCAACTGAGCAGACTTATTTTTGATTTACGACTATGTACAGGACGGCAATTAAGTAGGTACCTCTACTCATTTTCGATACCTACGTTTTAAAAAAATAATTAATAAAGAAGCTTTTTTGAAGCTTTCAATTTAGCTTTAACTGAAAGCTAAAAGATTAAATCTACTAATTCCAGTAAGCAAAATACACTGATGTATTTCAAACCGAAATTATATTGGTTGAAATTAAAAATTTTCAGATTTCATTAAAAAATAATTTTTTCAGTCATTTTTGATCTAGCGACACATTTTGTAAACAAAAGCTAGTTCTCACTTTTAAAAATCTTGCAAAAACAAAACTTACATTGTTGACACGTTATTTTAGTAAAATTAGTAAATTTAAAGTTAACTTAATTTGATTTGAAATAAGTATTACCTGCTTACAGACTGAAATGTAATGGAAAAGCACAATAGCCCTGTTATCAGTGTTATCTGAGGTGACGAATGATTTGCTAACATCTGGAATTTATCAAAAAAGTTAATTAGGGTGAACCAGAATTGACATATGTATCTAACTTAAGCAAACGTTTCATTTTGGTTGTTAACTACATAATAAAATTAAAAATTTAACATATTTTTAACAATTAGCAATGATTTAATATTTTATAGAATTTTATAGCCTAATGTTTTCTAAATGTTTTTGTAATTTATTACAAATAAATTTAAAAGAATGTTTTATATTATTTTAATTTTTTAATTTTTCAAAAGCATTTTAATGCTTTTTAAAAATTTAAAAATTAAAATAATATAAAACTTTCTTTTAAATTTATTTTACAATTAAATAACAAAGAATGAAATTATATAACATTACAAAAGTAACTGAACGATTTATGAAATGTTATGGCATTTATTAACCCGGCGTTGCCCGTGCAACTCAGAAGATTTTAGTAGTAGGAGAAGATGCCATTTTTTATTTTATATATTTTGTTCTTGTTTGAAAAAAAAAACATTGTTTTTTTAAAATTTCTTTTGTTTCAAAATTACGGAGAAAAATATTCACATTTTTTTGTTGACTAAATGAATTTTTAAAACGTCGGAATAAAAATTAAATGTAAAGGCTTATTTTTCTTTTTCTTTTTTTTCATAAAAAACATTTTAGTCCCGTTTGACACGTGTGATTTGATTTCTGTGACGTAAAACGTCGGAATAAAAATTAAATATAAAGGCTTATTTTTCTTTTTTTTTTTAATAAAAAATATTTTAGTCACGTTTGACACGTGTGATTTGATTTCTGAGACATAAAACGTCGGAATAAAAATTAAATATAAAGGCTTATTTTTATTTATTTTTTTAATAAAAAATATTTTAGTCACGTTTGACACGTGTGATTTGATTTCTGAGACATAAAACGTCGGAATAAAAATTAAATATAAAGGTTCATTTTTTTGTCGCATTTGACACGTGTGATGTGATTTCTGTGACGTAATTCAGCAACCATCTTAGTTCTTAGATGTATTACGGAGCAAATGTAAACAATCTGCACCTTTGGCCAAAAAGTGCGAAAGGGAAAATTGCTGAAGTTAAATTCAAGAAGTATGTGTCGGCCTGGCCTCCCTGTGTCCCTAGAAAGTTTGAATGGCGTAGCTTAAAAAATGTAGGAGTGCATAAGGAACAATCACACACACTCACAAATTGCCTTTTATGTTCACAGATTACTTTTAATATCTATTATTCATATTATTTTTTACTGGTTACCTCCACAAATTATGAATTTCACAATTACTTTTAAAACAAAATAAGAAAACTGGGAATTAAAAATATAAAACTTACTTTAAGATGATTTGCAAAGTTGAACGTACACAGGAAACACGGAAGTGAACTGAAAGAATTGTACATAACCAAAGATTTTTATATAATGGTTTTTCCTTGTAAGGGGTGCAACCCTTGAAACACGTGACTTTCTAAAGATGATTCTACACTTAAAAAGGAGGAATCTTTTAATAAAAAGATACATTTTGGAATTATTTTTTTAGGTTTAATGATGAATGACATTTTTTAATCGTATCACCCCGAACAAGGCGGTAACGCCACTGATGTGCAGGGGGCTACGTAAGAGTGAAAAGATTGGAAAAGAGAAATCCGGAAACCACATCCTAAACAGGGAACAAGGGATGAGCCTCTACACCTGTTCAATAGACGTGGGTGGAGTGTGAACCGGGCGATAGATTAGTTTATCTATTCCAACTGAAAGAAAAAAAATTTAAAAAAAAAGAAAAGTGAAAAGATTGGAAAAGAGAAAGCCGGAATCCACATCCTAAACAGGGAACAATGGATGAGCCTCTACACCTGTTCAACAGACGTGGGTGGAATGTGAACCGGGCGATAGTTTAGGCTATCTACTCCAATTATATTAAGTTTTCGATTTTCGTTTTGTAAATATAATCTTGACTTAACAAATTAATAACGGAAGACACCGAGTGACTGAAAGAAGTTTAAAATATGTTTGAAACTTTATAAATTTTTATAATTCGCAAAAAAAAAAATGAAAACAATTTTTATAAAAACTCATTATTTATCGAAAATGCTTTTCTTAAGAAAATGATATTCTTAATATATAGTATTTATAAAATCAATTAAAGGTTTTTTGTAAATGAAAAATAAAGTAGTTTTAATGCATTTAATATTTTACTATTCGGAGCAGATTTTTGGAAAAGGGGTTCCGTAGAAAAAAATATATATAATTTACGCCCTCCAAAATGTCCTGCATTTAACGAATTAAACAAAATTTGGGATCAGTACAGAATTTCTGGAAATTTCATGAAATTAATTAAAGCGTTTAACAGTTGTATAAAAGAATATATTTTTACCAAGATTGTCTAAAAATAATAATAGCATAAAAAATATAATTCATCTGTGAATAAGTCTTCAAAGTTTCATTAAAATCAGACAGCTGATTTTTGCAAGAATTTCCAAAATAATATGCCTTTCAACGCCCCAAAAAACGACTTGCGTAATATTACGTTTGCCATAGTTGTATCTACAATAAAGTCACTATATAGTTACTCATAATAACAATTAGGATAAAGTAATTAATCAGTAGTCCAGACATTTATTATTAAAATGGTTCTGGTTAATTTTTGTCAATGACAATCTAATGCTATGTTAAAGAATAATAAATTAATTACTGATACCTGCTTCAATAAATTACTTACAAAGTGAGAGAACGCTTTGCCAAATGTCACGGCACAAATTGTTTTGACGGCATCAGTCTGTAAATGCATATCGAATAAATAGATCGAGCTTAGAGATATTTCTCGGATTCTTTGTAAAAACGAAATCTTTGATAAATCCCCCAACATAAGCAACTCTATAGTAACTTCATTGCCACCCCGTATACAAGCGTGAATGCTTCTCTCTGTCTCTCTCTCTCTCTCTCTCTCTCTCTCACACACACACACACACACACACACACACACTAACTCACATACTAATACCTAGATGGGTGACCCTTTGTATCAGTATGTCCAGTGAGTGCTTAATTTTCTAATCCTTCTTTTCTCAAATTAAAAGGCTTATGGCCATATCACGTTGAATAAACCGGTTCCCGCTCGATCACAGAAGTTCAGCAACTTTGAGGCTGGTCACTACTTAGATGGGTGACCGCTTAGGAATACCAGGTGCTGTAAGCTTTTAGTGACGGAGGTGCGTTGTGGTGCAGTGGATATCCGCTCGGAAAGAGAAATCGGTGAGCCGAGTTCGAATTCCAGTTGAATACCCTGCATTCACTTAAGCACCCTTGAGAAAAGTATTAATCCGTTACTTATTTTCAGTTATGGGTTAAATAACAGGGTAGGAATTGGGGAACCTGCCCTTAAAAACAAATCCCAATGAATCTTGATATTCGAAAAGAAAAATGTTTTACTAGACAGAAAACTCATATAAAAACAACAATAAATTGTTGAATGAAAAAAGGTATTACCAGTAATAAATAAATAAAAAATTAGCTGGCAATAAATGACCCGCCGAGGTTGATGTGCCATAACAACCAACCAACTCAAATTAAATTGTAGAATTTTTAACTGTTAATTCTAGTTCGCGTTTTCTTTCAAACATTGTCATAACTCGTTAAGGATTTTTCATCCAACATACTCTCTTCTGTCTTTCATTTATTACACGTGTTTAAAGTTGTTTTCATTGATTTTATTTTTATGGACAGTAAAATTAAGAACAACTGGCCAACATCAAAATGGCGTACTAAAGAAAAATATGCTAACAAGAATCGAACACTTTATTTCATCACAGAAACCACATTTTTTTTTTTAGACGAACCATATCACGGTTGCAGAAAACTCATCTCCGTCGCTTCAAGTCGATTGTTCATTTATATAGAAACTTTTGAGATTAGACGTAGATAAATATATTTCTAATTAATTTAGTATAAAATTAATTTTAAATTTGACAGAATAGTTACAGGATATACATTATATCTAAAGATTAGTTGTATAACTTCCAGAGTTTATTGTATATATTAGAGTTAAAAATATCAATATACTTGCCCAAGAAATACTATTAAAATATTTATTTATATATATATATATTTATGTTCTTTTTTAATTGACTTTCGTTGTCTTTTCGGGTAGATATTAAAAAGGACTTTTTTTTTTATTCGTGACCTTTTAATGTAAATGACAATAGAGCAAGAGAAGACGTAATGTGCATCCGGGTTCATAGAAAGCAAATAGGAAACACACTTTCTAAAAAGTACAAAGTATAAAAAAAAATTAGGGGGAGGCTGTGATTACATCTGTGCCTGGTAAATAAAGTTTAATTCGGGCTACATGCGATCACGGCTTTCATTCTAATTCCACCTCATGATTTCTGTTCAGGAAAAATTAATATTTAGTGCTATTTATTAGAATACGTGCCTGGCACGAGAATGTTATACAAACAGAAAGAGTATTGCAGAAAACCGAATTTGGTCATCGCATCTCGATATGTTGCCCGTACCAAAGAAGACAGTCTGGAAATTTTATGGCGTGTTTACCTACGTTAAAAAGTAAAACTTCAAAGAGTTATAGTCATTCATATGATTTTTAAAAAAATGAAAAGATTATGTGTGTAAAGCTCGCATATGTTGCAAAATCATTGCTAATGATTTTAACAAGGAAATACATTTTAAAAAATTCGGAAGAAAAATGAATGTCAGAGGTCAGTAATAAATATAAGATTTACGGGCACGAAAGAGTTATCAGGTGCATTGTCGAAACGAACTGAAATGGATTGATATTTTTTTTATAATCATATCTCACCAGGCAAGGCATTGTATTGCCACTGTTTTACAGGGGGTTACATAAGAAAGTTATGAGAAAGAGTGACAGGTTATAGGGGGTGTCAGGAAGTGGGAAAGAGAAGGATGAGAATACTGATGAGAGTGGACGTAGAAAGGAGCATGAGAGAGTGGATGCAGGTTAGTGAGATAGGAGATGACTATTGACTTTACATTTAAATTATTGGATATTCTATCTATCTATCTATCTATCTATCTATCTATCTATCTATCTATCTTTTTTTATAATCATATCGCCCTAAGCAAAGAATTTTACTGCCACTGTTCTACAGGAGGTTACATAGGAAAGTTATGAGAAAGAGTGACAGGTTATAGATGATGTAAGGAAGTGTGTAAGAGAAGGTTGAAAATACTGATGAGTGTGCAGTGGACGGAAAAGGGAGCATGAGAGAGAGAGGATGCAAGTTAGTGAGAAAGGAGATGACTATTGACTTTACATTTAAATTCTTGGAGATTATAGCTGTCGGGAAAGCAAGTAAATGGAAAAGAATTTCGCAGGAGAGAATTGCGAGAAAAATATATATAAATATATTGGAGAATAAAATGAAATGCATTTTCGATGGTCATTAAATACTGTAAGGATTTTTGATACGGTGCGGTTATGTAAACGGTTCTTTATGTGTTCATTTTTGAAATGAAAAAATATCGTTATTTACACACTTTATATTCTGACTTCTGGAATGCTACTTTTGCCATGCAAATTCACCTTCGGATCTCAGTGTCGCATTTTCCGTCTTCTGTTAGAACAATTCCTAGGTATTTAAATTTTTGTACCTGCTTGATTTTAGAGTCCCTTACCTGGAATTATTATTTTGGGCTGCCCCTTTGGCTGATGACCATACATTCGGTTTTCTTGCAGTTAATTTGTAGTCCTTTAAATTGAGTAAAGTATTAAGAAACAGAACAATTTCACTAGAAAGAAAGAGGAGTGTACTGGATTGCTATGTGATATGGGTTCTTCAATACGGCAGTGAATGTTGGACAATATCTTGCATGTCACAGGAACTTCAGCTGTCTCTTCCTGGTGCTCACTATTAATTTCACTATTAATCATTTCCAAAACTTCATCATTGCTCACATGCTCGATCCATGATATTCTCAGCATCCTTCTGTAGAACCACATTTCAGTTGCTTCAAGTTTATTCTTCATTTTCGGAGATCTTGTCCAGCATTAAATGCCATATTGGAGAACTGACATCACATAGCAATCCAGTACTCTGTTCTTTGTTTCTAGCGAAATTGTCCTGTTTCTTGATACTGTACTCAACTTCTGGAATGCTTCGGATCTCTGTGTCACACTTTACGTCTTCTGTTAGAACACTTCCCAAATGTTTAATTTTTGTACCTGCTTGATTTTAGAATCCTCCACCTCTATTTAGCATATTGGGCTGCCCTTTTTACTGATGACTGTGCATTCGGCTTTCTTGCAGTTTATGTGTAATCATTTCTTGTTACTCTCTTCAGCTACCTTCTGTGGGATGTCTTGTAGTTTCCTTTCTGTGTCTGCTATCAGCACTGTATCAACTGCATACCTTAGTTTGTTTAAATTGTGGCCTCCGATGATTGCTTGGCCAAAAAGCATCTTCCCAAGTCATGATCACTAATGAACACTTTGATGAGACTACTATGCTCTGCACAACTTCCTTTCAATAACTTTAATAGACAACGGAAGTGTGCGAGACAGTTATAAATTAGCGAGCATACATGACAGAGTTCAAGATTAATATGTGCCAAGTGGTTTATTTCTGCGAACTATAGCGCCGTTCCCATACCAACAGATCCTAATACCTTTGATCAGACATTCAGTCAGTCAGTTGAGTGCCATACGTGATACAGAGACATGACTGACTGGGCAGAAGATTATCCCGCAGTAGGTTGCCATTGCTTTCTGCGGTAGACTGGTTGCCGCCCAAGGCTAGAGAACCCAATCTGTCCTGTCACTTATAGCTGGAGAGAAAAGAGATAGATTATATTACATAATTATATTAAGTATAATTAGTGGGGGATCAGTTTATTACTTTATAACAATCGAAAATCGATCCCTCACTTTATGCCCAGTAGAAGTTTTAATTATGTTTCCAACTATTATATTCAGTCAGTCAGTTAAGTGCCATACATGATACTCGCTTTAGGTGATCATGTCTCTTTCGAAACGTGACTGACTGGGCAGAAGATTATCCCGCAGTAGGTTGCCATTGTTTTCTGCGGTAGACTGGTTGCCGCCCAAGGCTATAGAACCCAATCTGTCCTGTTATTTAACCCATAACTGGAAGGAAGAGGCGGATTAATACCTTTCCCAAGGGTATTTGCTCGTAAGTGAATGCAATGAATTCGACTGGAATTCGAACTCGATTTCTCGTTCCGAGCTGATATCCACTGCACCACAACGCACATCCGACATTGTACAGTCTAAATTCTTTGTTAAGGTTTTTGCTGTATAAATGCATTAAAAATCAAAAGAACAAAATGGATTCTCAGTGGTCAAGAATTGATATAAGATTTATCGACACAAGAGGTTAATGAACTGAATAATCTAAACAGATTACTATGGATTTTACTGGAGATATTCCTTAGACTTTAAGAGGAAAATGATTGTTAGTGACTAAGGATTAATGCTATGTTTCATTATGTTTAAAGCTGATACAATAGAAAAGTGGTTGTTAGTGAGCCAAGCAGCCAGTCCATGTAATTCTAAAGGTTATTTTCTCTAGCAAAATTGTGGCTTCAGTAAGCGTCGTCAAGAATCTGAGACATTTCTCTTGTGTTTTTTTTTATTATCTTGTAATTTATATTTCTAATTCCTGATTTTCAAGTTATTTTTCATGGAGCATCTACTTTTTTTATTCAATGCTGATTTGCCAAGGAAATCAATAGCAGTGAATTAAGCTAATGCCCAATAATAAAAAAATACAAAATGCAACCAGGGAAAATGTCCTTCCATCTAGTTAGTGAAATTAATAACAAACGCAATGCCTTCATTGGACTCCGAAATCGAAGAGTTTCTATTAGCTGTTATTATTATTATTATTATTATTATTATTATTTTCAAATTTTCATTTATTTTTTATTTTTTTTGCTCTCTCTCTCCCCCCCCTCTTTCTCTCCCTTATTCTGCCTTCACTGCTCTTCTGTAAACCCCTGCAAAATTATACACCTCTCTTCCCTACTCTGCTAGTCGGAGCCTCCCTCCATTCTTTTATGCTACTCTGCTTCAGAGACGTCATCGCCTGCGCGGCCCCCTAGAGAAATATTGGGAATTGGTTGATCTCAGTCCGGTGGCCTTAACTGTCCAGCAAGTGGCCGACAGCGGCCAACGACTCGCGGTTACACGAGGCTGGAGACGTTCTTCCAATTACGAAAACAATAATGTCAAGTATTCGTTTACACAGCGCTATTTATCTTGCTCTGACAAATAACAATTTGCGATTTCCTGTCATTATTATTATTCCCATCTTTTCAATTTTCTTTTTTTTTTATATTCATGTTTCTTCTTCGCTTTCTTTCCATTTCGCTAGAGGGCGCTGTTAAAGTGGCGGGCAAGAAGTTGACTGTAAGGATGTGGGCTAGAAGTAGTCGTTAGAATTAGTATATTCAATTGCATGCGTACACTCATATGTGTACAGGCGCACTTTTGGTGGGGAAGATGTCGTAACTCTGCAAGTACAATGAAAAGCCGTATGCACATCGAAATTCAGTCCGTCCAAAGTTATTATGCAAATCGCAAAAATTCTAAAAAATTCAAAGTTGTTTTCAAACCTTATCTAATTTTAAAAGGTTCAGTTAGACGTGAGTCGTTGTGCAGTGGATATCGGCTCGAAGCGAGAAATCGGAGAGCTGAGTTCGAATTCCACTTGAATTCGTTGCATTCACTTACGTGCAAATACCCTTGGGAAAGGTGTTAATCCGTCTCTTCCCTCCAGTTATGGGTTGAAAAATAGAACAGATTGCGTTATATAGCTTTGAATGTGCGTTGTGGTGCAGTGGATATCGGCTCAGGACGAGAAATTAGGGAGCCGAGTTCGAATTCCACTTGAATTTATTGCATTCACTTACGTGAAAATACCCTTGGGAAAGGTATTAATCCGTCTCTTTCCTAGTTTACCACAGAATATAATGTCAACCTACTGCGGGAAAATCTTCTGCTCAGTTAGTCATGTCTCTTTCTAGACATGATCGCCCAAGCGTGTATCACGTATGGCACTTAACTGACTGACTGAATATAATAGTTTGCAACATATAATTAAAACTGGGCATAAAGCGGGGGATCGGTTTTATATTGTTATGAAGTAATAAACTGATTCCCCCCTAATTATACTTAATATAATAATATAATCTATCTCTTCTCCATCCAGCTATGCGTTAAATGGCACGATAAATTGGGTTCTATAGACTTGGCTGGCAACGCGTCTACCGCAGAAATTAATGGCAACCTACTGCAGGATAATCTTCTGCCCAGAGACATGATCGCCCAAAGTGTGCATCACGTATGGCACTTAACTGACTATAAAATCGTCGTTGCTCTCGTTTGGACTACGTTATTCTCAGCATCCTTCTACAGAAAGAGATTTCTTTTGTTTAAATTCTCTTCTTTATTTGTGAGGTGACTGCCCAGCTTCTTTACCATACAGGAGAGATATTGCCTAACAGTCCATCACGTTTTTCGTTGTTTCCAATGCACCGATTAGCTTCTGGGGAGTATATTTTGCTATTCGAATGTGTCTTCTGGTTTCACAATTTCCGTCCTCTGTTAAAACACTTCCCATAAATTTGAATTTAGTCCTTTCTTCTCGCTTTTCTTTATTAGCTTCATTATCATTCGTTGTCTACGACCAATACACCAGACTTGCTGCTTGTCTTAGGGAGGTTATCTGACATCATGTCCTTTCCGAATATTCCGAATCTTATGAATTAGATACAACTATTTTGTCTTCTAAGCTGACTCTTTTTAGAATAGAGTAAACATAGGTTTAGTACTCCAGTTAATGGAGGTGAAATAGCAGGGATACAATTAATGCTCATATTAGAAATCAAATTTTGAAATTATGGTTGTTAGCGTTTCTTGACCATCATCTTCTAGAAAATGTGGAAGAACAATGTATTTAATCATGTAATGTTTAAAGCATGCTATTTGTATTCAATAACGCCTTACATAAACAATTTAGCTATTGTCAAAATTATTAATGTGTATAAAAAGCAAGCTTTTAGCAGAGCTGAATGTTGATTAAGAAATCACAACAGCTAAAAAATATCCTCCATGATTACAGTAATAAAAGACTGCAAGGAAATCACAGATAAAAACCTATTATAAAAAGCAAGCTAATACTACAGCTTGGCATGAACTAACGCGATTACAGGCCTTTCTATTTAGTTCTCTACGGATGCAAAAAGTGTTTATCTCTCTTTGTTCGAGATAGAGTCACGTGGTCGCATGACTACCGCTCTTGACATCACTCTTGATAGCGCCAGTCCTATTCTTTCACGTAGCAGCAACCGAGGAAGAATGCTGTTCCCTTCTGCCTGGGCCTTTGATCTTAGGCAATATATATATATATACATATATATATATATATTGTCATCCGCAGACAGATCTGTTTCGCCGTATCACAGCTCATCAGTACGGTTAGACTCCGATTGCTTTTTTACCCAGGATTGAAACCCGACCGAGATGGCGTCAGTCGGCGACTCTACCCCTATATATATATATATATTTAGTATATCGAGGCAGCAAGTAATTTTCTAGACATATTCTATTAAATATAAGAGACAATGAATGTCTATTATGTTTAATCATGAGCCGTTCTAAACGTCGTATTTTTGCTTTAATTTCAGTTGAAAATAAAGACAAAAATTCTCCAACATTTGGATAATTATTTATTGGTTTTCTTCTAAGCTTTCGGCTCACATGAGCCATCTTCAGAGAGGTAGTTTAAACTGAAATATTATAAAATCCACCATCACCGACGATTTTATTTTGTGTTGACATAAAACTCCGCTTGGCAACGGCAATAGTTACCAAAAATAATAAACGCAGTTCTTAAGTTTGCGATGCGGTTTTATGACGTCACACCGCGGGATAGCGCGAAATGACAACAAAACCATCTAGTCAAATGCAATGTAATATGTTATTTCCTGTTTTAAAGTTGATTTTATTGAGTGTTGGTTGTTTTGATTTGATGTACATGGTCTCCAATATCTGCAGGTTCCTCTTACTGTGTGTATGAGTAAGGATCACCGTATTGTTGACCAAAATCTGTCTGATATTACCTACATGTTTATGTTTTTCAGAGAAATGTTGTTTAATAGTACTCTGATCAGAAAGATGACATGTAAGTCTACGGGAGAGCGTGGTTGTGGTAAAACCAATATATGTACTAGGTTTTTGAGTAGTATCAGAGATGCAATCTCTGAATGGGCATGTAAATTGGTACACTACATTGGTTTTTTGTAAAGAATTTAGTTTAGTGCCTGTTGGGTTATTATAATAGTGAATGTCCCCAACGATATAAGTTAGCTGTTATAAAAAACTTACTTCAACGCACACAAATGATATCTTCTTCCAAATCTATATTTTATAAAGAATTACACAACATTAAGCAAACACTAGTCAATAATGGATTTCCTAACTCCGTTATTGATCAACAAATTAAAATGTATCTCAACAAACTTAACAATAGCTCAAACAATAATGATAATATTAATAATAATGGTTTACATCAAAATAAACATAACACTATTAACTTATACTATTGCAACCAAATACATAATAATTATAAACAAGATGAAAAAACTCTCAAAAACATAATACGTAGAAATGTTAAACCAGTGGATAGTAATAATCAAATTAAACTCATTATATATTATAAAAGGTTTAAAACAATTGACCTCATAGTTTATAATAACCCAACAGGCACTAAACTAAATTCTTTACAAAAAACCAATGTAGTGTACCAATTTACATGCCCATTCAGAGATTGCATCTCTGATACTACTCAAAAACCTAGTACATATATTGGTTTTACCACAACCACGCTCTCCCGTAGACTTACATGTCATCTTTCTGATCAGAGTACTATTAAACAACATTTCTCTGAAAAACATAAACATGTAGGTAATATCAGACAGATTTTGGTCAACAATACGGTGATCCTTACTCATACACACAGTAAGAGGAACCTGCAGATATTGGAGACCATGTACATCAAATCAAAACAACCAACACTCAATAAAATCAACTTTAAAACAGGAAATAACATATTACATTGCATTTGACTAGATGGTTTTGTTGTCATTTCGCGCTATCCCGCGGTGTGACGTCATAAAACCGCATCGCAAACTTAAGAACTGCGTTTATTATTTTTGGTAACTATTGCCGTTGCCAAGCGGAGTTTTATGTCAACACAAAATAAAATCGTCGGTGATGGTGGATTTTATAATATTTCAGTTTAAACTACCTCTCTGAAGATGGCTCATGTGAGCCGAAAGCTTAGAAGAAAACCAATAAATAATTATCCAAATGTTGGAGAATTTTTGTCTTTATTTTCAACTGAAATTAAAGCAAAAATACGACGTTTAGAACGGCTCATGATTAAACATAATAGACATTCATTGTCTCTTATATTTAATAGAATATGTCTAGAAAATATATATATATATATGTGTGTGTGTGTGTCTACGTTGTGTGCATGTTATTTGCATATGCTGAAGTCATTTACTTTACCCAGACATATACACTATTCTCCTGAAAAGAAATAAGTCCCTTTTAATCATTTCACCTCAAACGAAGCATTAAAGCCACTAAGACACGAACGGTTACTGAGAGTGAAAGAATAAGAATAAAAGAAAAGCAATACTGACGAGAGACAACAATAAAAGAGGAATGAAGAAG
Source organism: Ascarosepion bandense (assembly GCA_037127315.1). NCBI lineage: Eukaryota > Metazoa > Mollusca > Cephalopoda > Sepiida > Sepiidae > Ascarosepion > Ascarosepion bandense. Next base: position 127,328 of record JBBBDQ010000285.1, on the reverse strand, counting down.
ATAGAGGATAACAATCGACATGGCATTTAAATTTTTGAAGAGATTTCCACAAGCGAAAAGTGCAAGAGAAGAAACTGTTATCACAGAACTTGCGGTTACATCTAGAGAATTCAACTGTAAACTGATGAGACCTTGTTGCCAATCTGATAGAATTCATAAATTCTTGAAAGAATTACCATGAAAGTATTTATAAAAGAAGTCACTGGGAAGCAGCTTTACGTCGATGGGAAAGTGACTGAAGCCGAAATGCCAGGTCAGGACCAATAATATTGCAGATACACCTGTTAATTAAATGTAATTAATCAACGTATTTGCAGTATTAATGAGTATAAATAGGTTGTTTCAGGATAACGCCGGGAATATGCAACACCAAGTAAAGGTCGAAATGTCTAGAACGGTAATAAACTAAAAATGGTTCTTCCTAACGATTGATATTTTCTATGTGTACCACATTTCTGGCCACGACTTGAATCTTGGATAAAGAATAAACATCCTATGACTTCCTATCTCTAGTTGTTCTAAGCAACATTTGACTTTTTGTCAACTCTCCTTGTTTTGTTTTTGTTTTGTTTTTTGTACTTTTATTATTTTATCATTAGCAAGACGACAAAGCCACTAAGACCCTATAGGTTGCTGAGTGCAAAAAATAAAAAAAAGAGAAATATTATTAAAAAGATAGAGATAGAGAGAGAGAGAGAGAGAGAGAGAGAGCAATAAAGGAGAAAGAATCAAGAAAATAGAAGATAACAATGGAATTTGCATTTAAAGTTTTGAAAAGAAGAAACTCTTATCATAGAACTTGCGGTTACATCTAGCCAACTCTACTGTAGGCTGATGAGACCTTGTTGTCAATCTGATAGAATTCATAAATTCTTGGTTCCAGCATAAGTTTCCTTTTCATCCTTTTTGAAACCTCGTAGTTGCTTACATGTTCGGTGTAGGTTTTCCTCTGCATCCTTCTGTAGAATCACATTTCGGTTTCTTCCTCCATCTTTGATGACATTGTCACATAGTACAGACTTTCACATAACAATCCAGTACTCTTTGTTTCCAAAGATATTTTCCTGTTTCTTAATACTCTACTAAGCTTTCCAAATCTACTCTTGGTCAATAAGGCTAACTACAATTTAAGTACGCCCAATATGGTAAGTAGAATTTATTTATGTAAGTTCACTATAGATTGGAAACAAGGTCTCATAAATTGCCTAATACGCCTTCACATCTCACTGTCGCACTTTCCGTATTCGCTAATAAAGGGAATATATATATATATATATATATATATATATATATATATATATATATATATATATATATATATATTATTGCACCTAGTTTGAATCAGACTGAAATTTTCTTTTTGTCTAACAAAAAACCCTACGATCATCGAAGTTAAGCAATGTTGTATCTGGTCAGTACGTAGATGAGGGACCACTTCGGAATTCCAGGTTCTGTGACCTTGAATGCGTAGATGCAGTAATGAATAATGATTAAGAATTGCTGAGTTTCAATTTGGTGGTTCGTTATATTGACTTATATGCAAATATCATTGAGAAAATTTGAGTTCAAGTCTTTTCACCACCTATGGGTTAAGTAGTAAAACTTCTACTAACAACTAAGTGTTTATTATCCCCCGAAAGTAATATCTGGTTTTTAATAACATACAAAATTTTAATGCAAAATTCGTATTTTACAAATTGCCCGTCTCGAAAAACGACATACTTAGGATTAGTCAAACCCAACAAGTATTTGTTTATAAAATGCGATAAGGGCTGAAAGTAGAATGTGTTTAATTATTTTCTCTGAATGAAATAGCCATACTATGTATTGCTTTATATGTATATATATATAAAAGCAATCTGTGATTATCTGTGTGACTGTTCCCTATGCACGCCTACATTTTTTTAGCTACGCCATTCAAACTTTCTAGAGACACATATCTACAGGGAAGCCAAGTCGACACATACTTTTTGAGTTCAAGCTTAGCAATTTTTACCTTTCGCACGTTTTAGCCAACGGAGCCGATTGTTTACATTTGCATCGTAAAAAATCTAAGATCTAAGATGGTTGCTAGATTACGTCACATAAATCAAATCACACGTGTCAAACGCAAAAAAGGAGCCTTTATATTTAATTGTTTATTTCGACGTTTTGAAAATTCATTTGGTCAACAAAAAAAATGGGAAATGTTTTCCTCGTAATTTTGAAACAAAAGAAATATCTTTTCAAAAAATGTTTTTTTAAACAAAAACAAAATATGGAAAAAAAAACAAACAAAAAAGTAAATTTAGGACCCGAAAGCTAATATCCCTTCAAAGTTTTCCAAAATAGTCTTGTTTCTGTGCAAATGTATATGTTGAACTCAAATCAGCAATTAAATTTTGAAGAAATCGACCGTTTTTTATGTTAACGACCAGAAAAAAATCGGACTTCTTCTCGCTCTTTTTGTCATCTATTACCGGCTTAGGAAAGTCATTCGCTGCTGAACGATTTTAGGCGTAGGAAGAAAATTTGGGCCTATTTACTTCCTTTACAAAAAAGTCCTTACAGAAATTAGTACGCGATTTTTTTTTTCAGTACTTAATTTCAGAAGAAAGTTATTGACATTGAAACAAGTGAAAAAAACAAGAGTTATTTGCGTGTCTAAAAAGTTATTTGCGTGTGTTTGCATATATAAAGAATATTAGCGTTCAGGTACTAAAACGAAAATTTACCCTGTCTACATTTTTAAATATTCTTCTAAATTTCTGAAATTCATTTAGACAACAAAAAATGTAAATATTTCACCCCGTAATTTTGAAACAAAAACAAACGCAATGTTGTTTACAATGTCACAGAAAAAAATCAACTGACGTTTACGCAAAACAAAAGAAAATAGTTTTTTTAATGGAATTTTTAAATAATTTTAAACAACAATTTTTAATATAGATATTTTTTTTATATAACTGAGTTTTAAAGTGAGTCGGCGACTACAAGCGCTCGGAAATCGCAACACGCTGCATTAATCATCTAATCAAAAAAATGCTCTGAGTTGCACGGGCAACGCCGGGTTATGATGCTAGTATTAGAGATGTGCAAATTTTCCTAAGGATCGCTTTGTAAAATAAACAGCGGTGAGAAACATTATTTCTTAATTCTACCTACCCACTAACAGAAGTATCATTCAAACAACCAATTTATATTGTAAATTTGATCATCTTGTTGTTGAAAAAGAAACCGGCTCTAAACGTGTAATAAAAATATAAAAAATGATCAATTATTATTGGAGAGAAATAGAAACATTTCAAAAAAGAAAAATGTAAAGAAAAAAATTGTTACATATTTCTTTGTTCTACTGTATCTTGCTAATTCTCTCTGGGAACATTCTTCGACAGGAAGTAATCCATTCAATTTTCACCAACAACAGCAAAATCTTCAGTGTATAAAAACTGCCTATACGTAGGATGTGCGTTGTGGTGCATTGGATATCGGGTCGGAAAGAGAAATCGGGGAGCCGAGTTCGAATTCCAGTCGAATTCATTGCATTCACTTACGCGCAAATACCCTTCGGAAAGGTATTAATCCGTCTATTCCTTCCAATTATGGGTTAAATAACAGGACAGATTGGGTTCTATAGCCTTGGTCGGCAACCAGTCTACCGCAGAAAGCAATGTCAACCTACTGCGGGATAATATTCTGCCCAGTCTGTCATGGCTCTTTCGAGACATGATCGCCCAAGCGTGTATCACGTATGGTACTTAACTGACTGATACATCTTCAGATCTCACTGTCGCAGTTTCCGTATTCGCTAATAAATGGAATTTTTTTTTGTACCTAGTTTGAATCAGACTGAAAATCTATTTTTGGTTAACAAAACCCCTCTACGATAATCGAAGTTAAGCAATGTTGTGTCTGGTCAGTACTTAGATGAAGGACCATTTAGGAATTCCCGATGCTGTGACCTTGGATGTGCAGATGATGCAATGAATAATGACTAAGAATTGCTAAACGGAGAGCTGAGTTTCAATTCGGTCGTTCGATATATTGAATTACTTGCAAATACCATTGAGAAAATTTGAATTCCCATCTTTTTCCCACCTAGGGGTTAATTAGTAATACTTCTACCTATCACTAAGTGTTTATTATCTCCCAAAAATAATTTCTGCTTTTAAATAACATACAAATTTTGCATGCCATATTCGTATTTTATAAATTGTCGAAAACGTAACCGGCTCTAAACATGTAATTAAAATATAAAAAAACTGAACAGTTGTTATTGGACAGAAATAGAAACATTTCAAACCAGAAAGATTTAAACAAAAAAATATTGTTACATATTTCTTTGTTTTGCTGTACCTTGCTAATTCACTCTGTGAACGTTCTTCGACAGCGCGTAATCCATTCGATTTTGGCCAATAACAGCAAAAACTTTAGTGTATAAAGACTGCACTCAGAAACATTTTCGATTTTATTTGCCCAAGGTCCATCTGCTTGACGCACTGTCTTGTCCCTTATTCAAATATTTATCCGAATCTACTCGATTAGACCAAAGCAAACACTAAGGACAAAGGTCTTATTGCTTGCTAAGGAATTATTTAACGAGTACGCGACTCATTTCTTCGTCCCCGGCTGCAGAACACGGCAGGCAATGTCCGATGAAGGCGTCATACCATCTCTTTATACTTACATTTACTGCAACTGGGAAGAATCCAGTGCGTTATTGCGTTTATACGTGGGTGAATAATTGTACGCTGTGTATAATAAAACAAGGTTTGCCTCGTGATGTTGGAAAACGTCAGTGGTGATGATGATGATATAGAACTATTATAGAAGAGGAAGAGAGAGAGAGAGAGAGAGCGAGAGAGAAAGAAAGAATTCAAGAAAGAATTCAAGAAAAAAAGGAATCAGGAAAGACGTGAAGGAAAAGCAAGGTAGAAAGGAAAGAGATAAAGAAAAATGAGTTGATGAATTAAAAAAGAAGAAGCCACAAATCTGTAGATTATCTAAACTTATTTATAAATGGAACTTTGTCTATGTGTGTGTGTGTGTGTGTGTGTGTGTGTGTGTGTGTGTGTGTGTGTGTGTGTGTGTCAGTTACCTATAGACTCCAAAACGGCAGAACCGATTTTCTTGAAAGTTTACACAGTTGTACTATAAGCGTCGGCGAGTGTTATTTGCTAGGTTTTGTGTCGAGGCACCCCCGATAAATATCGAAAATCGATAATCGAAAAAATCGGGTTATAGAAAGAGTAGTCCGATTTTAATCAAATTTGATATACTCATAGATAAATACATAAGAAACGATATTCAACAGTTTCAAGGTTGCAGTTCTTACAATAGTGCAGAAAATCGAGAATATATATATATATATATATATATATATATATATAAAGCAAGATGTTTGTGTGTGTGTCTATTTATCTGCCTGTGTGTCTGTATTTTTTTCAGCCCTTTTATTTTAGTTTTTGCTTCGGGTTTGGCTCTAAGTAAGTATAATTGTAGTTCTTATTCTCAGTCATGATATCATTTACTCAGAGGACTTATTTAGCCTTCAAAATTAAGGTTTACGACGAAAAACACTTATTTGATATCGATACCAGGAAATGAAAATTTGACTTACATCCATTCATTTTTCTTTCAGTCTACGGTTTCGCTTTAACTGGAAACAACTATTGTTTTTAGTCTTTCGTGCCAACGTCCAAAGAGTCTGAGCTCCAGGACCATGGATTAGTTTTAAAGCTTTCATTACGCCCGAGCAACGCCGAGCTATACTGCTAGTGACAATTAAAACATTTTCATTAATATAATCAGATTGGCAAGACAGTTCAAGTTCTTGGAAACGCAAGAAGTACAGACATTTCCACTGCTTTTGTGAGTAGTAATGATATTTGCCCATCGTACATAAATTTAACAAACATTTCTAGGTACATCTGATGTGGTGGTCCTGCTATTTATAGATTCTTGATAAAATCAAAAAAAGAATCTGCATTGTTATTGGTTTTGATCTGGCATCTCGACTTCACTCACTATTTCACCGCCATAATGTAGCTACCCTGTGTCGTTTCTGTTTTTCATGGTAATTGTTCTGAGGAATTCTAGTTGAATAACTTGCATTAACTTACGCAAAAATGCCCTTGGGAAATGTATTAATCCATCTCTTTCCTCCAGTAGTGGGCTAAATAATAAAACAGAATGAGTTCTATAGCCTTGGCTGGCAACCAGTATCCCTCAGAAGAATAATGGCAACCTACTGCGGGATAATCTTCTGCCCAGTCAATCATGTCTTTATCGTGACATGATTGCCCAAAGCGTGCATCACGTATGGCACTTAATTGACTGACTGAATATAATAGTTGGAAACATAATTAAAACTTGTACTGGGCATAAAGTAGGGGATCTGTTTTATATTGTTATGAAGTAATAAACTGATCACTCACTAATAATACTTAATATAATGCTGTAATATGATCTATCTCTTCTCCCACCAGTTATGAGTTAAATGGCAGGACAGATTGGGTTCTATAGCCTTGGCTGGCAACCAGTCTATCGCAGAAATTAATGACAACCTTCTGTGGGATAATCTTCTGCCCATTAAGTCATGTCTAGAAAGAAACATGATTGCCCAAGCATATATCACTTATGGCATTTAACTGACTGACTGAGTGTTCTGTTAAACATTCCTCTATGATACGTAGCTTTTGAAGGCAGTACTAGATTGACAGTGACGACTCACAATTTTCAGTTGAAATAGTTAAATGTAATCGTGAGTTTTATGCTAATAATTTCTTCCCAATTGTTTTGATGAAGTTTGTTTTATGATACCTAGACTTTAAAAAAATTAAGTACAATACTAGAATGTGTGTTGTGGTACATTGGATATCGGCTCGGATCGAAAAATCGGGGAGCCGAGTTCGAATTCCAGCTGAGTTCATTGCATTCACTTACGCGCAAATAACCTGGTGAAAGATATTAATCCGTCTATACCTTCCAGTTATGGGTTAAATAACAGGGAAGATTGGGTTCTATAGCCTTGGTCGGCAACCAGTCTACCGCAGAAAGCAATGGCAACCTACTGCGGGATATTCTTCTGCCCAGTCAGTCATGTCTCTTTCGAGACATGATCGCCCAAGCGTGTATCACGTATGGCACTAACTGACTGATGGATGTGCGTTGTGGAGCATTAGATATCGGCTCGGAACGAGAAACCGGGGAGCCGAGTTCGAATTCCAGTTGTAATCCATTGTATTCACTTGCGCGCAAATACCCTTGGGAAAGGTATTAATCCGTCTATAACTTCCAATTATAGGTTAAATAACAGGACAGATTGGGTTCTATAGCCTTGGTCGGCAACCAGTCTACCGCAGAAAGCAATGGCAACCTACTGTGGGATATTCTTCTGTCCAGTCAGACATGTCTCTTTCGAGACATGATCGCCCAAAGCGTGTATCACGTATGGCACTTAACTGACTGAATGAATATAATAGTTGGAAATATGATTAAGGTTTCTAATGGGCATAAAGTGGGGGATCAGTTTTCTATTGTTATGAAGTAATAAACTGAACCCCCTCTAATTATAATTAATATAATAATGTAATATAATCTATCTCTTCTTCCTCCAGCTATGAGTTAAATTGAAGGACAGATTGGGTTCTATAGCCTTGGTCGGCAACCAGTCTACCGCAGAAAGCAATGGCAACCTACTGTGGGATATTCTTCTGCCCAGTCAGTCATGTCTCTTTCGAGACATGATCGCCCAAGCGTGTATCACGTATGGCGCTTAACTGACTGACTAGATTGGCAGTAAAATCTCATCATTTACAGTTTAAATGTTTAGAGGAAACGTAAATTCTATGCTAACGATTTCTTCTTTCACACGTCTCGTTTATAAAACTCAGTTCCATCGCCATAACTTCCATCCAAATTTGATCTTCAAAAATGTAAATGCAATGTTAATCGTTATCTTCCTTTTCCTTAATTTTTGTTCTTTTTAATATTTTCTTTCCTTAACAGTGTTTTTTTTTTTGTTATATTCATTTAACAATCAATAATCGTTACGTTACAATCAATAATCTCAATTGCGTCTGAGAGGCTTTATTGTCTTACTTAGTTGGAAAATGATTAAACACAAACAGGAAACAATTAAAGTCAGATGTAAGGGTAATTCATGGTCAATATCCTCTTCAGGACACTGTTCATGGTCATTGTTCTATTTTATTCTTTTTAGGAAAGAGTATATTATATGTATAATGTAAATGAATTGCTAATTATTTTAATTTTAAAAACGCTTGGAAAACTGACAAAGAAAGGGTCTGTCAATTGTCAATATTGAATGAATATAGCAAATATATGTAAATGAATAACTACAAGTGGAAACCGTTTCGATGACATCCTTATGAACGAAATGTGTAACACGAAAACATTTGTCATAGTTTTCCATAAAATTATTTTAGATATATAAAATTTATATATAGATTTCTAATACAAATGAATGAAAAATCATGATGGCAATTATTGTCCGTGGTCAGTGTTGTGGATTCCGGGTGATGAACCGCACAAAATAATGAACAACACAACAGATATGGAGATAGAAAGGTACGTTATATTGAACGTAATTTACAAACTTGAACGCAGGTTAGTAAATCCAGGAATATAAATAGAAAGAAAGAAATAAATATACAAGTCTTGAAAGTGAAGTCTTTGGAAATAGTATATCCGTGTATATTATTCTAGCTGAGTAGAGCTCAGAGCTAGTCTGACTTCTGACGAGCTAGTCTTTGGTTAATTCGGTATCTCTCGGTAACTTACGTATCAGTTCCGGTACTCTCCGATAATTGGCACGGATCTCTACGATTACTTTCATGATGGCAATTATTGTCCGTGGTCAGTGTTGTGGATTCCGGGTGAGGACCGCACAAAATAATGAACAACAAAAACAGATATTGAAATAGAAAAGTAGGTTATATTGAACCTAATATACAAACTTGAACGCAGGTTAGTAAATCCAGGAATACTAATAATAAGAAAATAAATATATACAAGTCTTGAAGTGAAGTCGTTGGAAATAGTATATTCATGTATATTATTCTAGCTGAGTAGAGCTCAGAGCTACTCTGACTTCTGACGAAGTAGTCTCTGGGTAACTGCAGTATCTCTCGGTAACTTATGTATCAGTTCCGGTACTCTCTGATAACTCGCACGAATCTCTACGATTACTCCCAACTCTCAACTGCGGTTCTCTCTATAGCAGAAGTATATGTATACTCGGTCGAGTTCATTATCATATACAAAAGAGGAGATCTCACAACAGTCAGAAAGAATAGTAGGAGTTGCTGACTGAATAACGCTATTATGGATTTAATGTAAATGCATTATTAATGATTTATTGTTCTATATAGATAGAATATGGAAATACCTGAGAAAATTTAGGAAGAAAGGGATTGTCAACGATCAGTCATTAAGACATACTTAATGACATAGGCAATCTGTTAAAAAATTATCGAGATTTTCGCTATGTCAAAATATGCAAGGTGAAGCCTCTTGGGACAGTGTGACCTTGAACTCTGTCGCGCATATACTCTAAGTCAGTGGTTCCCAAACTTTTTTCTGTCATTTCCCCGTACACACAGTTCATCCATCCAGATTTCTTCCTTCATGTCTATGAGAGAAAGAGCAGTTAAAACACACTGAGACTATTTATTGATAAACTCATAGTTACAGAGTAACGTGAATAGAAAGCAGTTAGTAACTGATTAATACAAATATAAAATGTATTTCTCTCTCTCTCTCTCTCTCTCTCTCTCTCTCTCTCTCTCTCTCTCTCATCATTGCTTTGCCGTCAGCCCATCAGAATTCCTCTCGACTGACTACAGCGTTTGTCGGACTCTTTCGATCCAGCCTGAAGTGGACCCCGGACAGCTGTAGAGCCAACCTTCAGAAATGGGGATATGCCACTGATATTGAATCCAACTACCAATGCTGACAACTACAAACGTCTTTCTCTCATTTCCCCCTACACCCAGTTCAACCAGCCAGATTTCCCCCTTCATGTGTATGAGAGAAGAGCAGTTAAAACACACTGAGACTATTTACTAATTTATTTTTCAAATGTACAAATATACTGATAAACTTTTAGTTACTCAGTAAAGTGGATAGAGAGAAATTAGTAACAACTAAGTATAGCTATAGAGAGCGGTTAGTAACAAATAAACGGACTTTTGTTTGCTCTTCTAGTTCAGAATAAAATTAGTGAGAAAGTTGATGCTGCTGCTTGCGCATCAGTGTATCAATATTTGGGTTAGTTTTGGCAAGCGCGCAACGTATGAGATTTTTCTATTTAGTAGGTAGAGTACTTTTTTCTCTCCGGATAACTTCAAATTTCTCCCCAGGGGGAAATTTCCCCCAGTTTGGGAATAAATGCTCTAAGTCATTACGTTCTCGCTAACTTCATTGTTCATAGAAGTGCTGGGAAGAAAGGTGTGTAGAGTGTGGTCGTTTAACAATACCACAGAGTTTTCATCATTGACCATTGTTTCCGCAGCGGATTTTTGTCAAGCACACATTCCCCACGTCTGATAACCACCAAACTATACATATCTCGACTTTTACTCCCTTTTTTGTTTAAAAACTCAAATCCCATTTAAAGGGAACAAATTTTTATGATGGCGTGGAAACCCAAGAATATCCGTCAAGGTCGCTGCTCGCTATCCCAAAAGAGAAATTCCAAGAATGATTACATCAATAGAAAACTACTATGGATAACTATATGGCTTCAGAAGGTGTTATGGGGTCTCCCCTTTTTCCAGGATAATAGACTCGTCTAGAGTATACATATACTCCTGCATAGAAGCAAGACGTTAGGAAACGTTAGACATCGTCAGACATCGAGAGATCTGCGAGATAACGAAAGATACCGAGAAATGTTCATAGTAGCTCTGAGCTTCACTCAGCCAGAATATTGTTATACAGCACCTGTCAGCTTCAGACGTGGACATACTTATTCTAGCATTGCTTCACTTCAGAGACATTATATATATATATATCCGTCTTACTAACTGTATGACTGGATTACTAACCTGCGTTCAAGTTTGTATTCTTTACGTTTAATATACTTATTTTTCTATCTCAAATTCTGTTTGTTGTTCCTTTATTTTGTGCGGTTCCCATTCCCCGTATCCGCAGCAGAAAAGAACTTCTTTGAAGGAGATTAAATATCAAATTCCCAAAAGAAATTTCTAGTTTTAAATAACATGCAAAATGTTGATGCAAAATTCATATTTTACAAATTGTCCGACTTGAAAAAATACGCGATACACAATTTGGGCGATCATGTCTTGAAAGAGACATGACTGACTGAACAGAAGAGCAGTAGGTTGCCATTGCTTTCTGTGGTAAACTGGTTGTCAACCCGGACTATAGAACCCAATCTGTCCTATTATTTAACCCATAACTGGAGGGAATAGACGGATTAATACCTTTCCCAAGGTTATTGGTGCGTAAGTGAATGCAAAGATTTCAACTGGAATTCGAACTCTGCACCTCGATTTGTTGTTGCACTACAACGCACACGTCTCGGAATAAGACGTACAGTGTTGTAGTCTTCGTTTTATAGTCCCGATAGTTTTTGATCAACCACTCTATAGCTATTATGAGTGTAATGTAACTTCTTCGCTAACATCTTACAGTAAAAACGCACTGGGAATCTGAAAGAAAGCGATTGTCAGGAGTCAGCAAAGAAGGTAGGCATTACTGAAAGTATAGACCTATTATATGTATAATGGAAATGCATTGCTAATGATTTTATTACAGTAATTTCAATGAAACTCAGGAAGAAAGTGATTGCCAGTCGTCAGCAATGAATGCAAGTATTACCGAAAGAATATAGCTTTCATATCTATAATGTTGCTATCGATTTTAATTTAGAAATGCATAGCAGGCAAAAAAGATTATCTCCGGAGTCAGAAAGATAATACAAGCGTTACCAAAGGCCGATCTCTTACATAAGGTACACGCATTAAAGGTGATTTTACTTTAGATATTTACAGAAAATCAAATAGGAGAAGATGTATGCTCGTTAGAAATAGGGACAAGCGTTAATGGTTGAATAGAGCTAATATATAATATAATATATTAATATATTACTCAAAAGAGGGACATTTTGAACGCTGCAGCCATAGAAGAATTTTATAAGAAACTTTTCATGCACGCAACATTCATATTTAATATAATATTGATAGTAGGAAATATTTTAAAGGTAGGGCCATAATATGGTTGAAAGGACGAATACTCAGATAGAGAAAAACCCCAGTGAGAAGAAAAGGAAGAACACTGGGCCGTTGGTCGATTAAATGAT
>JBBBDQ010000285.1:92500-112500 GCA_037127315.1 Ascarosepion bandense | reverse complement strand
TATTTTCAAAGAGAATTCCTGGACATTTATGTTACATTTGCCTAAAGATATTCGATGATGATAGAAAATATATTTCCAACAATTTTCAGTGGAACAAAACACCTAAAATTATATTAGTTTATATTAGAAACCATGACAAACTTTATATATTTACATTGCTTACATTAGAACTAGTGTCTTCATCTTTGTTGTTGTTATCACAAGATTTCAGCAGTTGCATCCTTCGGCCTTTATCAGGTGTATATCGATCTGGATAATCTACACCGAATTCTGTATTGAACTGTTTAACTACGGTGATGAAGTGTTTTTATTCGACAAACCCTGTCTATGAATCTCATCTAATTATTATTTTTGTTACTACTCTTATTATTTTTGTTTATTTATAGACCCTTTCGACTCATCCCAAGTACATAATGTCCGTTCAAGGTATTGAAAGCACGGGACAGACCTTACATAGTCTGCCGGGCTGTTTTTCCTATAATAAGATTTATTGAAAATAAATGAACAAAAATAAATAAATATACTGTTTAATGAATATATGGAGTATCTACTCATATACGAGTATCCAATAAGAATAACCTTTAAAGCTATGAAAATGTGTCTTATTGATAAATAAAAAATGTATCTTAATATATATATATATATATATATATATATATATATATATATATAGAGAGAGAGAGAGAGAGAGGGGGGGGCTTTCAAGTTATCAAACACTTATAAATCCAGAATTTATTTCAGCAATGTAAAGAATGTTTTTTTTACAATCACTTCATTCAGATCGTTGATGAATAAATACATGTAATTTCACTCAGAATATTAAACATCAAACTTTATAACAAAACGATTTTTAAACCAGAAATAAATTGAAAAGAGATACATCAAAACACACACATACAGAGTAAGGAATTAAATCACACAAACATAAAACAATAAACGAAAATTATACACACACGAAAAAAAAGGAGGAAGAGGATTTACTCACAGACATAATTCAACACATAGACATAATTTTGGAAGGAATATATACATACGCAAACAAAGGTTAAGGAATTAACATACACAGATTTAAACAAGTGAAATATATATATATATTTATATACTATAGTCACCCCAGACAGATCTGTTTCGCTGTATCACAGATCATCAGTACGGTTAGACCACGATAACTTCCTAACCCAGGATCGAAACTCGACCAAATCGGCATCAGTCGACGATTCTAGCTCTGGGCCACGAGCGTCTGGTAGAAGAAGGTAGACCTTTTGGCGCGTATATCATTACACACGCCCAATAGCTAGAGTACTGTAATTCATTATTGAATGACCGATGCGTATATGCCGGAGTAGCTACTGTTTTCAAAGTCTCCTACTCTCCCAGAGTGCTCAATCAGGGTGTGAGAGCGTAAATACTATATATATATATATATATATATATATATATATATATATATATATATATATATGAATGATTGTTTAATACTTAGTTTTTGGTCGTAATAGGGTTAGACCTGTACACATTTGTATTAAAAAGTGTTCTATACAATTATATTGTAGAACTTTTAAATATTTTTCATTTTTAAACGAGTTATTTCGCTACTTTGGTTTCTAACATGAGTTGTGTCTTCAGGCGATATTTAATAAATTATTAAAATAAAATTAGTTATTAAAAATCGCCTGAAGACACCTCTCATGGTAGAAACGAAAGTAGCGAAATAACTCGTTTAAAAATGAAAATATATATATATAATTTTAGGCAGACACGTTATTTCAGGCTAAATCGGAAGTGTAGGCCTATTTCACACGAATCATAATCAGCTTCCGTCTTTATTGTACAGAAGATTTTACACGAATGAAATTCACAAACGAAGACCCCCCCCAAAAAAAGGAATAAAAATAACGATCGCTCCCTTAAAAGAGAAAATTTAAGAAAAAATACATCATTACATCAGATCGGCGAATACACCGACACATTCGTACATAAGCATATATATACGCAACATATAATCAAAGAGCACGCTTAAGATCGGATGTCAACTTAAAGATACATTATGCAAGTCCGTTAGACTGCTGACACGTAGATTTGGAAAGTAAAAAATATATCTGCATGCGTAAAAGCAAAGTGATAATTATTAGCATAACTAAAACAAAGTGAATTTATCACATGAATTTGTCACATGAAAACATAGAAATCAGATTAAAGTGGCAGCCTCTTCGAACCTATATAGACCATGAATTTTAGGTTTTATTGTCGATACAATGTATCAGTAGTTGTAATTATTTTTTGTTTGCATTCAGTGGTTGAAATATAGCAGTCTTTGCTACACCAATAGAATGCAAAACCTCGTATCTAGCAAATTTGTTCAACCTATACAGCGAGAACATTTTGAGGACCCTAGATGACACACCAGGATTTATTATTGGAGGCCACAACCTGAACAACATAAGATACGCGGACGATACAGTACTGATTGCGGACACGGAAAGGAAACTGCAAGATCTCATACAGAAAGTAGCAGTGGAGAGTGACAAGAAGGGACTACAAATAAACTTTAAGAAAACTGAGTGCATGGTCATCAGCAAAAGATACAACCCAAAATGCCAAATACAGGTGGGGGATAACAGAATCAAACAAGTCCAAGAATTTAAGTACCTAGGAAGTGTTCTAACAGGAGATGGAAAGTGCGACACGGAGATCCGAAGGCGAATTGGCATGGCAAAGGACGCGTTCCAGAAGATGAGCAAAATACTAACACACAGGAAGATCTCAATAGAAACGAAGAAAAGAGTGCTAGACTGCTACGTGATGTCAGTTCTTCAGTACGGCTGTGAATGCTGGACAATATCATCGAAAATGAGGAAAAAACTGGAAGCGGCCGAAATGTGGTTCTACAGAAGGATGCTACGGATATCGTGGACTGAGCATACAAGCAACGACGAAGTGTTAGAAAGAATGGCAACAAAAAGGAAATTGATGCTGAGCATCAGGAAGAGACAACTGAAGTTCCTGGGACATGCAATGAGGAAGGAGAGCCTGGAGAACCTGATACTGATTGGTCAGATAGAAGGAAGGAGAGACAGAGGAAGGCAGCGGATAACATATCTGCAGAGTCTGATCAGGTGGATGACGGAACTGGGGTTGCCAGGAGCAACAGGAGCAAACATACTAAGAGCCACAAGGGATAGGGAGACGTGGAGATCCATGATCGCCTACGTCCTGAAGGGACAGGGCACATAGAAGAAGAAGAAGATCAGGTTTCGATTTCTATGCTGGGTATTCACCAGACCGGTTTTTTGCTGATTATCATTTTTGCAGTATCTTCGAGGTGTATAAGTGCCGGTAACTGTACACCAATCCGAAGAAGGTCCAAAAAGCTATCGGGCAGTTTGAAATATTTATGGAATATATTAAGTGCCTGCTCGTATGTCAATTCTAATAGCCGTTCTACCCATAAAATAACTTTCGCTTGAGGCGAGTTGGAACGGTTTAAAATTTGTAATTCAACATTGCAATTTACTTTGTTACAAATAGATAGATAGATAGATAGAGAGAGAGAGAGAGAGAGATAGATAGATAGAGATAGATAGATAGATAGATAGATAGATAGATAGATAGATAGATAGATAGATCTCTACTGAAATAGAAGGTTAACTATTACTCCATTGAAAAAGAGATTAGATAGATAGATAGATAGATAGATAGATAGATAGATAGATAGATAGATAGATAGATCGATCGATCGATCTATCTATTACGAGTTTATTACATTATTCTAATATTACCATTCCATTTTAAGGGCTTGGATATTATACCGTTTCGTTTTTCCTGATTTATATAAACAGGCATGAAACCTACCATGAAAATAAAAATTGAGCATGAAGGATATCATTAAGAAAATAGGGACAGCAAAGAGACGCGTCATATGAGGAAATGGCTCTTCAAAATTTTCTGCCATCTGGAGCTAAAATTTTGCTATAAAACAGGAATTAAAAGTTGCTCATGTTTAAATTCAGAAAAAATAACGCGATAACTTCTGAGTCATATAATAAAAAAGATTGTATCAAAATTTTAACCTCAATTTCAAGTGATTCTTTTTTTTATTCCTTAGTTGACTTTGTATTAATTGGATGTATATATGCGATTATTATTAAGTGGATGTATATATGCGATTGATGGGTGCGATGGATAAATTGCCATGCACGTTATATATAAAATAAAAATAACAATGACATTTCATGTCAACAGATATATTTACCAAAGTTACACAATAATATCTTGAAATACTAAAAAGGAAATGTATTCAATACAATCGCCATTTGCTTCAATCATCGCCTCCAAATGACTTCAGAATCTCCTGGAATTCTTTTGAATAGTCTCCTTGTTTAAGTTGGTAAATGCTGCTGTCATAATTGCCTTCATTTTATTTTTCGTGTTACAGGGAGTTTTGTTGATCTCTATTTCAACTACATAAGCATAAAGGGAGTTAAATTTTGAGGAGTTAGGTGGCTAGATGTAAGGGGTGATGTAGTCGCAGAAATTGTCTGACAGCCATGACTGGGTTATCCATCTTGTAAGGCATGGTACAGCGTCTTGTTGCCATCAGGCACCATATTGGCCCAGAGATGCACTATCCCCTCAAGGCACTCAGTGTAGAACTCAATGTTGGGACTAAGGAGCTCACCAACAAATTCAGGAGTTTTTTTGGGGTTTTTTTTTGTTTTGTTTTTTCATCAAATCGAACAGATGGGGTTATCTAGATGGATTTTTCCTTCGTAATCATTTTTATAACTCATTCAACTCTTCGCAAATTACCTGCTCTGTGCTCATACTGACAAAAAATACTCTCAAATGATCGTATTTGTTCAAGTAGCCAAGTAGTACAGCAGGCCGTTACCAAATTTCTGGTGAAGTGAACTGCGTCACGATACTTTTTCTTACAGACGGTCTCCAAGTGACCTTAAATAAGAAAACAACATGCATGTTCGAAATTAAAAATAAAAACTGGGGACAATTTACACATTTAACCCTACATATTCTTTCTGCGGGCATCATTAGTTTACGTAGTCAGACGGTCCTGAGTATGACCGTAAACTGCATTCAGCAGCAAGACCTCTGATTGAGAGGTTGTGAGGGGCATGTAACAACCTCTTGATTGCAGTTGTTCCTCGGTCCACCCTGACCCGGAGTGGTAGCACCTGTAAGGATCCCAGCTATGGGCAAATAGTTAACCCCCAAACTGGGGTCAAAACAATGAAAGTAAAAAATATATATTTTTATCAAAATATATACACAAATAGACTTTTATAGATAAATATACATTTTTGAAGAAAAGATATTACCAACAATATATTTTTGAAGAAAAAATTATTACATAACACTAGCAGTATAGCCCGGTGTTGCTCGGGTGTAATGAAAACTTTAAAACTAATCCATGGTCCTGGAGCTCAGACTCTTTAGACGTTGGCACGAAAGACTAAAAACAATAGTTATTTCCAGTTAAAGTGAAACCGTAGACTTAAAGAAAAATGAAAAATTTAAGTCAAATTTTCATTTCCTGGTATCGATATCAAATAAGTTCTTTTCGTCGTAAACTGAATTTTGAAGGCTAAATAAGTCCTCTGAGTAAATGGTATCATGGCTGAGACTAAGAACTACAATTCTACCTACTTAGAGCCAAACCCGAAGCAAAAACTAAAATAAAAGGGCTGAAAAAATACAGACATACCGGCAGATAAACAGACACACACACAAATAGCTTGACTTTTTATATATATATTACCGATTTTCTGCACTATTGTAAGAACTGCAACATTGAAAGTTCTGAATATCGTTTCTTATGTCTTTGTCTATGAGTGTATCAAATTTGATTAAAATCGAACCACTCCTTCTATAACACGATTTTTTCGATTATCGATTTTCGATATTCATCGGGGGTACCTCGACTCAAAACCTAGCTAAAAACACTTGCAGAAGCTTATAGTACAACTGAGTAAATTTTCAAGAATATCGGTTCAGCTGTTTCAGAGTCTATAGGTAACGGACACATACACACAGACACACACACAAGGTTCCATTCATAAATACGTTTAGATAGATGTTTTTGAAGATAAAACTAGAATAATAAAAAAACAATAAAAACAAAAAAAGTTCTTTAAAATCTGACATCAAATCTCTCACTATAACCGAACATTGAAAAAAAAACATAAACCCTCTCACTTTTTTTTTCAAAAAATGATAATCAGTGGACGAAAGATCAAGAGAATATGAAGGATGTGGTAAACTCTGGTATCCAAAGTTCGTGAGTTTTCGCATTGTCATTCGTGCAAAATGTCGCCTTGCATCATCGTGGAGGAGAACTGGACCACGTTGATTAACCAATGCAGATCACATTTTTTGCAGACGTTCAGGAATTTCAGCAAGCTGGTTGCAGTAAACCGCTGCATTAATGCTCTGATTGGCTTCCAGAAACCTGTACTCTTTTGCTGATGCAAATTTGGCTTTGGGAAATGGAGACTCATCAGGATCAAGCCTGACCTTTTACGGTTATTATAAGGAATATACTTTGGATCATGCGGATGTGCGTTGTAGTGCAGTGGTTATCGGCTCGGAACGAGAAATCGGGGAGCCGAGTTCGAATTCCAGTTGAATTCCTCGCACTCACTTACGCGCAAATACTCTTGGAAAAGGTATTAATCCGTCTCTTCCCTCTAATTATGGGTTAAATAACAGAACAGATTAGGTTCTGTAGCCTCGGCTGGTAACCAGTCTACCGCAGAAAGGAATGGCAACCTACTGCAGGATAATCTTCTGCCAAGTCAGTCATGTCTCGAAAGAGAGATGATCTCCCAAAGCGTGTATCACGTATGCCACTTAACTCACTGTATATAATAGTTCGAAACATAATTAAAACTTGTATTGGGCATAAAGTGGGGGATAGGTTTTCTATTGTTATGAAGTACTAAACTGATCCCCAACAAATTATACTTAAGATAACGATGTAATATAATCTATCTCTTCTCCCTCCAGCTATGAGTTAAATGGCAGGACAGATTGGGTTTTTGGCTGGCAACCAGTCTACCGCAGAAAGTAATGACAACCTACTGCGAGATAATCTTCTCTCAGTCAGTCATGTCTCTTTGTAGACATGATCCCTCAAAGCGTGTATCACGTATAGCCCTTAACTGACTGACTTGGGTCATAAGTAAATATTCGGCAAAAGAAAGGGATAATTAGTGTTACAAAAAAGAACATCGAGTACACTTCGAAACGCCTAAGTCTTTGATTATCATGAGATCATGTGAAACCAATTTCTCGAGCTTTGTCACCTTGCAAATACTCTGCAAATGGCGCGAGACTGTTGCAATGCCAACACCAAACGTCTGAGACATTTCTTTGACACTCTGACGTGGATTTCTTCTCAACATCTTCTTGCAAATGTTCAAACGTCAAGACTGCATAACCGGTTTCTATTTATTCATGTTCAGGGCTCTCATCACTAGTACAGACTATCTGTTCACTTGTAGACCCATCTCTTCACGTCTTTTTTTGATATGGGAAGAAATAGGGAAAGGCACTGCTCCCAAGTTTCAACTCATGCAGTAAACAAAAATCATATTTTGTCATGTTCATAATTAAGGTCTTCTATGCTTCATGAATATTTCTATCTAAAAATAAATTAAAAATTATTAAAGAGCACACATTAATTATTATGTATACCAAAATTTACCTAATATATACCGTGAATACTATGTTAAAATGGCTTTTTGAAAAGCATCACTTGTTCATACCTATCCAGCCATCTTTTTCTCTCACTCTCTCGATATATACGTATGTATGCACATATTAATAACATATATATATATATATACATACATATATATTTGTTGATACTTATCTATCAATCTATCTATCTTATTCTTTCTCTATCTCTATCTCTCTATCACTCTATCTCCCTATCTATCTGTCTGTTCGAACCTAACTACCTATATATATATCATTCTCTCTCTCTCTCTCTCTCTATATATATATATATATATATATATATATATATATATATATATGTTGATACTTATCTGTCAATCTATCTTTTTCTCTCTCTCTCTCTCTACCTTTCTATCACTTTATCTCACTATCTGTCTGTTCGTACCTACCTACCTACCTACCTACCTATACATCTCTTTCTCTCTCTTTCTTTCTTTTGTTCTCTCTTTTTCTCTTTATTTCTCTCTCTCTCTCTCTGTCTCTCTCTCTCTATATATATATATATTTGTCTCTATCTTTCTATCTGTCAGTCTTATTCTCTCTCTCGTTCTCTCTATCTCTCTATCTATTTATCTGTTCGTAACTCCCTACCTATATATCTCATTCTCTCTCTTTCTTTCTCTCTCTCCCCCTCTCTCTCTCTCTCACTCTATATATATATATATATATATATATATATATATATATATATTGTTCATTCCTACATACTATCTATCTATCACTCGATTCTCATTTCATAAATATTCTAGCTCACACGCCAATGTCCGCGCGGGTCAACACAAACACTACTTTCAAAATGTCTAAACAGCAGGCACCATAGCGCCGGTAGCGAGAGGATGAACCGTTCGGATCAGTTTAATTTCAAACTCAATGACATCAATCCGTGACGCAGCTGATTACGCCACTTAGTGTGGCTTGCTTCCGGCACCTGTCCCACCATGGGCGCTTCAATCACATAATCTGCGGCATATTTATTTTACTTCGCTCTACGAATTTCGTTCTCCCTGCACGCTACGGTGAGCCGAGGTCTTAGGTTTTCTTGCCAAGCAACCTAGCCTGACATAAACCCGGCTCATCACGTTTTTATTTGTCTGAGCTCCATCTCAGCCACAAGCGGCTTTTCTTTTTTAAAGTGTTGCAATCTGTAGAAGACGATTTGATACTAATATAGGAAATAGCAGTGATCTGTACATATATATATATATATATATATATATATATATATATATATATATATAACGTAGAACACTTGGTATATTATCCAGGTAAATTCCGATAGAGACGAACTCAAAAGAACTCAATGTTAAATTTATTTATTTAATTTCACAACGTAATATAACATAGAAATTTTTTTAGATATACTAAAATTTCATGGCTAATATAGCTTTTGCCGCCAAATATATATATATATATATATATATATATATATACATATATATTAGATATTAGATAGCGCATTTCAAACATTATTATTTTTATGTTTTATTTATTCTTACCTTTTTATTATCGTTATTTTAAACTACCTCCAGCAGTGAGGAGACAGCCTTGATAGAAAATAATTAAGGTAACCTGTCAATACGAATTAAAAATTGATATTAACGCTTTTGACAATGCTTGGGGTAATATGAAAATAGACAAAATAAAAGCAACTACTCCTAAAAACAAAATTAGCAATAATGATTCACATAATAATTACGAAGATCAATATTAATACTAGTAAAACATATTTGTCAATTGTTCACTTAATATTCAAGATGGAGGTCATTCTTTTCTTCAAAATTCATATCATGGTTGACACAATTTCTTCTAAAATATAAATGATAAAATCAAATACGAGTCATAAATTAATAACAATGTTAAAATCCTTCTTGTAATAAAAACATTATTCAAATATAAATGTAATTTCATGACAAATATTCCTCAAAGAATAATAAAATGAGTGAAAATGTTTCATCCAGTTAGAAATGAAGACGAAAGTAAATACTAGTAAAAAAAATCCTTGAAAAACAATTCTTGTAAAACAAAATGAATCTTAAAGTAAACTCGAGTTAAATTAAAATTTTTGAAAATTCAATCTAATAAAAAATGAATAAATAAATGATGGTTGACAATGCTTCATCGAATTTTAAATGTAGATGAAAATAAATACTAGACAAAAATTAGTAATAAGATTTGACAATGCGTTATTGAATTAAACATGAAGATGAAAGCTGATGCTACTGAAAATTAATGATATGAGATGGATATAAAAATATATACGGACAGCAATGTTTGGAAAGCAATTTTATTCCATTTACGATGAATATTGTTCAGTGCTGATTAGATCAAATTTGTGACGCACACACGCACACACACACGCACGCGCACACACACACACACACACACACACACACACACACACACATATATATATATATATATATATATATATATATATCGTTTTAAAGCAAATCATTTGTTACTTTAAATGAGCAGGTTCATACCGACTTCGAATTTTCGAGAGGAAACCATTATGATGTCTTCACTTATCGTGGCCGAGTACCAATTCCCCTATTTTTTAAGAAGCCTGGTGTAATTAGAAATTTTATGGGAGTGGTTCCGCTTGCATTTGTTTGATTTTCTTTCTTGTTTTTTTTATTGTACACATGAGGTGTCTGCTTTATTCTTTTCTACTGAATGGGTGTCTGCTTAATTGTGTTTATTGTTGTTGTTTTTCTCTTTATTAGTTTGACTTTTTTCTTAGATTGTTTAAGGCTTTTTTTTAGATTATGGTTGGTTGTTTATGTGCATATTTCTGTTTGTTGACCTTGTGTGTGTTTTTTTTTGTTTTGTTTGTTTTTTCGTTTTGTGCCTGTTATATTATTATCAGTTTTTGTCATGATTGAGTGTTTGTATATGTTGTTATTGTTATTTATTTTTATTTATGTAGCAACGTAGTTATTTAGTCACATGTCTACACTTTTCCATTATCTCGTTCCTTTTATTTAATACTTTAAAAGCTGATTATTGCTAGTTTATCTTCTCAGCATAATTTACAGTTTTTGCTATTGTTGCTGTGTGGTGGAGCTCTTTTTATTATTTCCCATTTACACACACACACACACACACACACACACAACACACACACACACACACATATATATATATATATATGAAAACCAGTAAATTAAGCAAGTTTGATTTTTTTCAATTGTCCCGTATCTTTAGGCCCATATATCAACGGATTTTCTAATTATTTTAGTTTATTCCTAACGCAGAGTTTTCGAACGCACGATGAGAAGATTAAAATAACCGAAGATTTTAAGATAAAGTAGAAACTTTCAAGAAATGTAAACACATTTATCTTGATTTGTATGGTCATAATATATATTTTTGAAAAACGTACCAATAGGTTGAAAACAATGTTGCGTAATCAATTTTGAAATGAAACTATTTACAAGTTCCACATGATGTATGTCTTGAGCACATTTTAATACAACTTTATACTGCTTTAATTTAATTTTAACAAATAAGTGGTTGATATATATATATATATATATATATATATATATATATATATATATATATATTAAAAAAGGATTAATTCAAAGATGTTGAATGGCCATTTCGATATGAAGATCCCCACGGGGAACAACACATCACCTCAGCAACAGAAAAATCCTTTCAGAAACTGGAGGATTTTTCTGTGGCTGAGGTGATGTGTTGTCCCCCGTGGGAATCTTCAAATCGAAATGGCCATTCAACATATTTGAATTAATCCTTTTTTAATATATATTTGCTCTGTAATATTTTATTACATGGAGCTCTCTTCCTGTATCATTTTTTAATATTAAAATAAAATTTTTAATATTAATTAGGATGGGGTTTTTTTGAATTTACCTTCCTGCTTTTTTCCCTTGCATTGAAGTATCTGAATTAAAATATATATATATATATATATATATATATATATATATATATATATACCGTACTCAAATATATATATATATAACGTACTCAAATGCCTGTAATCAGATCAGGGACCACAACGCCACTATTTTGTCACTGTCTTCGGCCATTCGCCAAGGTAGGGATGGACTTGTATATTCAATTTAATTCTCTTTATTGTTAATAGCTTAAATGTTCTATGTTTACTGTGTGTTAATATTTACGCTTTGATAATGGTTTATGTGAGCCGAAAGCTTAGACCCGATAAAAAAATCAACAATTACTGTGATTTTTTGTTGTCTTTCAACGATATTACCATCAAGTATATCAGACGGTATGAACGGATCCTACACAAAATTAATAGACAGAACTTGTCTATATTATTCAAAGAAACCTGCATTAATGAAAAAATGCTGCCAAAATACACACAATATATATATATATATATATATATATACACACACACAATATATATAATTATATATATATATACACAACATATATATATATATACACACACACAATATATATATATATATCCACACAATATATGTATATATATACACACACACAATATATATATATATACACACAATATATATATACACAATATATATATACACAATATATATACACACAATATATATATATACACAATATATATATATACACACACAAGATATATATATACACACACAAGATATATATATACACACAATATATATATATACACACAATATATATATATACACACAATATATATATATATACACAATATATATATACACACAATATATATATATATATACACACAATATATATATATACACACACAATATATATACACAATATATATATATACACAATATATATATATACACACAATATATATATATATATATATATATACACACACACACTATATATATATATATATACACAATATATATATATATATATATATATACTCACTAAGTGAGAAATCAGCAGCAAGTTACTCGGGTTACTCGGGTAACGTCAGGCACAAGACCTCGCATATTTTCACTCTAGTTTCTTCTGATTGTATTGAGCAATTATTCATTGTTCCATACTATCGGAAGAGGTTGTCGATTCTCTTTCACTACCTTATTGTTATGTATATATATAGTACGTCCAAAAATTTCGAAATTTAAATTTGTTGATTGGCCATTTCAGCGAAAAAAATTCTTGCTTCATCAACAACGATTGAAAACAAAAGTTTATTATTTCAAGTATCGTACCGAATATTTATACCGGACGAAGCCTAAAAATATATTCATACACAGGAAGTTGTCCTCATATTTGTTACATTTTGTACGACGTTTCGGCCGTTGTACACCCCGTTAACTTAGTTTCCAGTGACGATCTCTATTATTTCAACTACATCCCATAGAGGAAAACTTAAGGAATCAGCACATATGCTAGGCTTCAAAAATCTCCTAAGCCGACCAAGCTTAGAGATAAACACATTATGGGAACCAGTATTACGGAGTGCCAGAGAAAATAATTAGTGTCAAAGTTTGCAATATGAACTCTGGTAAAACATACTTCAGAAAACCATTCATATCAAAAATACTAGAGAAAACTATTAACATCAAATATACTAGATAAAACCATTAACAGAACAATTGCATTATGAACTCTGATAAAAAAAAGTTACTGGACATTAGGTTAATAAGTCCCCAAAATTCAGTTGTTCTTGGCCTAGTGAATATAGACTTTGGTTAGTTTCTTACTTGACTCTTAGAGTTGTGAGTTCAATACCAGGCTACAGCAGTGGTGAACAAGTAACTTGCAGGGTTAGAGAGAGACAGCTCATGACTTTACGCAAGGAATAAGGATGATATACCCAAGTGATTGCAATAAAAGGTTCGGTTCAAACTTCCTAGCATTTGAAGAAGGCCGGAGCATAAAACGGCCGAAACAAAGAGGAGGATAATAGTCCGAAGAATGTAAATACTGTAAATACTACCTCATCTCAGAAATATAGACAAATAGAATGATAAACGTCGTACAAATAACAACAAAGATGAGGACAATAGTCCGAATAATGTAAATATTGTAAATACTAAATCATCTCAGAAATATAGACAAATTGCAACAGAGATGAGGACAATAGTCCGAATGATGTAAGTAGTGTAAATACTACCACATCTACGAAATATAGACAAATACTTCTGCAGTTATTATTAATTACTGATGTTGTGTCTATCGGATAGTTACTTGGTACAAAGAACATCATGTTTTATTGTTTGTGTCATATGCGGGCCATCAAGACTGCCTTCGATGTACATAACAGGCTACAGAGGACTATATGAAACCGTCTGTTTGGGAATCAGAATCCTCTCATGTAGGCCAGGATTCCTATGTTTTTGTTGAATTTAGAGAACAAATAACAATTTGAACACTTCAACGTCACCGCAAATGAAGAAATCAGGACGAAAGATCGAGTTTTGGTTCCCGAATAAGATGTTGGAGGCGATTCCGTTCAAAAATTGCAATACCAAGAATACAAATTGTCATCCATTCCATTCGATCTAAAGAAGACAAATCGTGGGCGTCAACTGGTACGTTAGCTACTGTGGGACTGTCTTTCAGATTGTCTTTATAACAAGCATTGGCTGTATATAAGAATTTTCGATATTCTTCTATCGTCCATTCGTAGAACGTGACCAACCCATCGATAACTGACCGTTACAAAAGACGGAATCGTTAATTACTTAAAGAAACGAAATGATGATGTTCAGCATGTTGTTTAGTATAGCCAGATTCTTTAGAATCTTCCAAAGAACATTCCTAATGACAGTATCAAAACCTTTGGTGAGGTCTACAAATACCATGTATAGCTCTTGATTCTTCTCACGGACTTTCTCGGCGACTTGTCTGAGCAAAAATATCATATCAGTAGTTGCAGGACCAGCACGAAATCTACATCGGGACCCTGGATATATATCAACAAGGTAGGTGATATTCAACGGTCGAAATGTCATACAAATGTTGTTTGATATACCCAACTTCATATGAACCTTCCAAAGAGCATCCCTAATGAGAGTATCAAAATCTTTGGTGAGTTCAACAAACACCATGTATAGCTCTTGATACTTCTCACGAACTTTCTCGGCGATCTGTCTGAGCGAAAAGATCATGTCAGTAGTTACAGGATTAGCGCAAAATCTACAGTGGGACTCTGGATATATATCATCAACAAGGTAGGTAATGATTCTGTTGAGCATAATGGGAGCAAGGATATTGCCTGCTATGCACAGGTAATGCACGCCAGTTGTCACAAATGTTTTTTCTTTTGTTCTTAAACAGATGTCAAATGGAAACATCATTTGACGTCCTGAGGAACACCTTCCGCTTCCCAAATAACTACAAATATCTCAAGAGGCATCTTGACCAACTTTTGTTTATCGTATTTTTAGACATTTGAACGTATTTCATCATTTCCAAGTCCTTTTAATAAAGTTATGAATCATGAGAGTTGACCAATAAGAAGTTGAGATATTTCTGGTTTTGTGGGATGGAATCTATGTCATCGCTATCAACTGCTGAATTACTGTTAAGTACATGGATGTGCGTTGTGGTGCATTGGATATCGGCTCGGAACGAGAAATCGGGGTGCCGAGTTCGAATTCCATCTGAATTCATTGCATTTACTTACGCGCAAATACCCTTGGGAAAGGTATTAATCCGTCTATTCCTTCCAGTTAGGGGTTAAATAACAGGACAGATTGGGTTCTATAGCCTTGGTCGGCAACCAGTCTACAACAGAAAGCAATGGCAACCTACTGCGGGATAATCTTCTGCCCAGTCAGTCATGTCTCTTTCGAGACACGATCACCCAATCGTGTATCACGTATGGCACTTAACTGACTGACATGGATGTGCGTTGTGGTGCAATGGATATGGACTCGGAACGACAAATCGGGGGGAACTGATTTCGAATTCCAATTGAATTCCTTGAATTCACTTAAGCACAATTACCCTTAGAAAAGGTATTAATCCGTCTCTCCCCTCCAGTTATGGGTCAAATAACTGGACATATTGGGTTCTGTAGCCTTGGTCGGCAACCAGTCTACAACAGAAAGCAATGGCAACCTATTGCGCGATAATCTTCTGCTTAGTCCGTCATGTCTCTTTCCGAGACATGATCGCTCAAAGCGTGTATCACGTAGGGCACTCAACTGACTGACATGCTAAAACTCCTCTTTCCAACGATGTAATATTTTAACTTTATCTGTGTACAAGGAGTTTCTATCAGAGAACAGAACAAGAGATGTTCTACACAAGAACATACACATGATTTAAACCATCATTTTCTATCTTTCTTATCAGCAACATTCAGGAGTTCCGAATCTTTCGAAGACCACAACCGCTCTTTCATTTGCCATAGAAACCTTTGGATCAATACCTTTGATATTTTGTAAACGGGCCTTTTAACAGAGGAGGATTTATCATTAAGCTAATGCCTGTGCGCTATATTCTACTAGTTGATTATGACCTGGATATTAGTGTCGTTTTCGCTGAACCAGATCTGTTTTTTCTTTTTGGAAGACCAAGAACTTTAATAGAAGTAAACAGTATATTTTAAAAGCTTTCACGACGTTTCGACATTATCACTGATTTCAACAGAATCCCAACTAGAGTCGTGTGCCACAGACAACTCGTTGTTTTTAGCTTCAAACTTAAAAGCCGGGATATTGATTCGCTTGTGTATATTTGAGCCAGCCAAACGTCTTTTATATGAGAGTTGAACAGAGATTCTACTTCGGAGTAGAGCATAATTTGAAAGATATGTGCTGTAAAAATATCGGATCATGTGTAAACCAGACAGGGTTTTGCTTTTTAATTATAAGGTTAATCATATGCAATTTTGTTTTTTATCTAGGGTGCATCCATGTTGTTTTGCAAAGATTCAGCTGTTGAAAAATAGTGTTGCTGATACAAAAATTAAATCCCATACACATGGAAAGAAGATGCGAACAATTTGAATTTATTTTGATTACTCGATGTGTGCCAGTTAAACCAGTGAAATCGTCTCTTCCAACACGTGCATTGAAATCACTTAAGAGAACAAGTTTACTGTGAAAAGGAGCTCTGGAGAAAATGGAGCGCAACTTATCAGAAAACGCCTCAATTTCTTGCACAGGACATGATATAGTTGGCGCGTAGCAACTTACAATTATTATGTAGAACCCAATATGAAAATTGAATACTGCTGCCACATCTGGTCGGGTACCCCTGCTATTCACCTCGGGGTTCTTGACAAAATCCAACGGAGGATCTGTAATGCGATCGATCCCGACTTTGCAGCTCGGTTGCAGTCTTTCTCTCAACGGCGTGACGTGGCTTCCCTGTGTATCTTCTACAAATAAATTCACGGCTTCTACTCCAATTAATTTAGCTCACCGGTTCCCTCTATGTAAGTATTTACTCGAGATACTAGACTAGCAACTAGGTCCTAACCTTTTAGAGTGAAACTGATAAAATTTAACTGCAACTTCTACTCCAGTAGCTTCCTTTCTCGCACTTCCCGCCTGTGAAGTTCCCTTCCGTATAATTGCTTCCCCAACAGCTATAATCTTCAAGAATTTAAATGTAAGGTCAATAGTCATCTCCTATCTCACTGACTTTCTCTCAAGTTCTTTTCTCCATCCTTTCCACCCTATCACACCAGTAATCTCATCCCTCTATTACCCTCTCCTTGACACCCCCTATAAGCTGCCACTTTCTCTCATCACCTTCCCCCTTTGTAACCCCATGCGCACCAGTGGCAGTAAAACTGCATTGCTTAGGGGGAAATGATCAAAAAGAAAATTAACGTCAGCGTCATTATGCGGAGTGAGGTAAATGATTTTGCAATATCGGACCTAATAGCAAAGCCCTTACCTGACTGATGATGCTCCTCTTCACTTTCACCACTTCAATAACATACTTAACCACCAACAACCTTCTCGAGCTCAGATGTACTGCAAACCAATTTTCATTAAGAGTACAGATGGAAATATTGTACTTTCTTAATGTACGTGAGATAATAGCAGTTCTGCGTAGTAAGGCGGTGTCATTATACTGTAGTGTTCTGAAATTACAAGAACCAAGACTAAAATTTCTACTTTTCTTTCTTAAATTTCTTTGTTGTTGACTGCATGATTAGATAACCAGACAGCTGTAGTACGCAGCCAAGTTAAAGAAACGAGCATGGGATTTCCAAGATTCGTTTTTTCACCCCCTCCTCATATTGGGAAAGACAGTTGTGCGTCTAAATAGATCTGCTTTGTTACTATCAGAAGGCACAGATTGCATAATTGCTCGGGGTTTTGTGCATGAACAGATATCACCTGATATTCACCACCATGCACAGCACACGCTAAGAACGTCCAGTAGTATCCTCAACAGTTCCCGTTACCATCGCCAGTAGGACTTGAGATTGCCAGACAGAGAGTCAAGACCGAAGAATTGAACTATACACACCATATAATACACACACATTATATACCTACACACGTAGGTATACATATATATACACTACCGGCCATAATTATTAGCCCCACGCCAGTTTTTTAAAAGAAATGTTGTATTTCGAACTATTTTTAGTATTTATTTTTAAATGGATAATTCTAAATGAAAATAGAATAGTTCTTTTTTATTATTACTTTGCAAAACTTTACAAGGCAGCCAGGAAGATTTTGCTTCGGACAGCCAATAAAAAAAGAGACTAGCATGGGGTAGAGAGCACAAAAAGTGGACACCATAACAATTCATTTGATGCACATGTTATTGCGCAGTATTAAGAGAAGAGCCATTCTATTTTCATTTAGAATTATCCACTTGGCAAGAAATACTAAAAATAGTATGCAATATATTATTTTAAAAAAACTGAGGTGGCCTAATAATTTTTGCCAGTAGTGTGTATATTTATATATATATATATATAACAATAATGTAATGGAAGAGAATCTACAACCACTTCCGAAGGCATGAAACAATGAAAAAGTGCTGAATAAAATCAGAAGAAACTAGAGTAAAAAATATAGGTCTTGTGCCTGACGTTGCTTAGCAGTTGAAACCCGAGTAACTTGTTGTTAATTTCTCATTTAGTGAGTATATATATATTGTCATCCGCAGACAGATCTGTTTCGCCGTATCACAGCTCATCAGTACGGCTAGACTCCGATTGCTTTTTTACCCAGGATTGAAACCCGACCAGAATGGCGTCAGTAGGCGACTCTAACCCTGGGCTATGGGCGTTCGGTGGAAGTAGGCAGACATTTTAGCGCATATCATTATATGCGCCCAATAGCTAGAGCGCTCTAATTCATTTCACTGAATGAGCGATACATTATTATTGACCAGTTATTAGTCAGAATTAAATTATAGCAGTATACAGTTGTATTAAGACGTGCTCAATACATATATAATGTAGAGCTTTCAAACAGTTTCATTTGAAAATCAGTTGATTACGCAACCTTGGTTTCAACTAATAAATATGGCCGGTAGTGTATGTACATGGTGCAAAATTATATACAATGTTTTTACATAAACAAACATGCACACTCAGACATATATGTAAACTCTTTGACCCTTGAGAACGTAACAGGTACTACCAGTACGGATCAGAGTGGACCTGGGAATAATGGCATTTAAGGGGTAACTCTACAGTCCTCAAGACTCCAAATAGTCACACGACTGGTTGCAGTTTATGCCATACCCAGTATGTGCGCTGTGGTGGAGTGAATATCGGCATGGAAGGAGTAATCGGAGAGTTGAGCTAACATTCGAGGTGAGTTCGTCGCATTCATTTACGCACAAATACTCTTGGGAATGGTACTAATTCGTCACATTCCTTAAGCTATGCGTTAAATAACAATAAAGATTGCGTTCATCATACATGATACTTAACTAACGGATATATATATATATATATATATATATATATATATATATATATATATATATATATAAACGAGATTATAATTATACTCGTGTCAAAAACCTTCCTCGAAAACTTTCGACGGAAGGAAAAAATGATTTTAAAAAAAAGAAAGAGCTTAGTACATGAACGTCAGTCAAAAGTGTTCGGACCGACATCAGCACAAAGCCCAAAGAAAAACCCCGATACGAATGATCATCTAACAGAAAGCGCTCAATACAGAGGCAAAGCGAAATAAATAGATAACACCTAATGAGCCAGACGAACCTACCTATGTTTCACCTAAACGGGTCTTCGGGGAAAGCTCTTTCCCTGACGATCCGTTTAGGTGGAACCTAGGTAGGTTCGTCTGGCTCATTAGGTG
>JBBBDQ010000285.1:0-90000 GCA_037127315.1 Ascarosepion bandense | reverse complement strand
AAAAGTTTTAATTCATGAAGTAGTCGTAAAAATAAGGAAATTGGAAATAGAACGTTTGGAAGATGCTAGAATGTTCGAGAAAATTTCAGTAGATTCGAGAGATTTCGACAAATATGCAAATTAGATGTTATCCACTATAAAAATAGGTTTTGGGAAGAGAGTAGTTAGTTGTTAAAAAGATTTATTATATTTATATAGCCACGCATTATATTTCGTCCGGGAAACTGATTTTGCTGTCACAATATTAGAGTAGTGGGGGGCTTTTATTACTAATACAATTTTATTTAGTTTCTTGTAAATATCGTATATTCATTGTATAAAATCATTGGGGAATTTTAAATGTTATTTTCTGCCCATGCCCTCCACTGAAAATTGTACATATGGAAGTTAAGTAGGACTGCATAGAGAACCTGAGGTATTGTGGTGGACGTGGTAAGAATGGTAAGTATAAATGTGGTGTTATGGTGTAAGGTTTATTGCAAGTGTGTCAGGGTCAACGAAAGTGAATAGCTAAGTTAAATTAGGACAAATGATGACCAGCCTTCCCCATCCCCAAATTCGGCCTCGTGCCATATTTGTACTATTCGTACAATAAATAATGTTGTTAAAAAGATTTGCTGATATTATCAACTCCGGCCCGACTCAGAGATCTGTGCATCGAGCCGAAAGGTCTCAAAGAAAAAATCCAGACTAACTAAAACCTGACAAAGAACCTCGTGGAACTAAATAGGTAAATAGATACTTTTGACTCTTTCATTGATCTTATTGGAAATTATTATTTATATAAACGTTTGAGGATTTCCATAAAGTATAGCACTTAAACTGCTTCGCTAAGTTAACTGGTAAAAGTTACTTGATTCCTTAGCTTCTCTTTCTCTCTTCGTATTACTCGCCAGCAATAAACTTTCTGTTTTGAATGCAAAACGTTGTTAATTTTGTATATATCTTATTTTGTGTTTACCGTAAATTAAATATTTGTTTGTGATTTAAGTCTGAGATTTGGTCATTCATTTTTTTCTATTTTTACACTTCACACGAAAGGAAATATATATATTTAATACAAATGTGTGCTATATTTATAGGTAGGTGAAAGTATTCAATATCAAGCTTCAGAATATGAAAATAGCGTTTAAGCACGAAGCAGACTGTCGCTGATGTTAACCTAATGTCTACACACACACGCACGTGCGCGCACACACACACACACACAAACACACACGCACACACACACACACACACACACACACATATATATATATATATTTGATTCCACAAGAGTGATAAAAAAGAAAAAAATTCACTCACAAACTCTCCAGTAACTGTAAGGAGCGAAGGAAATGCTCTTTCTGTCTGCACAGGCTCGCTTGTTGGATTTTCAGGCAAATAGCCTCTAGGACTCGAAGATGGTATGTTGAGCGAGCACTGTGCAAGACAGAAAACCAACTGTCCTCGTACGAGGATACACAAGCAGGATTGTCCAGCAAGTGCTGGCCGATCGTTGAATCCAAAACAGCTTGGGTTGTTCTTATAGTACTGATAGGGCTGCCAGAACGTATATTCGCAGGGACGTGTTGCGAGACCCGCGTCTCCAACCTAAGACTGGTTCGTCCTATGTATGCCGCATCACAACAGCATTTAAATTTATAAACAACTGAACTTTTTCGAAAATAGGACAACTTGTCTTTGACGAAGGATGGAAAAACAGGTCTAGTATTGGAAAACAACACGCAACTGTATGAATAATAACAAGACGAAACACACGCCGAAACTTTTCAGTAACAGTTAGACATTGCCTGCCAAGCCAGAGTAATTTTAAGTATAAAGGACAGCGACTCGGTCCTTCGACTTTTGGTTCCTTAAACCGTTTGATCTTGCGATCAATAACACGTTTAACCACATTGGTTGGCTACCTATTAGCCTCAAAGATACTTTGCAAGCGCAATAGTTCACTGCTCAAGCATATAGGGGAACAAATATTGAGGGCACGGTGAACCAACGTTTCTATAAGACCGATTTTGCGAGACTTAGGAACAAAAGAATTCCAATTTGTGTACAAACCGGTAAAGGTTGGTTTGCGAAACACAGGTGTCACGAAAACATCATCCCGTCGCTGAACAAGGACATCCAAAAAAGAAAGACATCCATCCTTCTCCGACTCCATAGTAAACTGAAGAGACGGATGTAAGGCGTTCAAGTGAACTAAAAAACGTTCAGCATCTGAAGCGTTATAAAATAAGGAAAAGGTATCAACATAACGTTGATATATTAATGGCTCATCAACCTTTTAAAACAACAAACGCTCATGATGTCCTACAAAAATATTAGCAAGGACAGGACCCAAAGGACTACCCATCGCAACGCCGTCTGTCTGTGCAAACATGGTATCATTAAAACTAAACTCGACTCCTTCAGTGGCCAAACGCATACATTCCAAGAAAACCTCCTCAGGAATTGTTACTGGGCCAAAATTCCCTCAATACAACATGTCAGCGCAGATATCAATAGTTTCATTTAGTGGAACATTCGTATACAAACTATGTCGAAAGAGACCATAAATTTATCTCTTGGCCAATTTAATCAGGCTATAAGATCTTGGCATAGGGTCATCAATCTGAAATGAAACTGAAATAAAGAATATTTGTATGAAGTTTGGTGAGAATCGGATAAAAATTGTGGATTTGTATAAAGGACATACAGACAGATAAACAGACACACAAACAAACATCTTGCCTTTTATATATATATATATATATCTTTTATCGATTTTCTGCACTATTGTAAGAACTGCAACCTTGAAACTTCTGAATATCGTTTATTATGTCTTTGTCTGTGAGAGTATCAAATTTGATTAAAATCGGATCAGTCAGTCAGTTAAGTGCCATACGTGAAACACGCTTGGGCAATCATCTCTCGAAAAAGACATGCCTGACTGCGCAGAAGATTATCCCGCAGTAGGTTGCCATTGCTTTCTGCGGTAGACTGGTTGCCGGCCAAGACTATAGAACCCAATCTGTCCCGTTATTTAACCCATAACTGGAGGGAAGAGAAGGATTAATACCTTTCCCAAGAGTATTTGCGCGTAAGTGAATGCAATGAATTCAACTGGAATTCGAACTCGGCTCCCCGATTTCTTGTTCCGAGCCGATATCCACTGGACCACAACGCACAAAATCGGATCACTCCTTCTATAACCCGACTTTTTCGTACATTGACTAATGTTCAAGTGCTAAGTTCGTTTCTTTTTTTTGTTTCCATTTTTCCCCTCCGCGTTTATACTCGGTGGATTTTTCGAGACGTGTTCAAAGATAAATTCACAGTTTTATATATATATATATAATAAACGGGACGGCTACCAGGTTTTAAATGTTGTAAAAGGCGACGTGTGTTTGAATTTTTGAGTAATAAGATTTTTTGCGTAATGTCATTTCCTTATCTGAATATTTGGGCCCGCAAAAAAGTCTTCTGAACTTTATGATTAACCATGTATCTACGGAAGGTGCCCATCTAATATTTATTCTACTTCAAAAGATAAATATTAGAATAAGTTGCTACTTCAGAACATTGCCAGAATACGCATTTGGATCTTCGCTACATTTTCTATGACAGTGATTTCGTTCCAGATTAGGGATAAATTCAGTTAATCTACGTATATACTTTGCTAATCCGCTCTCTAGAGCAGGTGCCTCTGGTGAGACTAGACACGAGCAAAATAAGATTAAATCGCACGCAACTAAGATATCACCTTCGACTTCGGTAAATTAGGAATTTGAAAAGCCGTCTCATATTTTCGTACAGCCTCAAGGTGATGGTGGAGACAGCTGTCAGGCAGGATGATCTCTCATTAAGCTTTCTAACATTCTCAAAGCCACAGAAATATTTCGAAAGATTCACTTTCTCGATTTCTCATGTTAATAATGGTTCTCCATTCTTCTTTTGTTTTTGATGCCTGCTCATTTGACACATCGTTGGTCGAGGAAAGAAGATCCTATATGCTTACATCCTAGTAGATGCAGAAAAATTATTTTACTACTGCGAATTAATATTGTACCGATATTGAATATATCGTGATTTAAACAAAAAAGGCCTTTTCTGTTTTTGAATTATTCGGACTATTGCCTTCATCTTTTTTACCATTTGTATGTCGTTTCGGCTGTTTTACGCTCCGGCCTTCTTCAGGTGCTAGAAATTGGGTATATGTACTTCATTCCTAGCGTAATCGTTCCTCTTTTGGTAGTCATGAGTTATCTCCCTCAAAACCTGTAAGTTACTTGTTCACCACTGCTGTACCTGGTATTGAACTCGTAACTCTTTGGATCAAGTCACAGGAACTAACCAACGTCTATATCCGCAGCACCATGTGTCCTTAAGGAGATAAATCATGACTACCAGGAGAGGCACTACTACGCAAGGAATGAAGTTCATGTACTCCAGTTCAGTTCGAAATTCTGAGCACCTGAAGAAGGCCGGAGCGTAAAATGGCCGAAACGTTATACAAATGGCAACAAAGATGGGGACGATAGTCCGAATAATTTAAATACGGTAAATACTACCTCATCTCAGAAATATACAAAAAAAGGCCTTTTCTGTTCTCTAATTACCAAAGAGACAGGAATTAAAAGAGTTACATATTCCAGTAAGATTTGAAAAATTCATTTTGTATATCAGGGCACTGATAATATATATACACCCTTGGGCACAACTGATTTAATTTCCTTTCTATAGCCATACGGTCAGTTGTAGGCCCACTGGAGTGCTAGGGTGCAATCGATTCCTTTTTTTTTTCTCAGATTGGGCCATATGCAGTGTTTTGCAGCAATATGAATTTATTTTCAGGGTGGATAATGAAATTTGTTTGGCCCTTAAAAAATATTGCGTCGTAAGTAATTGTATCAGATTTTTCTCACGCCAAGACATGATTGTCTCGACTGTCGATTAGCTGTTCTACGGCCATCGTATGCGATGGACGTTAATCAAAGGATGTGTACGAAAATTGTAACGCTGCACTAACACACTGGTCAGCTTTACAGAGAGATCGCAGATATTGTTCATGTCAACTGTCAGTCGTGTCATCAAATAACAAACTGGATCCAACAGTCCAAAACGTAAAAAAATGTCACCAGAAGAGAAAAACAATGCCAAGATACGGGTGGGGGTGTGTAGTGGATTAGTAAATAGGATTGTACCTATTTGCATTTGTTGAATTTGATTTTGAGTTTTGTTTAACGGTATATCAACACCTCTGTGGATTATTTAATGCCAAAAAGGTGGGGTTTTAAGGTTTGTTTGTTTTGTTTTTTTAATGTTCGGTTATAGTGAGAATGTTGATTTAATCAGATTTTAATGAAAATTTTATGTTTTTATTTTTTTTTATTAGTTTTGTATTCAAAAATGTTTTGTTGAGACTATTCTTTTCTTCAAGAATGTGTTATGGTAATAATTTTTTCTTAAAAAATATATTGTTAGTAATATTTTTCTTTCAAAAATGTATATTTTTCTATGAGGGTCTATTTTTATGCATATATTTCTATAAAAGTCTATTTTTATACTTTCATAGTGTTTTGACCCCAGTTTGGAGGTTAACTATTTGCCCATAGCTGGGATCCTTACAGGTGCTACCACTCCGGGTCAGGGTGGATCTGAGAACAACAGAAATAAGAGGTGGTTCCATGCTTTACACATCCTCCCAATCAGAGGCCTTGCTGCCGGATGCAGTTTAACGTCATGCCCAGGATCCCTATGTTAAGTGAAAGAGAAATAAAGTATAAATTAGTGAATGAGACAGACAGAAGTTGACTAATGATCACGTGTCGTGGAATCGCACAACACAATACAACATTAAGATAAACGTTTTTGATAAAGGAGCGAGATCCAACGTTTATTTTGTTGATATAATAGTAAGAAATGATGAAAGAGAAATTAAAATCTGACATTTTATTTTAATTTTTTTTTTTTTTTCAATTTGGGCGTCATCATTTTAGTCAGAAAGATACACAATAATTCATGAATTATAATTCATTGACTGCGTTCTTTAACCTTAATTTCAATATACGTTTGTTTATGATTTCCAAAAATCTCAAAATATTTTGACAACTACAAGTCAACCATCCGTCCGTGCATGGAGTACTGCTGCCATTTATGGTCAGGTGCCCCTGCCGTTCTCCTAAGAGTTCTTGACAAGCCCCAAAGGAGAGTCTGTAATGTGATAGGTACTGATCTGGCGGCTCGACTGCAGCCACTTCCCCACCGTCGAAATGTGGCCTCCCTTTGTCTGTTCTATAAATATTTCATGGCTTCTGCTCGGACGAGCTTAAGTCACTGATACATCCTCAACGGGTGTTTGCTCGTGAAACCAGACTGGCAACTGGGTCCCACCCATTCACAGTCAGGTTAGCAAAATGCAGACGACAATTCTACTCCTTCAGCTTCTTCTCTCGCACTTCCCGCCTGTGGAACTCACTCCCGTATTCTTGCTTTCCTGACGGCTACAACCTCCAGAAATATAAATGCAATGTCAATACTCATCTACTAACCACTGGACTCTAGCTCTCTCCCCACCCCTGTATAACCTTCCCTTTCTCTCCACCTATGTATCTGTCATCGCACCTGCTTTCTATTGTTCCTTTCTAACTAGTTTGTACTCCTCACTCTTTTCTAATTAATCTTTTTACATTTATGTAACACCCTGCACATCAGTGGCGTTTCCGCCTTGCTCGGGGTGAAATGATTAAAAAAACAAAAACAAAAAAAACTTATTTATGAGGAGCATTGTTAATATTCTATTTGAATAACACTTGTAGACGACGTAAAATTAGCTGTTTGTTTTACACTGATTAAGAGTGGACAGTTTCTAAATAATTTATTTTATAATTTTCTGATATTATCTAAATTTATTTCAATTTTAGTAATTATAGATTCGTGACCTCCTACCGGAAGTAGTTAAAGAAAGCGGGAAGAAAGGACTATGTATAAACTACAAGAAAGCTGAATGCATGATATTCAGAAAAAGAAGAGGCCAAAATACGAACAACAAATTTATGATACTAAGATGAAATTGGTGTATAATTTAAATACATGGGAAGCGTTCTAACAGAGAACGGAAGGTGCAATACGGAGATCTAAGGGCGTATTGACATAGCAAAGGATACATTCCAGAAGCTGAGTAAACGACAAGAAAATTTCACTAGAAACAAAGATAGTACTGAATTTTTATGTGATGTCTGTTCTTCCATCAAAAATAAAGGAAAGACTTAAAGCAACCGAAATGTGGTTCTACAGATGGATGCTGAGGATACCATGGA
The DNA here is from genome assembly GCA_037127315.1 of Ascarosepion bandense. NCBI lineage: Eukaryota > Metazoa > Mollusca > Cephalopoda > Sepiida > Sepiidae > Ascarosepion > Ascarosepion bandense. The sequence continues at coordinate 82,702 of JBBBDQ010000285.1, read as the reverse complement.
GAGAACACGCGAGCAACGGACACAAGAAGGAAACCGATTATTAACACCAGGAAACGACGGCCGAAGTTTTTGGGGACTTGTAATGAGGAAAGAGGGCTTGGAGAATCGGGTGCTCACGGGGCGGACGCAGAGAAAGCGATAGAAGGGAAAGCAACGCATGTTATTCTTGATGAACTTGAGCAGATAGATAGAGGAGCGTGGATAGAGTGAGATAACAGTAGAAAGGGTATAAGAAGAGACGAGAGATAGGGAGATGTGGAAGGCCATGTTTGCCTACGTCCTGAAGAGACACGGCACATAGAAAAAAGAAGAAGGTGTAGCAACATGATTAATAACATTGATTGGGGTTAAACTCTAAAGAGATGTGTTATATCCCGGAAGGGGATATACAGAGCAAGAATAGTGTAAGAAATAATTCTTAACACTGACGATATATGTATAGAGATTTATAATACCGCAGTACACTAAACCATTGAATACAATGGATTCAACTGGAATTCGAACCCGGGGAGCCGAGTTCGAATTCCAGTTGAATCCATTCTATTCACTTACGCGCAAATACCCTTGGGAAAGGTATTAATCCGTCTATTCCTTCCAGTTATGGGTTAAATAGCAGGACAGACTGGGTTCTATAGCCTTGGTCGGCAACCAGTCTACCGCAGAAAGCAATGGCAACCTACTGCGGGATATTCTTCTGCCCAGTCAGTCATGTCTCTTTCGAGACACGATCGCCCAATCGTGTATCACGTATGGCACTTAACTGACTGACATGGATGTGCGTTGTGGTGCAATGGATATGGACTCGGAACGACAAATCGGGGGGAACTGATTTCGAATTCCAGTTGAATTCCTTGAATTCACTTACGCACAATTACCCTTAGAAAAGGTATTAATCCGTCTCTCCCCTCCAGTTATAGGTCAAATAACAGGACATATTGGGTTCTATAGCCTTGGTCGGCAACCAGTCTACCACAGAAAGCAATGGCAACCTACTGCGCGATAATCTTCTGCTTAGTACGTCATGTCTCTTTCGAGACATGATCGCTCAAAGCGTGTATCACGTAGGGCACTCAACTGACTGACATGCTAAAACTCCTCTTTCCAACGATGTAATATTTTAACTTTATCTGTGTACAAGGAGTTTCTATCAGAGCAATGGCAACCAACTGCGGGATATTCTTCTGCCCAGTCAGTCATGTCTCTTTCGAGACATGATCGCCCAAGCGTGTATCACGTATGGCACTTAATTGACTGACTGACAATAAACCAAATACACGTACACCAACGAACAGTTAACAAGAATAACAATCAAGAAGACAATGTCTCTGTTTAGGACGTATGCTTCCGTCCTGTGAAGAATGCTTCCATCTACTCACGTATAACTCTCGTCTAAGGACTATGGCTCTTGACTAATCACGATGGCTTCTCGTCTAATCACGATCATTCTCGTATAATGAAGAAGACTCTCGGCTAAGATCGATGTGCTCTCGTATAATGATGAAGATCCTCTAGTTCGTTCTAGTCCCGGTCTTTTATAACCCGGGCCATACCCATTCCTGGGTAGGACAGGATATTTCACTACAACACCTCCCACCGAGCTAAATTATTCATTGAATTTCGCTCAATACTTTTTTTCTTTTGGGGTCAGGGCATAGGTGTTTAGTCTTTTATCTTTTTCTTTTGCTTCTTCTCCTCGAGTCTTTGATTTCCAAAGAATCCTTGGTTACCACTATCGATACGTTTATGTTCGCGGGAGGTAAATTCTCGAATGTATCGTAGAGAACCTCCATAGGAATCTCAAAATCCTTATTTGTGGTTTCTATGAATCTGGGTCTTAGTTGGTTCAAGTGTCTCTTACAGACAAATGTTTGTCCTTTCACTAAATAGACCTCCTTCTCAATCCTTCGTGTTATTGTACCATCTTCCCACAAACATTTTCCTGCGTGATAATTTTTGATGAAGACTTTTTCGCTTTCTATGTAAAATTTCATCTCAGCATTTTGTTTTCTTGAGGTCTTATTCTTTTCCTTAGGTAACAATCTATCGAATATTAACGTAATTTTCCTCGCAAACATTACCTCTGCAGGAGAACCGCTGGCGTTATTTACATTTCGAAAAAACATTACACGCTATGAAATCGGGCTTTCTCTTGCGTGCGCCAATGACCTGGTGGGTGAATATCCGACAACTGTCAAAAATGTCAGTTTTCAGTTTGAGGCAGTATATATATATATATATATATATATATATATATATATATATATCATCCACAAGCCTGTTTCGTTGTATCACAATCCATCAGTGTGGTTAGACATCTACTTGCTTTTGGCCGGAATCGAAACTTTTGTTGTCAGTCGGAATTCCTACTCTCAAAGTCATAGACGCATACAAGAAGATAGGGGAAATTTTAGCGTGTTATATATAAGCGGTGCATACACAAGCCAGTCACCGGAAGAACTCACTTCATTGCTGAAGAGTATATATATATAAGCGGTGTATACACACGCTTGTCACCGGCAGAACTCAATTCATTGCTGAAGAGATAATGTCTCTCTAAAACGGAACAATTGTCACAAACAGTCCACTTCAATTCCAACCGACAAACTCTATGGATCCCCCTTAGAAATAATCACTCTCGAAAATAATGCTCTTTCCTCTCCTTCTCTGTTATAATTCTATGCCCTGCTTGAAGAATTCTTACGTTGTTACGGTTCTCTTGATGATCTTCACGCCTTCAAAATAGTTACCCTTGAGGTTAAGGTTATTCTTGTACGCCGGTGTTCGTCTCAGTCAGTCACATACTCAGGGAAAGTACTTATTCGGGGTAAAGAACTTTCTGTGGACGAAGCTACGCTTGTCAAAGAACGGATGTTCATGTTTTGTTATTTTTCATGTTTATATATATATATATATTATAATCATCCCACCCCAAGCAAGTCAGTTTTACTGCCACTAGTGTGCAGGGGGTTACATAAGAGAAGAATGAAGAGGAAGACTAACAAGTTATAGGGGGACTCAGAGAAGGGGTAAATAAAAAGGATGAGAATACTGGTGTGAATATAACTGATGAGAGTAGAGTGGATGGACAAAAGAACATGAAGGAAAAATGCGAGTATGAGAGATAAGAAATACATATATATATATATATATATATATGTGTGTGTGTGTGTGTGTGTGTGTTGGCTCTAGGTTTGATTTATTCTTATATAGAGAGAGCCAACATCTATATATATATATATATATGTATATGTGTGTGTGTGTGTGTGTTGGTTCTAGGTTTGATTTATTCTTATATAGAGAGAGCCAACATCTATATATATATATATATATATATATGTATATGTGTGTGTGTGTGTGTGTGTGTTGGCTCTAGGTTTGATTTATTCTTATATATGTAGAGCCAACATCTATATATATATATATGTATATATATATGTTGGCTCTAGATTTGATTTATTCTTATATATAGAGAGCCAACATCTATATATATATATATATATATATGTTGGCTCTAGGTTTGATTTATTCTTATATATAGAGAGCCAACATCTATATATATATATATATATATATATATATATATATATACAGATGTTGGCTCTATATATATAAGAATAAATCAAACCTAGAGCCAACATATATATATATATATATATATATATATATATATATACACTACCGGCCATAATTATTAGGCCACCCCAGTTTTTTAAAAGAAATTATGTATTTCAAATTATTTTTAGCATTTATTGCCAAGTGGATAATTCTCAATGAAAATAGAATGGCTCTTTTTTTAATACTGCACAATAACATGTGCATCAAATGAACTGTTCTGGTGTCCAGTTTTAGTGCTTTCTTCCCCATGCTAGTCTCTTCTTCTTTTTGGCTGGCCGAAGCAAAGGGTTTCCTGGCCGCCTTGTAAAATTTTGCGAAGTAATAATTACAAAAGAACCATTCTATTTTCATTTTGAATTATCCACTAGGCAATAAATACTAAAAATTGGGGCGACCTAATAATTATGGCCGGTAGTATATATATATATGGATTGGTGTATAGATGAATAAATAGCTCTTAGAATGAGTGGATGTAGAGTGAGTGACCTTACTGTTAATGCCCTGCTTTTAAGCAATCCTCAGGTGGTCGGAAGCTGTATTGCTAAAAAATGGGAACTTTTAGTCCCCTAGGCAAGTCTGAGATGGAAAAAATATATGGCCAGTGCGTAGATATCCCCAGTTATACATTGTACAGAAGTTTTGTTGAACAAAATTGGCTAAGTAATATTTTGTCGTATTTTTTTCTCTCTGTGTACGCAAAAATCTTTCATTTTCTAAACTTAATCAATGTAAAAAATGTTCAGTTGATTCCAAACGCTTCCAGCTAAACTGTTAGTCAATCCAAAATAATACTTTTTATTATACCTCTATAAAAGATGCGGACTAAGTGCTACTGTAGACGGTATTAATCTTGCTGAAAATAGCTACAATACTAATTTCAGAACGTTGTTCAGGGCCAGTTTCATAATTAATGTTATTAAGGCTTATTTTACTTGTTTTTATAACGGCTTCCATCACTTTAAAGCCTTCTTACGCTGACAGAGACATCAAATTCGATTTACGTGTATCGATGTAAGAACCATTTCATCTATAAAAAGTTGCATACACGATTGATTGGTTTGGTTTGGTTTATTTTATGGCTTATCAACCTTGTGTTGGTTATTTAAAGTCGAAAATATTTCAGATTGTAAGAATAATTTTTTGGGGGGAAATATTGCATTAATAATTTTTATAGAATAGCAATGATTTTGGCAAATCAAAAAAAAAAAAAAGAAAGCACTTAGCTTTTATTTTGTTTTAAAGTTGCTTTAAACAGTATTGACAAAGTGCCCAATCTACATTTAAATCCGTTGTCTAATGACGGAAAAATAAATTTATCTTGCACAGAAATTTATTTTTTAAACATAATTTCCTCCGCTTTCACTTCGCCTGGTGAATAGTAAAGACAGAGATCAAACTATCTTCTTCCTCTTCTATATGCCTTGTCCTTTCAGGACGTAGGCGACCATGGCCCTCCACGTCTCCCTATCCCTGGTGTCTCTGAGCACGCTTTCTCCTGTAACATCTCGCAACCCTCGTTCTGTCATCCACCTGTTCAGATCCTTCAAATATGTTATCCGCTGCTTTCCTCCGTCTCTTTTTCCCTCTTCCTGGCCTATTAGTATCAGGTTCTCCAAGCCGTCCTTCCTCGTTGCATGTCTCAGGAACTTCAGTTTTCTCTTCATGATGCTCCCGATTAAATTCCTTTCTTTCCAAAACCTCATCATTGATCACATGCTCAGTCCATGATATTCTCAGCATCCTTCTGTAGAACCACATTTCAGTTGCTTCAAGTTTTTCCCTCCTCTTTGATGGTGTTGTCCAACATTCACTGCCATATTGAAGAACTGACATCACATATCAATCACATATCTTCTTTCTCTCTAGTGAAATTTTCCTGTCTTTTAATACTTTACTCAGCTACTAGAACGCGTCATTCGCAATGCCAATTCGACTTCGCATCTTTGTGTTGCACTTTCCTTCTTCTGTTATAACACTTCCCAGTTATTTAAATTTTTGTACCTGCTTGATTTTAGTATTCCCCACTGTATTTGGCATTTTGGGTTGCTCTTTTTGCTGATGACCATGCATTCAGTTTTCTTGCACTTTATTTGTAGTCCTTTTTTGTCACTCTCCACTGCTACCTTCTGTAGAAGGTCTTGTAGTTTCCTTTCCTTGTCTGCAATCAGCTCTGTATCAACTGCATATCTTATGTTGTTCAAATTGTGGCATAACATCTAGGGTCCTCAAAATAGTCTCGCTGTGCAGATTATAAATGACGAGGCAGTGGTAAAACTGTGAAAACATTTAGTTATTTTTCGTGTGATTTAAAAGTTTCCCTCTTTATTCATTAAATGTTTTACCTCCCTATTAAATATATGCTTGTACGTTTTACTTTGTGACTATAAACATATCCGTTAAACACTTTCGTCATAGACACGTCCAATCTGCGCCCGTATACCTGCTAATTTACATCGTCGGTTAGTTAAGTACCATACGGGATACACGATTTGGGCGATCGTGTCTCAAAAGAGACATGACTGACTGGTCAGAAGATTATACCGCAGTAGGTTGCCATTGCTTTTTACGGTAGAATGGTTGCCAGCTTAGTCTATAGAATCCAATCTGTTCTACTATTTAACCCATAACTGGAAAGAAGAGACAGATTGATACCTTTCCTAAGGGTATTTGTGCGTAAGTGAATTTTTTTAAAAATCATTTCACCCCGAGCAAGGCGGTAACGCCACTGCTGTGCAGGTGTTACGTAAGAGTGAATAGACTGGAAAAGAGAAAGCCGGAAACCACGTCCTAAACAGGGAACAAGGGATGAGCCTCTACACCTGTTCAATAGACGTGGGTGGAGTGTGAACCGGGCGATAGTTCAGTCTATCTACTCCAATTGAAAAAAAAAATAAACAAAAGAGAAAAAGTGAAAAGATTGAAAAAGAGAAAGCCGGAAACCACATCCTAAACAGGGAACAAGGGATCAGCATTCTACACCTGTTAAGCAAGGAATTCAACTGGAATTCGAACTCGGCTCCCTGATTTCTCGTTCTAAGCCGATTTCCACTGCCCCACAATGTGCATCGTAAATTTCACAAACAAACTAGAGCATATTTCCATTGTTTAAATATTGAAAAATATGCGGATGACTGTACACTGCAAGGCACTATATACCTCGACCTCTCTCAGTTATTCACCTCGTTCTTATAAATCCGAAACTGTTTTCCGAAATTTCCGAATTTTAGTTCTGTTGGGAATCGCAATTTTCAAACAGGAAAACGCATTTTTCCGTTAAATTTTCTTCTGAAAAATTTTCATGTTTTCTTTGTTTTGTTTTTTATTTCAATTCCCCACCTCCAATAATTGTACTTAATTTTCTTTGGGGATTTTTCCTGTTTTCATTTGATTTGCATATGTGTCTGCAAATACTGTGAGAAAAAAAAAACAATTTAAGAAAAGGTTTCGAAAACAATAGTTGTAAAAAGATGGCGTACACTTCCGTTATAATTTTTCTTACAAAGTTTTGACAGAATAAAGTAATGTGGTGGAGACTTACCTCACCGAAGCAATAGAAGGCACTATTTATTCATGTAAAATACATGAATTGTGGCACAAAGCCGAAAAAGGGAAGGAGTAGAGTGTGGTCTTCAGTTAAGTATCCTATACCTAGCTAAACACTATCACGACCCATTCACTCGTTACAATTTGCTCAATCACCAAAAGAACCCATCCATCAACACCATAATGCCACAAACTTACAAGGGGCACCTAACAAAATGGAGAGTATAACCCATGACAATAAAAATGTATTTATATACAATATAATAAAACATTTAATGAAAAATGAAATGATGGGAGGGGAATGAACCCAATAATAAACTGAAAATACAACAAATTTTGAACTAAAATAATAATCAATGTTAGTAAGAAACGAAGCAATAGAAGGCACTTTGTCTGCACATGCGTTCTTAGACGTCATGGACCCGCGAGGTGAGCTCATGCAAGGCAGTTTTGGAATGACACGGCGCATGCGTCATTAGCGAAAGCGAGGCTTTCACGTGCGAGAAATTACGGTTTCTTGCTCGAGACCAAAAACACATAAAAAGAGCCAACTTTTGTTTCGGAGGCAGTTGGTGATTCGTGAAGGCTACCCCGTTGTTCGGGAGACAATGCTTTGTTTACGGTGCGCAGGAAACGGAGTCCCGAGTAAAGCAGTGTTACGGGTTCTAGGTGGAGCGGCTGGGAGAACGGATCCAAGCGGCCATTAATTCGTCTACCAACTACACTCCGAGAAGAAACAAATACAAGTAACAATTAAGGAACACCACTTACGACCCAAATTCTCTTTACACGATTCAGAGCAGAACAGAAAGTATAGCTACCATGTCTATTCTAGAGCTATCTCTCCTCCATCGTCAACCCCGATGTATTTCAAAATCTTTTCCACGGCCTTTATAGTGATGACTTTCCACCATTTTCAGCCTTAAACAAATAGTCACAAGCCTATCACTGTTCTATTGTCTTTCGAACGACAAATGTTCAGAGGAGTTTATTCTTTTGTATCACCAAATCAAACGTTTACAGCCTGTACACTGTTGAATCCAGGAGTATTCTCTTCGAATTCCATTAATAGAAGTGACACTCAGACCGCTCCTTTGTGGCAATGGCCCATACGTGAATGCTTCGGCGAACACGAGTCTCTTAAAAGTTTCTAGGGTCCGTCAGTTATCTATCCTCCATATACATAATCATCGTAGTATTCTATTTTCTTGCTTATATCTAAAACACAAATATGGTTTATACATCTATACCACACACAGAGATGGTTTTGACACCTGTGGTTCTGAAACCGGCACAGTGTTTAAACCTTTGTTAGAATCCAAACTTATTTATAAATATAACATTGTCTGTGTGTGTGTATGTTTCTGTGTCTGAGTGTATCTGTTACTTATAGACTCCGAAACGGCTGAACCGATTTTCTTGAAAATTTACTCAGTTGTACTATAAGCGTCTGCGAGTGTTCTTAGCTAGGTTTTGTGTCGAGGTACCCCCGATAAATATCGAAAATAGGAGTGCTCCAATTTTAATCAAATTTGATGCACTGAGAGACAAAGGCATAAGAAACGATATTCAAAAGTTTCAATGTTGCAGTTCTTACAATAGTGCAGAAAATCGATAATATATATATATATATATAAAGGGCAAGATATTTGTTTGAGTGTCTGTTTATCTGCCTGTATGTCTGTATTTTTTCAGCCCCTTTTTCTTTAGTTTTTGCTTCGGGTTTGGCTCTAAGTAGGTATAATTTTAGTTTTTAGTCTCAGCCATGATACCATTTACTCAGAGGACTTATTTAGCCTTCAAAATTCAGTTTACGACGAAAAAACTTATTTGATATCGATACCAGGAAATCAAAATTTGACTTACAGCCATTCATTTTTCTTTTAGTTTACTGTTTCGCTTTAACTGGAAACAACTATTGCTTTTTAGTCTTTCGTGCCAACGTCCTAAGAGTCTAAGCTCCAGGACTATGGATTAGTTTTAAAGCTTTCATTACACCCGAGCAACACCGGGCAATACTGCTAGTATATTATAAACCCACTAGGAACGAGACTCAACACCACAGTTTCTCAAAAATTCAGTCAGTCTGGAATACTGCTGTCATATACGGTCAGGCGCACCCGCTGTTCATCACAGTGTTCTCGACAGGCTCCAAAGAAGAATCAGTAATACTATAGGTACCGACTTGGCTGGTCAACTCCAGCCGCTTTCTTACTGACAGGATCTGTCTTCCCTCTGTTCTATTAATATTTTCATGGTTTCTGCTCCAAGGTCTTAAGTCACTGGTGCTCCTGCCATAGGCGTTTACTCGTGCAACCAGACTGGCAACTGGGTCCCACCCATTCACAGTTAATCAATCAAATGCAGCCGCCAATTCTACTCCACTAGCTTCTTTTCTCGCACTTCCTGCCTCTGGAACTTGCTTCCATATTCTTGCTTTCCTGACGGCTACAAGCTACAGGAATTTAAATGCAATGTCAATACACGCCTCCTAACCACTTGACTCTAGTTCTTTCTACATCACCCTGCATATCTTTTCCTTTCTCTCTACCTTTGCGACTGTCATCACACCTGTATTCCCATAATAATATCTTATTCGGTAGATACAATATAATAAACCGTAGTAGATCGCAACAGTAGGGATTGTTGAGTTGGCAAGTAACACGCAGGTGAAGAGAAGCCCTCAGCTCACACGAAAAACCTCTCTTCATCCGACTCACTCCTTCTAATTGTAGGTGAACACGGTCACGTGATCTAGCCACGTAACAATACATATTTGTTTCAAAACTATTATATCGTTTTTTTCAAAGCTAATTTCATGCATGCATCTAACGATCATCTATAATATTTGTCTATATTTCTGAAATGAAGTAGTATTTACTGTATTTACATTATTCGGACTATTGTCCTAATCATTCTTTCCATTTGTACGACTTTTAATAATATATCATTCTATTTGTCTATATTTCTTAGATGAGGTAGTATTTACTGTATTTACATTATTCGGACTATTGTCCTAATCTTTGTTTCCATTTGTACGACTTTTAATAATATATCATTCTATTTGTCTATATTTCTGAGATGAGGTAGTATTTACTGTATTTACATTATTCGGACTATTGTCCTAATCTTTGTTTCCATTTGTACGACTTTTAATAATAGATCATTCTATTTGTCTATATTTCTGAGATGAGGTAGTATTTACTGTATTTACATTATTCGGACTATTGTCCTAATCTTTGTTTCCATTTGTACGACTTTTAATAATAGATCATTCTATTTGTCTATATTTCTGAGATGAGGTAGTATTTACTGTATTTACATTATTCGGACTATTGTCCTAATCTTTGTTTCCATTTGTACGACTTTTAATAATATATCATTCTATTTGTCTATATTTCTGAGATGAGGTAGTATTTACTGTATTTACATTATTCGGACTATTGTCCTAATCTTTGTTTCCATTTGTACGACTTTTAATAATAGATCATTCTATTTGTCTATATTTCTGAGATGAGGTAGTATTTACTGTATTTACATTATTCGGACTATTGTCCTAATCTTTGTTTGCATTTGTACGACTTTTAATAAGAGATCATTCAATTTGTCTATATTTCTGAGATGAGGTAGTATTTACTGTTTTTATATTATTCGGACTATTGTCCTAATCTTTGTTTCCATTTGTACGACTTTTAATGATAGATCATTCTATTTGTCTATATTTCTGAGATGAGGTAGTATTTACTGTATTTACATTATTCGGACTATTGTCCTAATCTTTGTTTCCATTTGTACGACTTTTAATAATAGATCATTCTATTTGTCTATATTTCTGTGATGAGGTAATATTTACTGTATTTACATTATTCGGACTATTGTCCTAATCTTTGTTTGCATTTGTACGACTTTTAATAATAGATCATTCTATTTGTCTATATTTCTGAAATGAGGTAGTATTTACAGTATTTACATTATTCGGACTAAGCCTCATCTTTGTTGCTATTTGTATGACGTGTAATAATATATCATTCTATTTGTTTATATTTCTGAGATGAAGTAGTATTTACAGTATTTATATTATTCAGACTATTGTCCTCATCTTTGTTGACATTTGTCTATATTTCTGAGATGAGATAGTATTTACAGTATTTATATTATTCGGACTATTGTCCTCATCTTTGTTGCCATCTCTCTATATTTCTGAGATGAGGTAGCATTTAGAGTATTTACATTATTCGGACATTTGTCTTAATCTTTGTTGCCATTTGTCTATATTTCTGATATAAGGTAGTATTTTCAGTATTTACATTATTCAGAGTATTTACCTAATCTTTGTTGCCATTTTTCCATATTTCTATATTTCTGAGATGGTGTGATATGTACAGTATTTACCTTATTTGGATTATTTTCCTCATCTTTGTTGCCATTTGTCTATATTTCTGAGATGATGTAGCATTTACATCATTCGATCTATTGTCCTCAACTTTTTGGCCATTTGTCTATATTTCTGGGATGAGGTAGTATTTACAGTATTTACATCATTCGGAATATTATCTACAACTTTGTTGCTATTTGTCTGTATTTCTTATATTTACAGTATTTACATTATTTGAACTATTGTCCTCATCTCTGTTGCCATTTGTCTATATTTCTGAGAATGCGGAAGTATTTACATTATTCAGATTATTGTCCTCATCTCCGTTGCCATTTGTCTATATTTCTGAGAATGCGGAAGTATTTACATTATTCAGACTATTGTCCTCATCTCTGTTGCCATTTGTCTATATTTCTGAGAATGGGGAAGTATTTACATTATTCAGACTATTGTCCTCATCTCTGTAGCCATTTGTCTATATTTCTGAGAATGCGGAAGTATTTACATTATTCAGATTATTGTCCTCATCTCTGTTGCCATTTGTCTATATTACTGAGAATGCGGAAGTATTTACATTATTCAGACTATTGTCCTCATCTCTGTTGCCATTTGTCTATATTTCTGAGAATGCGGAAGTATTTACATTATTCAGATTATTGTCCTCATCTCTGTTGCCATTTGTCTATATTTCTGAGAATGCGGAAGTATTTACATTATTCAGATTATTGTCCTCATCTCTGTTGCCATTTGTCTATATTTCTGAGAATGCGGTAGTATTTACATTATTCAGACTATTGTCCTCATCTCTGTTGCCATTTGTCTATATTTCTGAGAATGCGGAAGTATTTACATTATTCAGATTATTGTCCTCATCTCTGTAGTCATTTGTCTATATTTCTGAGAATGCGGAAGTATTTACATTATTCAGATTATTGTCCTCATCTCTGTTGCCATTTGTCTATATTTCTGAGAATGCGGAAGTATTTACATTATTCAGACTATTGTCCTCATCTCTGTTGCCATTTGTCTATATTTCTGAGAATGCGGAAGTATTTACATTATTCAGACTATTGTCCTCTCTGTGCCATTTGTCTATATTTCTGAGAATGCGGAAGTATTTACATTATTCAGATTATTGTCCTCATCTCTGTTGCCATTTGTCTATATTTCTGAGAATGCGGTAGTATTTACATTATTCAGACTATTGTCCTCATCTCTGTTGCCATTTGTCTATATTTCTGAGAATGCGGTAGTATTTACATTATTCAGATTATTGTCCTCATCTCTGTTGCCATTTGTCTATATTTCTGAGAATGCGGAAGTATTTACATTATTCAGACTATTGTCCTCATCTCTGTGCCATTTGTCTATATTTTATGAGAGATGCGGTAGTATTTACATTATTCAGACTATTGTCCTCATCTCTGTTGCCATTTGTCTATATTTCTGAGAATGCGGAAGTATTTACATTATTCAGACTATTGTCCTCATCTCTGTTGCCATTTGTCTATATTTCTGAGAATGTGGAAGTATTTACATTATTCAGACTATTGTCCTCATCTCTGTTGCCATTTGTCTATATTTCTGAGAATGCGGAAGTATTTACATTATTCAGACTATTGTCCTCATCTCTGTTGCCATTTGTCTATATTTCTGAGAATGCGGAAGTATTTACATTATTCAGACTATTGTCCTCATCTCTGTTGCCATTTGTCTATATTTCTGAGAATGCGGAAGTATTTACATTATTCAGACTATTGTCCTCATCTCTGTTGCCATTTGTCTATATTTCTGAGAATGCGGAAGTATTTACATTATTCAGATTATTGTCCTCATCTCTGTTGCCATTTGTCTATATTTCTGAGAATGCGGTAGTATTTACATTATTCAGACTATTGTCCTCATCTCTGTTGCCATTTGTCTATATTTCTGAGAATGCGGAAGTATTACATTATTCAGACTATTGTCCTCATCTCTGTTGCCATTTGTCTATATTTTTGAGAATGCGGAAGTATTTACATTATTCAGACTATTGTCCTCATCTCTGTTGCCATTTGTCTATATTTCTGAGAATGCCGGTAGTATTTACATTATTCAGACTATTGTCCTTATCTCTGTTGCCATTTGTCTATATTTCTGAGAATGCGGAAGTATTTACATTATTCAGATTGTTGTCCTCATCTCTCTGTTGCCATTTGTCTATATTTCTGAGAATGCGGTAGTATTTACATTATTCAGACTATTGTCCTCATCTCTGTTGCCATTTGTCTATATTTCTGAGAATGCGGAAGTATTTACATTATTCAGACTATTGTCCTCATCTCTGTTGCCATTTGTCTATATTTCTGAGAATGCGGAAGTATTTACATTTATTCAGACTATTGTCCTCATCTCTGTTGCCATTTGTCTATATTTCTGAGAATGCGGAAGTATTTACATTATTCAGACTATTGTCCTCATCTCTGTTGCCATTTGTCTATATTTCTGAGAATGCGGAAGTATTTACATTATTCAGACTATTGTCCTCATCTCTGTTGCCATTTGTCTATATTTCTGAGAATGCGGAAGTATTTACATTATTCAGATTATTGTCCTCATCTCTGTTGCCATTTGTCTATATTTCTGAGAATGCGGAAGTATTTACATTATTCAGATTATTGTCCTCATCTCTGTTGCCATTTGTCTATATTTCTGAGAATGCGGAAGTATTTACATTATTCAGATTATTGTCCTCATCTCTGTTGCCATTTGTCTATATTTCTGAGAATGCGGAAATATTTACATTATTCAGACTATTGTCCTCATCTCTGTTGCCATTTGTCTATATTTCTGAGAATGGAGTATTTACATTATTCAGACTATTGTCCTCATCTCTGTTGCCATTTGTCTATATTTCTGAGAATGCGGAAGTATTTACATTATTCGAACTATTGTCCTCATCTCTGTTGCCATTTGTCTATATTTCTGAGAATGCGGAAGTATTTACATTATTCAGACTATTGTCCTCATCGTGCCATTTGTCTATATTTCTGTGAATGCCGAAGTATTTACATTATTCAGACTATTGTCCTCATCTGTTGCCATTTGTCTATATTTCTGAGAATGCGGAAGTATTTACATTATTCAGAACTATTGTCCTCATCTCTGTTGCCATTTGTCTATATTTCTGAGAATGCGGTAGTATTTGCATTATTCAGACTATTGTCCTCATCTCTGTTGCCATTTGTCTATATTTCTGAGAATGCGGAAGTATTTACATTATTCAGACTATTGTCCTCATCTCTGTTGCCATTTGTCTATATTTCTGAGAATGCGGAAGTATTTACATTATTCAGACTATTGTCCTCATCTCTGTTGCCATTTGTCTATATTTCTGAGAATGCGGTAGTATTTACATTATTCAGACTATTGACCTCATCTCTGTTACTGTTTATTCTATATTTCTGAGAATGCGGAAGTATTTACATTATTCAGACTATTGTCCTCATCTCTGTTGCCATTTGTCTATATTTCTGAGAATGCGGAAGTATTTACATTATTCAGACTATTGTCCTCATCTCTGTTGCCATTTGTCTATATTTCTGAGAATGCGGAAGTATTTACATTATTCAGACTATTGTCCTCATCTCTGTTGCCATTTGTCTATATTTCTGAGAATGCGGAAGTATTTACATTATTCAGACTATTGTCCTCATCTCTGTTGCCATTTGTCTATATTTCTGAGAATGCGGAAGTATTTACATTATTCAGACTATTGTCCTCATCTCTGTTGCCATTTGTCTATATTTCTGAGAATGCGGAAGTATTTACATTATTCAGACTATTGTCCTCATCTCTGTTGCCATTTGTCTATATTTCTGAGAATGCGGTAGTATTTACATTATTCAGACTATTGTCCTCATCTCTGTTGCCATTTGTCTATATTTCTGAGAATGCGGAAGTATTTACATTATTCAGACTATTGTCCTCATCTCTGTTGCCATTTGTCTATATTTCTGAGAATGTGGAAGTATTTACATTATTCAGACTATTGTCCTCATCTCTGTTGCCATTTGTCTATATTTCTGAGAATGCGGTAGTATTTACATTATTCAGACTATTGTCCTCATCTCTGTTGCCATTTGTCTATATTTCTGAGAATGCGGAAGTATTTACATTATTCAGACTATTGTCCTCATCTCTGTTGCCATTTGTCTATATTTCTGAGAATGCGGTAGTATTTACATTATTCAGACTATTGTCCTCATCTCTGTTGCCATTTGTCTATATTTCTGAGAATGCGGAAGTATTTACATTATTCAGACTATTGTCCTCATCTCTGTTGCCATTTGTCTATATTTCTGAGAATGCGGGAGAGTATTTACATTATTCAGACTATTGTCCTCATCTCTGTTGCCATTTGTCTATATTTCTGAGAATGCGGAAGTATTTACATTATTCAGACTATTGTCCTCATCTCTGTTGCCATTTGTCTATATTTCTGAGAATGCGGAAGTATTTACATTATTCAGACTATTGTCCTCATCTCTGTTGCCATTTGTCTATATTTCTGAGAATGCGGAAGTATTTACATTATTCAGACTATTGTCCTCATCTCTGTGACTTGCCATTTGTCTATATTTCTGAGAATGCGGTAGTATTTACATTATTCAGACTATTGTCCTCATCTCTGTTGCCATTTGTCTATATTTCTAGAATGCGGAAGTATTTACATTATTCAGACTATTGTCCTCATCTCTGTTGCCATTTGTCTATATTTCTGAGAATGCGGAAGTATTTACATTATTCAAGACTATTGTCCTCATCTCTGTTGCCATTTGTCTATATTTCTGAGAATGCGGAAATGTTACATTATTCAGACTATTGTCCTCATCTCTGTTGCCATTTGTCTATATTTCTGAGAATGCGGAAGTATTTACATTATTCAGACTATTGTCCTCATCTCTGTTGCCATTTGTCTATTTTCTGAGAATTCGGTAGTATTTACATTATTCAGACTATTGTCCTCATCTCTGTTGCCATTTGTCTATATTTCTGAGAATGCGGTAGTATTTACATTATTCAGACTATTGTCCTCATCTCTGTTGACATTTGTCTATATTTCTGAGAATGCGGAAGTATTTACATTATTCAGACTATTGTCCTCATCTCTGTTGCCATTTGTCTATATTTCTGAGAATGCGGAAGTATTTACATTATTCAGACTATTGTCCTCATCTCTGTTGCCATTTGTCTATATTTCTGAGAATGCGGTAGTATTTACATTATTCAGACTATTGTCCTCATCTCTGTTGCCATTTGTCTATATTTCTGAGAATGCGGTAGTATTTACATTATTCAGACTATTGTCCTCATCTCTGTTGCCATTTGTCTATATTTCTGAGAATGCGGTAGTATTTACATTATTCAGACTATTGTCCTCATCTCTGTTGCCATTTGTCTATATTTCTGAGAATGCGGAAGTATTTACATTATTCAGACTATTGTCCTCATCTCTGTTGCCATTTGTCTATATTTCTGAGAATGCGGAAATATTTACATTATTCAGACTATTGTCCTCATCTCTGTTGCCATTTGTCTATATTTCTGAGAATGCGGAAGTATTTACATTATTCAGACTAGTGTCCTCATCTCTGTTGCCATTTGTGTATATTTCTGAGAATGCGGAAGTATTTACATTATTCAGACTATTGTCCTCATCTCTGTTGCCATTTGTCTATATTTCTGAGAATGCGGTAGTATTTACATTATTCAGACTATTGTCCTCATCTCTGTTGCCATTTGTCTATATTTCTGAGAATGCGGTAGTATTTACATTATTCAGACTATTGTCCTCATCTCTGTTGACATTTGTCTATATTTCTGAGAATGCGGAAGTATTTACATTATTCAGACTATTGTCCTCATCTCTGTTGCCATTTGTCTATATTTCTGAGAATGCGGAAGTATTTACATTATTCAGACTATTGTCCTCATCTCCGTTGCCATTTGTCTATATTTCTGAGAATGCGGTAGTATTTACATTATTCAGACTATTGTCCTCATCTCTGTTGCCATTTGTCTATATTTCTGAGAATGCGGTAGTATTTACATTATTCAGACTATTGTCCTCATCTCTGTTGACATTTGTCTATATTTCTGAGAATGCGGAAGTATTTACATTATTCAGACTATTGTCCTCATCTCTGTTGCCATTTGTCTATATTTCTGAGAATGCGGAAGTATTTACATTATTCAGACTATTGTCCTCATCTCTGTTGCCATTTGTCTATATTTCTGAGAATGCGGTAGTATTTACATTATTCAGACTATTGTCCTCATCTCTGTTGCCATTTGTCTATATTTCTGAGAATGCGGAAGTATTTACATTATTCAGACTATTGTCCTCATCTCTGTTGCCATTTGTCTATATTTCTGAGAATGCGGAAGTATTTACATTATTCAGACTATTGTCCTCATCTCTGTTGCCATTTGTCTATATTTCTGAGAATGCGGTAGTATTTACATTATTCAGACTATTGTCCTCATCTGTGTTGCCATTTGTCTATATTTCTGAGAATGCGGAAGTATTTACATTATTCAGACTATTGTCCTCATCACTGTTGCCATTTGTCTATATTTCTGAGAATGCGGAAGTATTTACATTATTCAGACTATTGTCCTCATCTCTGTTGCCATTTGTCTATATTTCTGAGAATGCAGGTATTGCATTATTCAGACTATTGTCCTCATCTCTGTTGCCATTTTCTATATTTCTGAGAATGCGGAAGTATTTACATTATTCAGACTATTGTCCTCATCTCTGTTGCCATTTGTCTATATTTCTGAGAATGCGGAAGTATTTACATTATTCAGACTATTGTCCTCATCTCTGTTGCCATTTGTCTATATTTCTGAGAATGCGGAAGTATTTACATTATTCAGACTATTGTCCTCATCTCTGTTGCCATTTGTCTATATTTCTGAGAATGCGGAAGTATTTACATTATTCAGACTATTTGTCCTCATCTCTGTTGCCATTTGTCTATATTTCTGAGAATGCGGTAGTATTTACATTATTCAGACTATTGTCCTCATCTCTGTTGCCATTTGTCTATATTTCTGAGAATGCGGAAGTATTTACATTATTCAGACTATTGTCCTCATCTCTGTTGCCATTTGTCTATATTTCTGAGAATGTGGAAGTATTTACATTATTCAGACTATTGTCCTCATCTCTGTTGCCATTTGTCCTGGCTTCTGAGAATGCGGTAAGTATTTACATTATTCAGACTATTGTCCTCATCTCTGTTGCCATTTGTCTATATTTCTGAGAATGCGGGAAGTATTTACATTATTCAGACTATTGTCCTCATCTCTGTTGCCATTTGTCTATATTTCTGAGAATGCGGAAGTATTTACATTATTCCAGACTATTGTCCTCATCTCTGTTGCCATTTGTCTATATTTCTGAGAATGCGGAAGTATTTACATTATTCAGACTATTGTCCTCATCTCTGTTGCCATTTGTCTATATTTCTGAGAATGCGGAAGTATTTACATTATTCAGACTATTGTCCTCATCTCTGTTGCCATTTGTCTATATTTCTGAGAATGCGGAAGTATTTACATTATTCAGACTATTGTCCTCATCTCTGTTGCCATTTGTCTATATTTCTGAGAATGCGGAAGTATTTACATTATTCAGACTATTGTCCTCATCTCTGTTGCCATTTGTCTATATTTCTGAGAATGCGGAAGTATTTACATTATTCAGACTATTGTCCTCATCTCTGTTGCCATTTGTCTATATTTCTGAGAATGCGGT
Source organism: Ascarosepion bandense (assembly GCA_037127315.1). NCBI lineage: Eukaryota > Metazoa > Mollusca > Cephalopoda > Sepiida > Sepiidae > Ascarosepion > Ascarosepion bandense. The sequence continues at coordinate 63,362 of JBBBDQ010000285.1, read as the reverse complement.
AGTATTTACATTATTCAGACTATTGTCCTCATCTCTATTTGCCATTTGTCTATATTTCTGAGAATGCGGAAGTATTTACATTATTCAGACTATTGTCCTCATCTCTGTTGCCATTTGTCTATATTTCTGAGAATGCGGAAGTATTTACATTATTCAGACTATTGTCCTCATCTCTGTTGCCATTTGTCTATATTTCTGAGAATGCGGAAGTATTTACATTATTCAGACTATTGTCCTCATCTCTGTTGCCATTTGTCTATATTTCTGAGAATGCGGAAGTATTTACATTATTCAGACTATTGTCCTCATCTCTGTTGCCATTTGTCTATATTTCTGAGAATGCGGTAGTATTTACATTATTCAGACTATTGTCCTCATCTCTGTTGCCATTTGTCTATATTTCTGAGAATGCGGTAGTATTTACATTATTCAGACTATTGTCCTCATCTCTGTTGACATTTGTCTATATTTCTGAGAATGCGGAAGTATTTACATTATTCAGACTATTGTCCTCATCTCTGTTGCCATTTGTCTATATTTCTGAGAATGCGGAAGTATTTACATTATTCAGACTATTGTCCTCATCTCTGTTGCCATTTGTCTATATTTCTGAGAATGCGGTAGTATTTACATTATTCAGACTATTGTCCTCATCTCTGTTGCCATTTGTCTATATTTCTGAGAATGCGGTAGTATTTACCATTATTCAGACTATTGTCCTCATCTCTGTTGCCATTTGTCTATATTTCTGAGAATGCGGTAGTATTTACATTATTCAGACTATTGTCCTCATCTCTGTTGCCATTTGTCTATATTTCTGAGAATGCGGAAGTATTTACATTATTCAGACTATTGTCCTCATCTCTGTTGCCATTTGTCTATATTTCTGAGAATGCGGAAATATTTACATTATTCAGACTATTGTCCTCATCTCTGTTGCCATTTGTCTATATTTGAGAATGCGGAAGTATTTACATTATTCAGACTAGTGTCCTCATCTCTGTTGCCATTTGTGTATATTTCTGAGAATGCGGAAGTATTTACATTATTCAGACTATTGTCCTCATCTCTGTTGCCATTTGTCTATATTTCTGAGAATGCGGTAGTATTTACATTTTTCAGACTATTGTCCTCATCTCTGTTGCCATTTGTCTATATTTCTGAGAATGCGGTAGTATTTACATTATTCAGACTATTGTCCTCATCTCTGTTGACATTTGTCTATATTTCTGAGAATGCGGAAGTATTTACATTATTCAGACTATTGTCCTCATCTCTGTTGCCATTTGTCTATATTTCTGAGAATGTATGGAAGTATTTACATTATTCAGACTATTGTCCTCATCTCTGTTGCCATTTGTCTATATTTCTAAGAATGCGGAAGTATTTACATTATTCAGACTATTGTCCTCATCTCTGTTGCCATATGTCTATATTTGAGAATGCGGAAGTATTTACATTATTCAGACTATTGTCCTCATCTCTGTTGCCATTTGTCTATATTTCTGAGAATGCGGAAGTATTTACATTATTCAGACTATTGTCCTCATCTCTGTTGCCATTTGTCTATATTTCTGAGAATGCGGAAGTATTTACATTATTCAGACTATTGTCCTCATCTCTGTTGCCATTTGTCTATATTTCTAAGAATGCGGAAGTATTTACATTATTCAGACTATTGTCCTCATCTCTGTTGCCATTTGTCTATATTTCTAAGAATGCGGAAGTATTTACATTATTCAGACTATTGTCCTCATCTCTGTTGCCATATGTCTATATTTCTGAGAATGCGGAAGTATTTACATTATTCAGACTATTGTCCTCATCTCTGTTGCCATTTGTCTATATTTCTGAGAATGCGGAAGTATTTACATTATTCAGACTATTGTCCTCATCTCTGTTGCCATTTGTCTATATTTCTGAGAATGCGGAAGTATTTACATTATTCAGACTATTGTCCTCATCTCTGTTGCCATTTGTCTATATTTCTGAGAATGCGGAAATATTTACATTATTCAGACTATTGTCCTCATCTCTGTTGCCATTTGTCTATATTTGAGAATGCAGAAGTATTTACATTATTCAGACTATTGTCCTCATCTCTGTTGCCATTTGTCTATATTTCTGAGAATGCGGAAGTATTTACATTATTCAGACTATTGTCCTCATCTCTGTTGCCATTTGTCTATATTTCTGAGAATGCGGAAGTATTTACATTATTCAGACTATTGTCCTCATCTCTGTTGCCATTTGTCTATATTTCTGAGAATGCGGAAGTATTTACATTATTCAGACTATTGTCCTCATCTCTGTTGCCATTTGTCTATATTTCTGAGAATGCGGAAGTATTTACATTATTCAGACTATTGTCCTCATCTCTGTTGCCATTTGTCTATATTTCTGAGAATGCGGAAGTATTTACATTATTCAGACTATTGTCCTCATCTCTGTTGCCATTTGTCTATATTTCTGAGAATGCGGTAGTATTTACATTATTCAGACTATTGTCCTCATCTCTGTTGCCATTTGTCTATATTTCTGAGAATGCGGTAGTATTTACATTATTCAGACTATTGTCCTCATCTCTGTTGCCATTTGTCTATGTTTCTGAGATGAGGTAGTATTTACATTATTCAGACTATTGTCCTCATCTCTGTTGCCATTTGTCTATATTTCTGAGAATGCGGTAGTATTTACATTATTCAGACTATTGTCCTCATCTCTGTTGCCATTTGTCTATATTTCTGAGAATGCGGTAGTATTTACATTATTCAGACTATTGTCCTCATCTCTGTTGCCATTTGTCTATATTTATGAGAATGCGGTAGTATTTACATTATTCAGACTATTGTCCTCATCTCTGTTGCCATTTGTCTATATTTCTGAGAATGCGGTAGTATTTACATTATTCAGACAATTGTCATAATCTTTGTTGCGATTTGTCTATATTTCTCAGATGAAGTAGTATTTACATTATTCGGACTATTGTCCTCATCTTTTTTTACCATTTGCACGACGTTTAATAATAGATCATTCTATTTGTCTATATTTATGAGATGATGTAGTATTTCAGGCTTTACATTGTTCGGACTATTGTCCTAATTTTTGGTGCCATTTGTCTATATTTCTGAGAGGTAGTATTTACGGTATTAACATTATTCAGACTATTGTCCTTATCTTCGTCTTACGTATACGTGGCCCAGTAGATATAAACGTTTGTTAGTTTCTGCGACTTGACCCCAAAAGTTGTGATTTCAATACCAGACTACAGCAGAGGTGAACAAGTAACTTGCTGGGTTAGAGGGTGATAACTCATGATTTCCAATCGAGGCTTTACGCAAGGAATGAAGATGATATACCCCAGTGTTTGTAATAAAGTGTTCGGTTCGAAATTCCTAGCACCTAAAGAAGGCCGGAACGTACAACGGCCGAAACGAAGATGAGGACAATAATCCGAATAATGTAAATACTGATAATCTATAACTTCGTCAGATCGTTAATGGCGGAAAGTATGATATTGAAATCCGAAGGTGCAGTGTGTTTGTAGAAGATGGTTTTTAAAGGCTATGCAAAGCATTTAGACATAGCAAAACTTTGTTAAAAACAAAGAAAAACCTACTGAACTGCTATGTAATATCTGCCCTCTTATCAGTCAGTCAGTTAAGTGAGTCAGGTTCGGGCGATCGTGTCTTTTGAATGATGACTCATTAGGCTGAAGATTTTTTGCAGTAAGTTGCTATATCTTTTGACGGTAAACTGGTTAACAACCAAGATTATAGAACCCAGTCCCTGTCTTTCATTTCTTTTATCAAGATCAGTCAATTACGTGTCATATGTGTTGCACTCTCAGTCGATTAAGTCTCTTTCAAATCTTGACTGACTAGGCAGAATTTTCGTTTTTTCCGTCAGTTTGCGGCCGTTTCTCTCTGTCGTTGCGAATCAAGGCTGTTGAACCCAGTCTGTCCTGTTACTCAACCCATAGAAGGGAGAGCTGGTTTTGAGTTCAGCTTGGCAAAGCTGAAGGAGAACAGCACCCCTTTTAAATTTGTAATTTCTTTTTTTTTTTACTTTTTTCAGCGCAAGCTCATTTTTCACCGGTTATTACATAAAGATTCCGATTATCAAAAAGAAAAATTGAAGTAATGTCAATATTTATACAATTTTAAATGGGGCTCACTTTCTCATACAACGTTATAGTAAATCGAACCTCTATTTTGGGACCACTCGCGTTGGGGTCGCTTTGTTTTATTTTTTTTTTGAGACGAGTTGTTGCTCTTGTTGTTTTTTTTCAATTTTTCTGTAGTTCTAACGATGGCATCTTCCTCAGAAACTCCAAGAAAGGCTTTATTCAAAAAGTTTGCAAAGGATTCAGTTGTTGGATATGCGCAAGCAAAAATGTTAATTGTACAGGATCGATTTACTATAAGGTTGTATAAAAAAATGAGCCCTCTCCCTAAAATTGTTTAACTGTTTTTTTGTCAATCAGAAAATTTAGGGTTTAATCGATAAGAATGCACTGAATTTTTTTTTAATTGATAATCAACTAATTTACAGGTGGTAGCAATGTACCGCCTAGTGGTTTCAAAGGAAGGATTGATTTACTATAACGTTGTATGAAAAAGTGAGCACCACCAAAAAATTATTGAAATTTTTTCAATTTTTTTTTTTTTTTTTTGTCAATAAGAAAGTTTAGGGCGCGATCAATTAGGTTGCACTGAAAAATTAAAAAAAAAACTTGAAAACAACAAATTTAAAGGTGGTGGTAGTCACCTTCAGGTCCTCCCAGAGTTTTTACTTCTCATAAACGGGTTGTCACTCAAGGTTATTAAACTAAGTCTATCCTGTTATTTACCCATAACTAGATGAGGTGGAGTGTTAGATTCATGCCTTTCTCAATACTATTAGCACGTAATTTAATGTACAGAGTCCTTCTATATTGCAATTCTGTACAGTCCTCACACGGATCAAGACGAAACTTGAAGGAACAGAAAATGTGGTTCTACAAAAGGATGCTTGAAGGAAATAGAGGCAGGAGAAAACTGCGAGAAATCTACCTGTTAGGTTTGAAGAAATAGTTAACTGAACAAAAGAAGGACTTGTGCATAAGATTTCATGTGTACACTAATTCTTCGTTAACTTATATTTCATGCAATTAATCCTCTAAGAGAGAAATACGCGCTATGTAGGTATCCATTGGACAGTTAAACGGAAATTCGAAAGATCAAGTCTAGCGTGAGACGACAGTCAGGTGGCTCAACGAAGCTACAAATCAATCAGGCGGACTTGATTCGAATTAAACACAAGGCCTCAATTTGAGCCAACTAATGGCTAATCTCCAGTAGCGATGGCTCAGACTTTAAATGATTTATTTCACACATTTGGTCAGTCAGTTAAGTGCCATACGTGATACGTGGTTTTAGCGATCATGTCTTGAAAGAGACATGACTGATTATCCCGCAGTAAGTTGCCATTACTTTCTTCGGTAGATTGGTTGCCAGCCAAGGCTATAGAACCTCAATGTGTAAGCGTTTAGTGACGGAAGTGTGTGCTTACGACCATATCACGTTGAATACACCGGTTCTCGCTCGATCACCGAAGTTAAGCAACGTTGAGCCTGGTCAGTACTTAGATGGGTAACCGCTTGGAAACACCAGGTGCTGTAAGCGTTTAGTGACGGATGTGCGTGCTTACAGCCATATCACGTTGAATACACCGGTTCTCACTCGATCACCGAAGTTAAGCAACGTTGAGCCTTGTCAGTACTTAGATGGGTAACCGCTTGGTAATACCAGGTGCTGTAAGCGTCTAGCGACGGATGTGCGTTGTGGTGCAGTGGATATCGGCTCGGAAAGAAAAATCGATGCGTTCACTTAAGCACTGGTACCCTTGGGAAAGGTATTAATCCGTCCCTTCCTTCCAGTTATGGGTTAAATAACAGAGTAGGACTTGGGGACCCTGCCCTTAAAAAACAAATCCCAACAAATTTTGACACTCGAAAAGAAAAATGTATTACTAGACACAAAGCTTATATAAAAAACAATAATAAATTTTTGAAAGAAAAAGGTATTACCAGCAATAAATAAATAAAATTTAGTTGGCAATAAATGACCCGCCAATGTTGATTTGCCATAAAAACAAACCAACCAACATTCTTGGTCATGCCAATACGCCTATTATTGCAAGAAATCGAAAATTTTGCAAATCCCCGAAAATATTTGTCCCTCCATCTGCGAATATGATGCAACATACTTGTATTATGCTCCTATTAGTAAGTGCCCTTCTGCCAGACTTGATGCTCCCTTAACCAGAGTTGATGAATTCTCGATTGTTACGACGCTTGCGACGAGACTGCTTCTGGCTTACTACACTGCAACCTCAGCACGTGATGGCCCTTTTCTGTTCTTTGGTTTAAGATCTAATCTTATTTATAAATGGAACTTTGTCTTTGTGTGTGCGTGTGTGCGCGCGCGTGTGTGTGTGTGTCAGTGTGTGTGTCCGTTACCTATAGACTCCAAAACAGCTGAAGCGATTTTCTTGAAAATTTACCCAGTTGTACTAAAAGCGTCTGCGAGTGTTCTTAGGTATGTTTTGCGTCGAGCTTCCCCCCCAATAAATATCGAAAATCGATAATCGAAAAAATCGGGTTATATAAGGAGTGGTCCGATTTTAATCAAATTTGATACACTCATAGACAAAAACATAAGAAACGATATTCAGAAGTTTCAAGTTTGCAGTTCTGACAATAGTGCAGAAAATTGATAATATATATATATATATATATATATATATAAGGCAAGATGTTTGTGTGTGTATCTGTTTATCTGTCTGTATATCCTTTATACAAATCCACTATTTTCATCCGATTCTCACTAAACTTCACACAAATACTCTTTAGGCTGAGTCTAAGCTCCAGGACCATGGATTAGTTTTAAAGCTTTCATTACACCCGAGCAACGCCGGGCTATGCTGCTAGTCTCTTATAGCTTTTAGTTTTTCTATCTGTGGCACCTAGGTTTGAAATCTAACATGTTGATTAGGTTCAGAAGTTGACCTCATAACATCGTCCTGAGAAAATGATCTCAGTGGGTGGAACGTTTGGGAAGTACGTGAAAATCATATAAGCGTTCGACGGAAACTCTGTGAGTAAAATTGTGTAGACGAAATTGTTCTGAAGTCTTCGATAGTTATGCTAATGAGGAAGTGAAATGTCTTCAGCCTTAAATGGCAATCAGGCTAAAGATGGGAACGACTAAAAACACCCACGGGATATGCTGGCTTGCAAATTTCTTCCGCTCTTTGTCTCTTTTTTTTTCTTTTTCTTTTTTTTCATTTCCCTTTCCGTTTCTTTTCACTCTTTGGTTCTTTCTTTTTACCCTTTGCTCTTTTCTTTTTATTTTCATTCTTTTTTTTTCTTTTTGTTCTTTCTTTTGATTCTTTACTTCTTTCTTTTCATTGTTCTTTTCTTTCCTTTCCTTCTCTGTTCTTTTTCTTTTTGTTTTCCACTCTTTGCTTCTTTCTTTCTTTTCACTCTTTACTTCTTTCTTTCTTTTCATTTTTCTTTTCTTTCATTTCCTTCTCTGTTCTTTTTTTTTCATTCTTTGCTTCTTTCTTTCTTTTCATTCTTCCTTTTCTTCATTTTCCTCTCTGTTTCTTTTCACTTTTTCTTCTTTCTTTCTTTCTTTCTTTCTTTCTTTCTTTCTGTCTTTTCATACTTTCCTTCTTTTTGTTCTTTCCTTTCACTCTTTGCTTCTTTCTTTCTTTTTATTCTTCCTTTTCTTCATTTTCCTCTCTGTTTCTTTTCACTTTTTCTTCTTTCTTTCTTTCTTTCTTTCTTTTCATGCTTTCCTTCTTTTTGTTCTTTCCTTTCACTCTTTGCTTCTTTATTTCTTTTCATTCTTCTTTTCTTTCGTTTCACTCTGTTATTTTTTCTCTTTGGTTCTTTCTTTCTCTTCATTCTTTCCTTCTTTTTGTTATTTCTTTTCACTCTTTGCTTCTTTCTTTTTACCCTTTTCTCCTTTCTTTCTTTTTATTCTATCTTTCTTTTTCTACGTTCTTTTCACACTCTTCTGTTTTCTTTTTACTAAGTGTTTCTTTAATCATTTTCAATCTTTGCTTCTTTATTTCTTTCTTTTCACTTTTTCTTTTTACACTTTACAATTCCCCTGAAATATAAGGCACCCATCATAAATATGATTGCGGCGCGAGTCGAACCTACTCACTATTTGGTTGAATTCCACTTCATTCATTTCTCAAAATCTACAGGAAAGGGAAGTCTAGAATTTTAGATTGGGATTGAAAAAAAAAACGTTTTTGTAAGAGTAGTCACGTTGTTTAAATTCTCCCGCTGTAATTCTAATGTTAATTTCTAATGTAATTCATTTTCTTATTTATGGGGGAGATATTGGCTTAGTAGATTACTTCTACAGACCTACATTTGTCTTTCAGCGGACATTTGTTGATGGACTTACAATTTGAAGATGGTAAAATATCAGTTTTGGCATTGGCCTTATCTAGATTTCTCAAAATTTGTCTCTTGTGAGAATTAATTATATTGTCTATAGTGTGTGCAGGAATAACTTATTTCAATAGTATTTCTATTAAATATTTTGTATAGGGGATTATTGGCATAGAAATTGTTGCTTACTGACTTCAGAAAACATTTCTATATATTGACTAGCAGTAAATCCCGGCATTGCTTGGGTTTAATGAAAGCTTTAAAACTAATCCATGGTCCTGGAGCTCAGACTCTTTGTTGTTACCAGTTAAAGCGAAACCGTAGACTGAAAGAAAAATGAATGGATGTAAGTCAAAGTTTGATTTCCTGGTATCGATATCAAATAAGTATTTTTCGTCGTAAACTGAATTTTGAAGGCTAAATAAGTCCTCTGAGTACATGATATTAGAGCCAAACCCGAAGCAAAAACTGAAATAAAAGGGCTGCAAAACATACAGACATACAAGCAGATAAACAGACACACAAACAAACATCTTCCCTTTTATATATATTATCGATTTTCTGCACTATTGTAAGAACTGCAACCTTGAAACTTCTGAATATCGTTTCCTATGTCTTTGTCTATGAGTGTATCAAATTTGATTAAAATCGGACCACTCCTTCTATAACCCGATTTTTTCGATTATCGTTTTTTGATATTTATGCGGGGTACCTCGACACAAAACCTAGCTAAGAACACTCGCATACGCTTATAGTACAATTATATTACTTTCGTTTTTCTACGTCAATTTCTCACAGAATTAACAACTGGTTTTATATATACTAAGCTATTCTTGAAGCAGCTTTCCAAAAGGTCTTGATTATATATTTTTTGTTTTCATTGAAAATGATGAAGTTTGAAGATAATCGGTTAATTCGAGTGTTAACAACGTCGGGTATTTTTTTTATAATAGTATTAAAGTGGTTGGAATTAAAATTAATATAGCTAGTGGTATAATTTTCTTTCAGGTAAGGTTGTTAGGAACCGTCAGTAAGATTGAGGGTGACGTCTAAATAATTAACTATTTTTAGACTAATGGAAACTTCAATTTTAAAGCCTAGAAATTGAAGCGCCCTAATAAATTTCTTATGGATTCTATTAGTTCTATAAGTTTATATATAAAGTTCTATAAGTTTATATATATATATACATATATATATATATATATAGATATATATATATATATATATATATATATATAAACTTATTTATAAATGGAACTTAACTTTGTCTGTGTGTGTGTGTGTGTGTTTGTGTGTATCCGTTAACTATAGACTCCGAAACGATTGAACAGATTTTCTTGAAAATTTACACAGTTGTACTATAAGCGTCTGCGAGTGTTCTTAGCTAAGTTATGTGTCGAGGTTCCCCCGATAAATATCGAAAATCGATAATCGAAAACATCGGGTTATAGAAGGAGTGTTCCGATTTTAATCAAATTTGATACACTCAGAGACAAAGACATAAGAAACGAGAGTCAGAAGTTTCAAGGTTGCAGTTCTTAAAATAGTGCAGAAAATCGATAGTATATATATATATATATATATATATATATATATATATATATAAGGCAAGATGTTTGTGTGCGTGTGTCTGTTTGTCTGTCTGTATGTCCTTTAGACAAATCCACAATTTTTATCCAATTCTCAGCAAACTTCATACAAATATGTTTTAGGCTGAGTCTGAGCTCCAGAACCATGGATTAGTTTTAAAGCTTTCATTACACCCGAGCAACCCCGGGCTATACTGCTAGTATATATATATATATACTAGGTGCGATTGGTAAATTGTTACAATTACTTTATTATTTCAAATATTCTTTCGGCTGAGTCTGAGTTCCAGGACCATGTATTAGTTTTAAAGCTTTCATTACACCCGAGCAACGCAGGGCTATACTGCTACTGTATATATATATATATATATATATATATATATATATATATATATATATATCCTTGTTCAAATTAATTGAAACAACTGTTTCAGTTTCCTTTCTTTTACAATATAGTCAGTTTGAGACCCACTAGATTGACAGGGTGTAATCGGTTTCTACTTTTTCCTCGGATTAAGTCATTTGTTCTCATGAGTATCATGCATATTTATAAGTCTACCATTCGTCCTTTTTAAGAATATTGCTGCCACGTGTGCTCCGATGCTCCTGCTATATATTTTGAGCGCCTTGATGAAATCCAAAGAAAAGTTAGCAATATTATTAGTCCCGATCTGATCACTTGGTTTCAGTCATTTTATCACCACCATAAGGTTGCCCCGCTTTGCTTTCGCTTTAAAGCCTTCCATGTAAATATTCGGATGGGCTCATCGCTATGGCAGCTAGAATCTTTGAATTTAAGCGCATGCCTGTTCTTCAGAATGGCAGCGAATGTTAGACAATTTCATCAAAGCTGAAGGAAAGATTGGAATCAACCGAAATGTGGTTCTACAGAAGGATGAGGAGAATACTATGGACCGAGCATGTGATCAATGAGGAGGTTTTGGGGATGGTGGAAACGAAAAGGAAACTAATACTTAACATCAGGAAAAGGCAGGTGAAGTTTCTGGGACATGTAATGAGGAAAGATGGCCTGAAGAATCTGATACTCACGGGGCGGATAGAGGGATAGAGAAACAGACGAAAGCAGCGCTTGGCATACTTGATAGATTGACCAGATGGATAGAAGAGCAGGGTTTGTAAGGGTAACAGGAGAAGAGATGTTAGGATCTACAAGGAATAGAAAAGTGTGGAAGGACATGATCGCCTACATTCTGTAGCCTTCCACATCACATCAAGCCTTTATTTCATAGCAACGTTCCTGTTTCTAAGTTTTCCTCGGCAAGCAATCCTTTGCGTCTCTATGGCGTTAATGCTTTGCTTGAGCTGAATTTATTAAAGAAATACAAACTAAGTGTTAATTAAAATAGAAGGTTCTATGGGAGGAATAAGTGGAGGAGAAGTGAACAAATGTGCGCATTTTGAATGTAGGATAAATATCGGTTGAATTTGGACTTGAAAAAACTTAGAATATTGGTTGGTTCTTTTGTTTTTATGGCATATCAACACCTCACTGGGTCATTTATTGCCAACTAAATTTTATTTAGTTATTGCTGGTAATACCTTTTTCTTTCAACAATTTATTGTTGTTTTTATATAAGTTTTGTGTCTAGGAATACTTTTTTCTTTTCCAGTATTCATTGGGATTTGTTTTTAAGGGCAGGGTCCCCAAGTTCTACCTTGTTATTTAACCCATAACTGGAGGGAAGGGACGGATTAATACCTTTTCCCAAGGGTACCAGTGCTTAAGTGAATGCAGGGTATTCAACTGGAATTCGAACTCGGCTCATCGATTTTTCTTTCCGAGCCGATATCCACTGCACCACAACGTGCATGCATCACCCATCTAATTACTGACCAGGCTCAACGTTGTTTAACTTCGGTGATCGAGCAAGAACCGGTGTATTCAACGTGATAGGCCGTAAACCTACTAAGAATGTAGCCTTCAGGAAAGTATCCGATTGAGAGTTTTTTCACAAATTAACAGTTTTTGGGATTAAGCTGTCTGAGTGGGACTTACAGCAAGTCTAAATGAATGGTGATCATTTACCACCGTGAACATGCACAGCGTGTCCTGTCAGTGAAGTCCTGGGCTAGTAGAGCTAAAAAGTGTAACTCGTTCGAACATTTGCGAATGAGTAGTGAGAGAGTGGCGATACTTCGTCTGTGGGATAAGGGTTTCAGGGTGAAAAATAATGGATCACCTACAAGTCTACTTGGTCGCTTTAGAATTCATCCTAGACTGGACAGTAAAACTGGGTAGTGTCTTTTTCTTCATGTACCGTGTCTCTTCAGGACGGAGGCCATCATGGACTTCTACTTAGCTCTGTCTCTTGTCACTATCAATAATTTTTCTCTTAGTATCTCTTCCAAGCCGCGCTCCATCAACTATTTGCTCAGACCTGAGAAGAACGTCTCGCGCTGCTTTCCCCTGTCTCTCTTTACATTTATCCGACCTGTGAGTATCAAGTTCTCCAGGCCCTCTTTTCTCATTAGGTGTCCCAGGAACCTCATTTGTCTCTTCCTGATACTTATTATCAGTTTTCTTCTCATTTGCATCCTTTCCAACACCTCATCGCTGCATACGTGCTCTATCCATGGTATCCTCAGCATCCTTCTGTAAAACCACATTTCTGCTGACTCAAGTGAGAAGACAACCAGATGTAAATAGTAGACTATGACTTCTAGCTTTGACTGACAATCATATTAAGACAAGGAACAGAAGAAATTAAAAACTATTGAGATTTCAAGGCTGTCCATTAATTTTCACAAAAATTCATGGTAATTCACTGATAACAACTAAATAAGTTCTGCGGTGAGCCGTTACCGCTTACGTACTGAAATAACGTAAATTTGGTCATGTTATCCGTGTAATAAATAATTTTTAATTCTCAGACAAACAAAAACTATTGTCTCGGGTTCAATCTTAACTAGATACTCCACTGTTCAAGCTTCACCCCAGCGTAGGCGAAATAAAATAATAAAATGCTTTACTAATCCTGTATTCAAGATAAAACCTCTAATATGGACGTTTGTTAATCAGCCAACAAATATGCTCGTGTATTTTTTCCCGCGATATTTTATTCTCGAAAAGCTTTTAACGAATCGGAAATATACTGTTATTTTTTACTGTCAAGTATTTAAACACAATTCCCGATTTAGGGAGAATTGATATTTCTTGGAGTCCTTCCGCTCGACTGTGTACAGCAGGAAGTGTCTTTTCCTGACTCAAGAAATGTTCTTGTAAATATCGTTGGTGAAAGCCATATTCGCATTTCTTTTCTCACACAATTCCTTCACGTTTTAAGAAAGACCTGTACGCATGCGCACATATAAAAGTCGGCTCGGCCATCATTTCCGTCTTCAACGCACCCTTCTGACCCTGAACTCATTTTTTTGTTTGTTTTTTAATCGTATTTCCTGTGTTTGCATGCAAATTTAAATCTATCATTCATGAGGGCCAAGAAAGAGGTTGACAAAATTAAATGTTTCTTTTTAAAATAGGAGAACTCTTTAGTGACTAAAGGAAAAAAAAATCAACAAATGAAAAAATACATGCTATCATTGAACATTCCATTAATGGCTACGTAGCTTGTTTATTCGTGTTTTCACGAATTTTATTCGTTTCTTGTTTGTTTGATATTGTTTCTTTTTTTTTTTTTTTTTTTTTTTTTCATGCTGTTCGGGTCTCTGGGAAATGGATGACATTCCAGCGTAATGTTTTGGTATATATTAGTCTAAGAAGAAATTTCTTCGGACAGCAATAGCACGCAAAATTTATTCTTTTTGCGGAAGATTTGAACAAGTCCTATTAAAATAAATGTCAACATTGGCGATAATAAGACCCCTCCTCTATTTTTCTCATCGTCATTTCCTTTCTGGATTTAATCAGTAAAAACCTCGTCCAAAAAAATAAAAAAGTTAATTAATAAATCGATGAAAACCTAATGAATAAAATAAATCTGAAAACTCATTTTACGTGGCTCATGATATCATGGATATGATTTATTAAACAAACCAGCATAGTACCCGTCAAAAATTAATGGAGGTATAAAATATGGATCTGCAATGCTCCACGGCCTTCCCATTGCAATATGTGTCATTAAACTCTCTAACATCCTTGGAGAGCATCTTGACGTGGAGTAATTGTTAGCAAGCTTATCTCGAACCGATTACAACTGAGAAGTGAGGTCCCCCATATTTTCAGCTTTGTACGACATTTAAGCGGCGTTTAGAAAATATGCTTTACCGTCTTTGGGCATTCTACAGCATTGAGGTGTAGCTAGTGGCCAGGAATTCTAAGCCTGCACTTAAAATGGTGGGTTGGTGGATAGCAACATCAGCTTGATGGTAATCATGGAAAAGTTACGGTTTTGCATTTGGGTCAGTCAGTTAAAGTGCCATACGTGATACACGCTTGGGTGATCATGTCTCGAAAGAGACATGACTGACTGAGCAGAAGATTATCCCGCAGTAGGTTGCCATTGCTTTCTGCGGTAGACTGGTTGCCGACCAAGGCTATAGAACCCAATCTGTCCTGTTATTTAACCCATAACTGGAGGAAAGATTAATACCTTTCCCGACGGTATTTGCGCGTAAGTATAATGCAAGGAATTTAACTGGAATTCGAACTCGGCTCTCTGATTCCTCGTTCCGAGCCGATATCCAATGCACCAAATCGCACACACGGATTAATCAGTAAATGCCGTATGTGATACACGCTTGGGCGATCATGTCTTGAAAGAGACATGATTGACTGGGCAGAATATTATCCCGCAGTTGATTGCCATTGCTTTCTGCGGTAGACTGGTTGCCGACCAAGGCTATAGAACCCAATCTGTCCTGTTATTTAACCCATAACTGGAAGGAAGAGACGGATTAATACCTTTCCCAAGGGTATTTGCGCGTTTGGGTACACCACATTAAAATGACAGTGTCACATCTTTCCATGGGAGTGGGTCTGACCAAAAAATACAGGATAAAAGCGCACACATCTTGGCCATCGGGTCGCGGTCAAAATATAATATCCAATGGTCACTGATCTAACGTGATTCTTTCATCAGGAAATCCACATCTTTGATGGAGGTATAGTTTCCAAGAGAGGAGTGTCTGTAATGTGATAGATGCCGACTTGGCAGACCGCTTGCAATCTCTCTCCCACCGGCGCGACGTGGCTTCCCTGTGTCTCTTCTATAAATACTTTCACGGCATCTGCTCCGATGAACTTAGATCACTAGTGCCCCCTAAATACGAATTTGCACGAGATACTAGATTAGCAACTAGGTCCCACCCTTTTACAGTGTTCTTGACGCCGCACCGCCCTCATTATATTTAACACGGAAGATTGATGTATACTAATGCCAGCGTGAAAGTGGTAACGAAAGCCATTTGATTTTTTGACTGTTCGATGACACCCCTATATTCAATCGACCTTATATTGCATCTTGCCCCGTAATACGTATTGTAGGGAACTTAGTTAATAGCCACGCTTCGAGGTCGTCGGGATACGATCAAAATGTAGTATCAGTTCTTCACTTTGGTAGCGTGTATTTAGCTTTGGAAAATCCACAGAAAATATTTTAGAGAAACCTGATACCGGAGACTCCAATCCTTCCGAAAGATCTCCCACATGGCACTCAAAAGAGAAGGTTGATAGAATAGAGTAGACATCTTGAGAATGATTGCGGGTATTGGGTAGTTTTTAAACTGGCCAATGAGCACCCACATTAAAACCGACGTTGCGTCACGCCCTTCTCTCACAGGGAGGTGGGTGGTGATAAATATTATCAGAAGACATGTTTCTCTGCATTTAGACTGGGATCAATGAATAATATCTGTTCATCAACTTCCTTCCTGTCTTCGGTCTCAAGCTCTAACATTTTATTTACTTTTTTCTTCCTTAATAGGGGTAGAGCAGTTCACTTACCCGGTTTGCACTCCTCTTCGTTCTATGTTGAGTATTAGGTTTCCGGTTCCTTCTCAACACCATCTCAACTCTTTACTTCAAAAATCTTCGCCGAAGATCTAAATTGTTTTAGTTTTATTTTTTAATGGTAGTGGATCAGTTTACTTGTTCAGTTCACACACCTATTCGGCCTTTGTTGAGCATTAAGTTTCCGGTTCCTTCTAAACTCCACTTCAATGCTATACTTTCAACAACTCCCACTAAACTCTAAAATTTTATTGAGTAATTGTCTATTTTTATTTAACTATCCGTATAGCCCGGCGTTGCTCGGGTGTAATGAAAGCTTTAAAACGAATCCATGGTCCTGGAGCTCACTCTTTGGACGTTGGCACGAAAGACTAAAAAGCAATCGTTGTTTCCAGTTAAAGCGAAACCGTAGACTGAAAGAAAAATGAATGGACGTAAGTCAAATTTTGATTTCCTGGTGTCGATATCAAATAAGTTTTTACGTCGTAAACTGAATTTTGAAGGCTAAATAAGTCCTCTGAGTAAATGGTATCATGGTTGAGACAAAGAACTACAATTATGCCTAGTTAGAGACAAAACCGAAGCACAGACTAAAATAAAAGGGCTGAAAAAAAAAAAAACAGACATACAGGCAGATAAATAGACACACACAAAACCACCTTGCTTTATATATATATATATATATATATATATAATCGATTTTCTGCACTATTGTAAGAACTGCAGCCTTGAAACTTCTGAATATGGTTTCTTATGTCTTTGTCTATGAGTGTATCAAATTTGATTAAAATTGGACCACTCCTTCTATAACCCGATTTTTTCGATTATCGATTTTCGATATTTATGGGGGTACCTAGACACAAAACCTAGCTTAGAACACTCGCAGACGCTTATAGTACAACTGTATAAATTTTCAAGAAAATCGGTTCAGCTGTTTCAGAGTCTATAGGTAACGGACACACACACACACACGGGCGCGCGCAAACAAAGTTCCATTTATAAATAAGTTTAGATTTTCTTCCGCAATAGAAGTTGATAGGATTGCCTGTCAACTGGTTCACACTCCCCGTTTCTTTTGAACAGGAAGAGTCGTTTATCCAATGGGACAGCAGTCGAAGGGATCAGAGAATTTAATCAGCTACCACCACTAAATTCAATTTGTATCACTAACTACCACAATGCGGTAATGATAATTGCTGCCATATCTGGTCGGGTGCCCCTGCTATTTTCCTCGGGCTTCTCGATAAGGTTCAGAGGAGTGTCTGTAATGTGATAGATGCCGACTTGGCAGACCTCCTGCAATCTCTCTCCCACCGGCGCGACGTGGCTTCCCTGTGTCTCTTCTATAAATACTTTCACGGCATCTGCTCCGATGAACTTAGATCACTGGTGCCCCCTAAATACGAATTTGCACGAGATACTAGATTAGCAACTAGATCCCACCCTTTTACAGTGAAACCGATAAAATGCAACCGCAACTTCTACTCCAACAGTTTCTTTCCTCGCACTTCCCGACTGTGGAATTCCCTTCCACACGATTGCTTCCCTGACGGCTACAATCTCCAGGAGTTTAAATGTAAGGTCAATAGACACCTCCTAACACACTAACCTGCTCCCATTCTATCAAACACTCTTCCCATCTGCCCAACCTTCATCCTCGGTATCCTTACTCATCTGTCACCTTCCTCCTGACATTCCCTATGTCTAACCACTCCTTCTCTTTACCTTCCCCTATGTCGCCCCATGCGCAATAGTGGCAGTGGAATGTCTTGCTTGGGGTGAAATGATTTTTAAAAAAAGGGTAAAGATATACTGTGCGCTCTCTAACAATATCGGTCAGATCAAGTTGTCTATTATCATCCTCCTTATTTTATTAGGTACGCGCATTTGAGTAGTCATATGTGTTTTCGTGTGTGCGGTGCTGCTTTGTTTTTGTTATTTTTTTAATGAAATAATTACCAAGCGATCTTAAATGTGAAATCCTACCTAAAGGACAGATGTTCTCCCTCTCGACCGAAAAAAAATCCCCGATCTTATATAAGCTGTAACTTTAATGCATTTTGTTTTCTCGAATTCCGCTTAATTGCACCATCTATGGCTAGGCACATCTATCAATCATTTTCGTTGATTATTGCCTTTGAAGCCAGCTGCCTTTGACCGAATCACCTTTTTGTTTGTCACTGTTTATATTTTCTGCCTTTGAAGCCGGCTGCCTTTGATGTAATCACAGTTTTATTGGTCACTGCCTTTGACGTGAAATATATTTCTGTGGGTCACAGAATTATATTGCATTATCAACCATTTGTGGGTTATTTAAAGTTGAAACAAAATACAAAAAAGATTTAAATCGGCTCTCCGATTTGTCGTTCTGAGTCGATATCCACTGCACCACAACGCACAAAAGTATTTTCATGTAGCGTAGGGTGATGCAGTGGGGGTATTAACTCGGAATGAGTAATCAGAGAATTCGAGTTCCAGTCGAATTTGTTGCATTCACTTACGCACAAAATATCTTGGTAAAGGCATTAATCCGTCTCTTTCTATGGGTTAAATAACAAGACAGATTTTGTTCTATGACATTGGCTGGCAACGAGTTTACCGCAGAAAGCAATGGCAATCTACTGCGGGATAATCTTCTGCTCAGTCAGTCATGTCTCTTTCGAAACATGATCGCCCAAAGTGTGTATCACGTATGGCACTTAACTGACTGACTGAATATAATAGTTGGAAACACAATTAAAATTTGTACTGGACATAAAGTAGGGGATCTCTTTTCTATTGTTATGAAGTGATAAATTGATCCCCCGATTGTACTTAATAGAATAATGTAATAAAATTTATTTCTTCTCCCTCCAGCTATGAGTGAAGTGGCAGGACAAATTGGGTTCTATAGCCATGGTTGGCAACCAGTCTACCGCAGAATCGCAACCTACTGCAGGGTAATCTTCTGCCAGTCAGTCATGTCTATTTCGAGATATGATCGCCCAAGCGAATATGACGTATGGCACTTAACTGTCTGACTTATTCTCTAAAGCTCTACATCGAGTGAATCTTGGGCCTTATAAAGAATGAACATCAATGTAAAGAAAATGTAGTTCTTTGTTATTTATTAACCTTCGTAAGCAAAAATTGAAATAACAAAAACTGAAATCTAGCCTTCTTACCTGGTGGTGTAATTTTACCCAATATTCATCACATTGTAGATATTATTACGCCTAAAGCTAAAAACAATTTTTCAGGGTACCTATTTTCTCTAATTTATCTCTTATTTTTAATTTTTTTTTCTATTTTTTACTTCACCGACTTTTGGCCATTGTTGTCGTCGTTGTCAACAATGTTGAGATTTCTTTCATATTAACTTGTTTTTTTTTTTGTTTTTTTCTTGGAAAAAATATTTTTTTACCCACACACATAGATAGATAGATAGATAGATAGATAGATAGATAGATAGATAGATTTTAACATTTAGCCATTTTTGTTTGTCGTCTGCTTACTTATTTCCGACTGACCTGTTGTAATGGCTGAAATTGTTACAAACTAAAGGCAGCCAAATATGAATGTAATACACTCGTATCATGATAAAAAAAAAACGGAGAAGATACTAATGACTTGCTAATATTTGCTTTCTACTTTTGAAAATTTTTTTTTTTTTTAGTATTTTTCTGTCTGTCCAATATTTTTTCCTTGCTTACCGCTTTCTTCTCATCTTATTTGTTTCGTTTCTGTTCCTTGCTTTATTTCGGTCAATGGTGGACGTGATTTCGATATTTTACATTGTATTGCTTTCTTTCTAACTATGTCTTCTCTTCTCCAATTATTGATTTCGTTTCTTTATTAATTTTTGTCAATAAGTCCGTCGGCTTTTAGGTGGCTGCGCAGAGGGTGCAATGCATGCCATCTTGTAATAAAAACACGAAAACCAGAGTTCGAATTCTAGTCGGGTTTATTGCATTCATTTTCGCGCAAATTCTAGATCCCCCAAAGTATAGGCTAATTAGCAGAAGTTTAACTTTTAAAAATAACAATTACTCTCGAAAATTTTAATAATATATTTACTAAAATTTAATTATTCTTATAAATGATGATATGTAAATTCTCACTTTAAACGTCAGAGCTAATTGACCGGTACATCTGGCCGTGGGTGAGGTCAACAAAAGACAAATGTAATTTTCAGATATACCCGGCCGTGGATGATGACAGCAAGTGCAACGACAAAAGAAAAAACAAAACAAAACGTCAACTGGTTTGGAAGGCGATGACCGGCAAAATATGGTTGACAAATACATCCGGACATAGATAAAAGTCAACCAAGGAAAAGAGTGGTTGACAGATATATTCGGCCGCTGATGACGTCAACAAAGCAACAATCTGTAAAAGCAAAATTGCATGAGGGTTTTCAGACTATAAAAAGTCTAGAATTTTTAGCTGAAGACAAAGAGAACTCCCGCTTGATAACAACTCCCGACGGCCCCTTCGTATGGGTGATCTCTTTCCGACTGCCCTCCTGCTCCACACAAACGTCACCGACGAAGAATAAAGTATAAGATTATATATATATATATATATATATATATATATATATATATATTTCAATTGGAGTAGATAGACTAAACTATCGCCCGGTTCATACTCCACCCACGTCTATTGAACAGGTGTAGCGGCTCATCCCTGTTCCCTGTTTAGGATGTGGTTTCCGGCTTCCTCTCTTCTAATCTTTTCACTCTTACTTAGCCCCCAGCACATCAGTAGCGTTACCGCCTTGCTCGGGGTGATATGATTAATATATATATATATATATATATATATATATATATATATATATATATAGACGTGTTCCTCTTTGTTTGACAAGATGCAGCGGCGTAATATGCTATATACAAACTGCTAAACTGTTAAAAAAATTAACAAAAATCAATGTTTTCATTACATTATTTTCATTGTTCGGACTGTTGTTCTCATCTTTATTGTCACATTCACGACGTTTCGGCCGTTGTACGCCACGCATTTCTTCAGGTTATATAAATTAGAATTTAAACCCAAACTCTTTATTTAATGTACTTGGGTAAATTTTTCAAGATCTCTAATGACATATGGCCCAGTGAATAAAATTGTTAGTTCAAGTAATCAAGAGACTTAACCCAAAGAGATGTGAGTTCAATATGTGGCCAAAAATAAACAAATCATGCAGTGATTACAAAAGAGAAACAACTGAAACTGAGATATCTGGAAGAGACATGGCACGTGGAACTAGAATAATCTTTTCGGTGAAAGAAAAAGAGTTTTGGTTCGAAATTCCAACGTATATTATCCTTAAGAAGCCGAAGCGTAAAAAGGCCAAAACGTCGAGACTATAACAATAAAGATGACGAACAACTCTGTTATCCTACTATACTTAAAAAGAGATTGACGTAGGACCGGTTTTTACTTGATGCGAAAAGTTTAAAAAATGTATGGGTTACTCAAATATTAAAAAGTCAGATAAAAGTGGAAAAAGATTCGTCTTGCACCAGGATATCAAAATTACACACATACCAGTTTCAGTTAAGTGCTTTACATGATACACGCTTGGGTGATCATGTCTCGAAAACAACATGACTAAGGACAGATTATCACGCAGTAGGTTGCCATGACTTTACAAGGCTATAGAACCGAATCTGTCCTGTTATTTAACCCATAACTAGAGAGAAGAGACGGATTAATCAGTCAGTTAAGTGCTATACGTGATACACGCTTGGACGATCATGACTCGAAAGAGACATGTTTGACCGGGCATATGTTATTCCCGCCATTACTTTCTGCGGTAGACTGGTTGCCAGCCAAGGCTATAGAACCCAATCTGTCCTGTTATTTAACCCATAACTGGAGGAAAGATTAATACCTTTCCCGACGGTATTTGCGCGTAAGTATAATGCAAGGAATTTAACTGGAATTCGAACTCGGCTCTCTGAGTCCTCGTTCCGAGCCGATATCCACTGCACCAAATCGCACACACGGATTAATCAGTCAGTAAATGCCGTATGTGATACACGCTTGGGCGATCATGTCTTGAAAGAGACATGATTGACTGGGCAGAATATTATCGCGCAGTAGATTGCCATTGTTTTCTGCGGTAGACTGGTTACCAGCCAAGGCTATAGAACCCAATCTGTCCTGTTATTTAACCCATAACTGGAAGGAATAGACGGGTTAATACTTTTCCCAATGGTATTTGCGCGTAAGGGAATGCAGCGAATTCAACTGGAATTCGAACTCGTTTCCCCGAGTTGCCGTTCCGAGCGGATATCCACTGCACCACAACGTACATACCTTTCCCAATTTTCGCCTAAGTGAATGCAAGTAATTCGAACTTGGCTATCCAAATTCTCGTTCATCCACTTTACCACAGTGCACATCTAACAGTCAGTCAAGTGCCATACACGCTTGGGCGATCATGTCTCGATGGAGACACGACTGACTGGACAGAAGATTTTTCCGCAATAGGTTACCTTTACATTCTGCGGTCGACTGGCTACAGAACTTGATCAATTCTTTTTATTTGACCAATAGCTGGAGGAAATAGTTGGATTAATACCTTTCTTAAGGTCATTTGCACGTAAGTGAATGCAACGTCTTTGACTGGAATTCGAACTCGGCTCTCTTATTCCTCGTTGCGTACTGATATCCACTGCACCACAACACAAATATATGCCGGTTTTACATAAGAGAAAAAAAAAACTGATATTCAAAGTGCTAGATACAAATCTGTATTTTTTTTTTTTTCGCCAAATGACAACAAATACAAATATATATATATATATATATATATATATATATATATATATATATATATCAATTTAACACGCAATTTTTATCCACACAAAAACCGGTCTCAGTAGTAGAAGAGTTAGTCATTGTTAATGTTTATTATACCCGTTTCTGCTCGTAACCAATTAGTTCGCTACGTTCAGAAGTGGAAATTTTGATCAGAAAGATTAAAAAATCGAAACGTACATTCCACATCGGAGTAATAAAAAACATTTGAAAACTTACGGATACATGCGATATTCCGATGAATCAAGATTTAAAAATGGATGAAACTCATTTCCTTAGGTGATTCACCGCTCAAACAAAACGGAACAGTAAAGTTTTGAAAGAAAAAATCACAGGCGATGAAAAATGGATTATTTACATCAATGTGGACGGAAAACTATTATCGAATAAAAACAATAACGAAGGATCAACCAATAATTACTCGAAAAGTAGGACTGCATCCGAAGAAAATGATTATGCGTATCAGATGTGATTGGAAGGTTGTTATGTATAACAAGTTTCTTCGGCAAAAATCACAATCTAAAATTTGGTTGTACAAAAGGATGCTGAGAATACAACGATGTTCTAGAGACAATGACAACCAAAATTATACTTGCAGTTGTCAGCAATAAGGGAGTTG
Source organism: Ascarosepion bandense (assembly GCA_037127315.1). NCBI lineage: Eukaryota > Metazoa > Mollusca > Cephalopoda > Sepiida > Sepiidae > Ascarosepion > Ascarosepion bandense. The sequence continues at coordinate 39,957 of JBBBDQ010000285.1, read as the reverse complement.
AAATTTCTGGGGTATATGATGAGGGAAGAAGGCGTAGAAAATTTGATATTGACAGGACACATTCAAGGCTAGAGGAAAGCAGCTCAGAACTGCCACCGAATGGCGGTGAGTGTTTGGGGGCGATGAGAAAAAAGACTATTTTTTTAAGATTCACAAAGGACAGGAAAATGTAGAGAGCTATGAGCGCCAAGGTCCTGAAGACCTGGCTTTCTCTTTTCCAATCTTCTCACTTTGTTTTTTTTTTTTTCAATTGGAGGAGATAGATCTATCCATCGCCCGGTTCACACTCCACCCACGTCTATTGAACAGGTTAAGAGGCTCGCCCCTTGTTCCCTGCTTAGGATGTGGTTTCCGGCTTTCTCTTTTCCAATCTTCTCACTTTGTTTTTTTTTTCAATTGGAGTAGATAGATCTATCTATCGCCCGGTTCACACTCCACCCACGTCTATTGAACAGGTTAAGAGGCTCATCCCTTGTTCCTTGTTTAGGATCTGGTTTCCGGCTTTCTCTTTTCCAATCTTCTCACTTTTTTTTTCAATTGGAGTAGATAGATCTATCTATCGCCCGGTTCACACTCCACCCACGTCTATTGAACAGGTTAAGAGGCTCATCCCTTGTTCCCTCTTTACGATGTGGTTTCCGGCTTTCTCTTTTCCAATCTTCTCACTTTGTTTTTTTTTTCAATTGGAGTAGATAAATCTATCTATCGCCCGGTTCACACTCCACCCACGTCTATTGAACAGGTTAAGAGGCTCATCCCTTGTTCCCTGTTTAGGATGTGGTTTCCGGCTTTCTCTTCTTCAATCTTTTCACTATTACGTAGCCCCCTGCACATTAGTAGCGTTACGGCCTTGCTCGGGGTGATACGATTAAAAAAAAAAAAATGGATGCTTCCATCATAACAATTCTATTTAAAGTAGTGGGAAACATCAGTATCTTGATTAACTAGGTCCCGCCCATTTACTGTGAAACAAATAAAATGTAAACACAAATTCTACTCTTCAGCTTTTTTTCTCGCACTGTGGAATTCTCTTCCGTTTACTTGCTTCCCCTGCAGCTAAAATCTCCAAAAATTGAAATGTAAGGTCAACAGCCATCTCCTATCTCACTAACCTGCATCTTCTCTTTCCTGCTCCCTTCTCCGTCCATTGTACTCTCATCAGTATTCTCATTCTTCTTTTACCCACTTCTTGACACCCTCTATAACCTGTTACTCTTTCTCATTACTTTCCTCCTATGTAACCCCCTGCACACCAGTGGCAGTAAAATGCCTTGCTTAGGGAGATATGCTTATAAAAAGAAATGTTGTTATTTTCTCTTTAAGTGGTTTCTATTACCTGGTTGTTATCCACATGCTCAAATTAATCATAGATCTTAGAATGCACTTGTATGCATTTACCTGTTTATATATTTTTGAATGTGCTTCGTCCAACCTTTTTATTTATTTTTTTTTTACACATCTCTTTCTAAGCAAGGTGCTTCGTCCAACCTTTTTATTTATTTTTTTTTTTACACATCTCTTTCTAAGCAAGGCAAGACCGCCACTAGGGTACAGGTGAGGTAACAGTGAAATAAAAAAAAAAAGGTACAGGGGATGTCGAAGAAAGGATAAGAGAAGGATGGGGATCAAGGAGATAGAAGATGGCAATTAACGTTGCATTTAAATTTTTAGAGATTGAAGTTATTGGGGAAGCAAGTAAACGGAAGCAAGGTCCAAAAACAAGAAGTGCGAGAAAAGAAACTGTTAGAGTAGAAGAGGTACTTACATTTAACTATTTCGACGGTGAAAGGGTTGGATACATGCAAAATACATAAAATATGTAAATACATGTGGTCGTTGCACTAGAGAAAAAAACCTAGTAGTTGCCATAAAAGCACTTGTAGAAAAGACAGAGGGAAGCCACAACACGTCGGTGAGAAAGTGACTGAAGCCAGCTGCCAAGTCAGGATCGATTACATTGTAGATACATTTTTGGATTTTGTCGAGTCTCAGGATGAATAGAAGGAGCATCCGATCAGATATGGCAATAATACGAAGAGATGTGCAATGTGGTGCAGTGAATAAAGGCTCAGAACGAGAATTCTGAGAAGCGAGTTCGAATTCCAATTGAATTCATTTCAGTCGCTTAGGAAAGGTATTAATCCGTCTCTTCTCTTCGGCTATGGGTTAAATAAGAGCCTTGGTTGGAAACCAGTTTATCGCAGAACATAATTCCAACCTTTTACGAGAAAATCTTCCGCCCAAGCGTGTATGACGTATGGCACTTATCTGATTGACTTACTGATTCAACCGAATGGTATATTTATAAATTTGCAAGATATATACTGAAGAGAAAAATTTCCTGCCCCGAGGCAGTGACCCAACCTTCCTAGCAGTAGATGCAGTTATGTAGTCCTTTCATTTGAGGTCGATTAAAAGAGTAAAACCAGTGTATTGGTCTTTAGAAGACTAGCATATTCTATTCTGATGGTGGGTAGGAAATTTTCTCTGAGGTTATTAAATGAGAGTAACTTCATTTTAGAGGATTTCAAATTTATTTATTTCCAACCCTATTCAGTCACAGATTGGAGGTCATTTTAAAGATCAGTTTTCTTATTGAGTGGGTAATAAATGGCGGTGTCGTCTGCTTAAATGCCTACTTGGGAACTGATTACATGAAGGTCTCGATCTGACGAGATTCAGAATTTGACTCGAGATTTCATTTCAATGTTTTTGTTTTATAGCGGTTTTGGTGAAACTATATCTAACGTAGCCTATTCTAAATTCAATTTTTTATTCTTCTATATTAATTTGAAACTAGCAGTATAGCCCGGCGTTGCTCGGGTGTAATGAAAGCTTTAAAACAAATCCATGGTACTGGAGCTCAGACTCTTTGGACGTTGGCACGAAAGACTAAAAAGCAATAGTTTCCAGTTAAAGCAAAATCGTAAACTGAAAGAAAAATGAATGGATATAAGTCAAATTTTGATTTCCCGGTATCGATATCAAAAAGCCTTTTTCGTCGTAAACTGAATTTTGAAGGCTAAATAAGTCCTCTGAGTAAACGGTATCATGACTGAGACTAAGAACTACAATTATACCTACTTAGAGCCAAACCCGAAGAAAAACTAAAATAAAAGGGCTAAAAAAATATACACATACAGGCAGATAAACAGAAACACACACAAACATCTTGCCTTTTACATATATATATATATATATATATATATATATATATATATATTTTCATTTTATTCAAATCGATTTTCTGCACTATTGTAAGAACTGCAATTGTAATAACTTTGAATATCGTTTCTTTTGACTTTGTCTATGAGTGTATCAAATGTGAATAAAATCGGACCACTCCTTCTATAACCCGATTTTTTCGATTATCGATTTTCGATATTTATCGGGGGTACGTTGACACAAAACCTAGCTAACAACACTCGCAGACGCTTATAGTAGAATTGTGTAAATTTTCAAGAAAATCGGTTCAGCCGTTTCGGAATCTATAGGTAACGGACACGCACACACACAGACACACACACACAAACAAATTTCCATTTATAGATAAGTTTAGATAACTTATACATATAACAACGCACTTGAAGTGTTTATCATTTTCTAATTTGATATTGTAAATTTTATAATGGATTCAGGGAATACGCTGTCAATGGTTTCATTCCAATTCTAAATGATAGTTTCTGGTTTTGAAAGGTTTATTTTGAGTCCGATTTATTCAGCTATTTGTTAGATTCAGCTATTTGTTAGATTTTTTTTTATTCAAGATCATTTTTATCCCAAATATAAATACTTATGCTGTCGGCATTGGACCCGGTAGGAAAAACAGGATTACTGTTTTCTGTTCGTTCATTAGCTTGCGGTGTTTTATGTACCGAACATTCATGAATCAGGATCGATAAGGATTCTTTAAAGGGGGCTACTTATCTTAAGCGTGTACTCGGTTCGACACTCACTCCAGACTTCAAGCTCAATTCATATATATATATATATATATATATATATATATATAATCTACAAAATTGTTAAAATATATATACATATAGTTTTTTTTTTTAGCAACAAAAATATAGTAGATATAATAGTTAATTAATAATGCTGATCTTAATTTTATAAAATTTTAATACCAATGCCCACCAAGATTAATTTTAAGTCTTCCCACATATTCTCCAAAGTAAAAGTTGCTTTACTCTGATTGGTCCACATTGTACATACAATAATGCCTCCCTGATAAAAGAGGTCTTGCTTGTTCTTAACCTTTTAAAGCCATTCATTTGAAATAACAACATCACTTGAAAAGACACAAAAAGTGTCGAAACAAAATAGCTACTTTTGTAGTGATATTATAACATATCAATGTTATAATTTATTAATAATTATTATATATATATATATATATATAAGTTGAATATAGGTTTACATTAATTAACATATATTATAACTCATATATATATATATATATATGTGTGTGTGTGTGCGTGTGTGTGTTGAATATACGGATAGAAAATGGACAAGATGATATTATAAAGATCTCTGAAGAACCATTAGTAGAAGTGAAAATATACACTGAGATATGTTTTATACTCTGTTTTTTAATTTATTCTACCATCTTATCAGATTCCGATCCATATAATCAACTCGTTTGTTAATTTTTAATTTTTCTCTAGGTCTCTAAAGCTTTAATAAAAGTGAAACATGTTAGATTGAGATACGTTTCCTATTTTGTTCTTTACTGTATTCTATGATCTTGTCGGATTCCGATCCATATATTCAACTCATTTGCTATTTTTTCATTTTTCTCTCGGTCTCTGAAGAAACTTCAATAAAAGTGAAACATGTTAGATTAAGATATGTTTCTCTAGGGGATCACCCCTTTTGCACATAAGAATAGACTCGCCTGATGTGTACAAATTATCCTGCCTATACAGAGATCAGTAGTTGAATAGTTGTGCAGCCGCTTAGTTGGTCAGGAAGTTGGTGCATATTAAGTTGGTGCATATTAAGTTGGTGCATATTAAGTTGGTGCATATTAAGTTGGTGCATATTAAGTTGGAGTTGTTTTGGATATAGACTCATTACCCGGACATACTTCTTCACTACAAGACTGTATATAATGATTTCTACTAATCGTATTCCTAGTATTCCTGAGTTGACTAAACTGTGTTCCATTTTGTATATTTCCGTTCAGTATAACTTATATTTTCTATCTCCATATCTGTTTTTGTTATTTATTATTTTGTGTGATTTCTCAAAAAGAATCCACAACAGTTTCATACTTTGATCTTTACTTTATTCTATCATCTTGTCGTAATCTGATCCATATATTCAACTTATTTGTTATTTTTTTCATTTTTCTCTTGATCTCTGAAAAAGCTTTAATAAAATTGAAACATGTTAGATTGAGATACGTTTATTGCATTGTTCTGTATTCAATTCTATTAATTATATGATTCATCGCTAAATATACTGGAAAAATATCTGGTTCATTGTAACTCGGTAATAAGTATCTGACTTGTCTAGCTATAATCCGTAAACTGCATCAGGCAACAAGGCTTCTGATTAGTAGATTGTAAGTAGCATATAAGCACTTCTTAATTGCTGTTGTTCCCAGGTTCACCCTGACCAGGAGTGGTAGCACCTGTTAGTGTCCTAGCTATGGGAAAATAATTAAGCCCTTAAAACTGGAGTCATAACACTATGAAAATATAAAAATAGTTTTTATAGAAAGATATGCATTTTTTAAGGAAAATTATTACTATAGCGTTGTGGTACAGTGGATATCGGCTCGGAACGAGAAGCCAGGGAGCCGAGTTCGAATTCCAGTTGAATCCATTGTATTTACTTACGCGCAAATACCCTTAAAAAAGGTATTAATCCGTCTCTTCCTTCCAGTTATGGGTTAAATAACAGGACAGATTGGGTTCTATAGCCTTGGTCGGTAACTAGACTACCGCAGAAAGCAATGGAAACCTACTGCGGGATATTCTTCTGCCCAGTCAGTCATGTTTCTTTCGAGACATGATCGCCCAAGCGTGTATCACGTATGGCACTTAACTGACTGATTACTATAGCACATTTTTGAAGGAAAAAAAATAATTGCCATAATAGATTTTTGAAGGAAAAAATATTACCAGTAATAGATTTTTAATACGAAACTAGAAGACATCTTCAGTTTTCTAAAATAATAATAAAAAAAATTATTAAAATCTAACTAAATCAACACTATAACATTTAAAAAAAAACACTGTAACCCCTAACTTCTTGGCATTAAATAATATAACGAGGTTGAGATGCCATTAAACAAATTCAAACACTAGCTATAATCATTACAAGAATAAGATCCGATCAAAAATAGAATATCGGGTCCATATCTGGGCTGTACTGTCCAGTTCTTACTTTCCTGTCTTGATAGAGAGCTAAAGCTTACACGCGACCTCTTGGGAGACTAAGTACTTTTCATCCTAAAAAGAAACTTACCCATAGGAGAAACCTTGTTAGCCCTTCCCTACATTTTGGCTATTTCTATGTTAAGTACTCTTGTAGATATAGGGGGATAAGTGTTTCTTGATTCGGCCTTGTGTCATATATAAAAGAACTCCCTACAGTTTACAAGTTTTATCCAAAGTTATCAGAAGGTTATTATCATTATCATCAGAAGGTTGGTCGTCGGCAGGTTGGAATGTGTGGAATAGTGGAGTAGATAGACTAAACTATCGCCCGGTTCACATTCCACCCACGTCTATTGAACAGGTGAAGAGGCTCATCCCTTGTTCCCGGTTTAGGATGCGCTTTTCGGTTTTCTCTTTTCTCTTTTCCAATCTTCTCACTCTTTTTTTTCAATTGGAGTAGATAGACTAAACTATTGTCCGGTTCACACTCCACCCTCGTCTATTGAACAGGTGAAGAGGCTCATCCCTTGCTCCCTGTTTCGGATGTGGTTTCTGGCTTTCTCTTTTCCAATCTTTTCACTCCTATGTAGCACTCTGCACAGCAGTGGCATTTCCCCCTTGCTCGGGTTGATATGATTAAAAAAAGTGTGGAATAGTGTAAAAATAAAAATATACATTTTTCATGTTAAAATAGAAATTTATTTAAAAAACAAAAAAAGAATAACAAGAATAAGTAGTAGTTAAAGTTCAATGAGAAAGTTAAGGGCCTCAAGAGTTGTAGAAAAAGTTCAGAATAGTAATTTGTTGGAAAGAGTTTATGCTTGCGTACGTATGTATGTATGTATTTATGTATGTATGTATGTATGAGCGTTTGTTTGGTAGGAATGTTTTTGAGTGGAGACAAAGAATCAGCACATAGATAGAAGAAAGAGAACGATGTGTGACGCGACCTTATGTTCGGGTCGAGTTAAATTTTTTTCTGGTATATTTTAGTTGTGTCTCTTGTTGCTCCCATCTGAGTGTCTGGCTGACGCTGGCCGAAGTATTTATAGCATTTACATTTTTTGCACTGGATCGCGAAGGCTTTATTGTCTTGGAAATCGCTTCCGTTGGTCAGGAAGTCAATTTATCATCTTCTCTCGAAATCCGGTTTCGACTTTTTTAATTAAGCACATGGTCAATCCTTTTCCTATTTGAGAAAAACCAGGATTTCACACGTCATTGTGAATTTTTGCAAAGCTGAAGAAGAAAGTTGGTTTTACTTTTAAATTTCTTATCACATGTATAACTTTCCTTAACTTTTCTTAATCGAGTGGTTCTTGAAGCTTGTATTACGTGAATATTAATATAAAAATATTCAGTGGTCATCTCTTCACAACTATGCATGATTTTGATGCAGGATCGAACCCACTTTTGTAGATGTGTAAGAAGAAACATGTTGTTGACTATTATATGTTTGATGCAGGATCGAACTCACTTTTGTAGATGTGTAAGAAGAAACATGTTGTTGACTATTATATGTTTGATGCAGGATCGAACCCACTTTTGTAGATGTGTAAGAAGAAACATGTTGTTGACTATTATATGTTTGATGCAGGATCGAACCCACTTTTGTAGATGTGTAAGAAGAAACATGTTGTTGACTATTATATGTTTGATGCAGGATCGAACCCACTTTTGTAGATGTGTAAGAAGAAACATGTTGTTGACTATTATATGTTTGATGCAGGATCGAACCCACTTTTGTAGATGTGTAAGAAGAAACATGTTGTTGACTATTATATGTTTGATGCAGGATCGAACCCACTTTTGTAGATGTGTAAGAAGAAACATGTTGTTGACTATTATATGTTTGATGCAGGATCGAACCCTCACTTTTGTAGATGTGTAAGAAGAAACATGTTGTTGACTATTATATGTTTGATGCAGGATCGAACCCACTTTTGTAGATGTGTTTAAGAAGAAACATGTTGTTGACTATTACCACACCCCAACACACTTCAGCGGTATTCTCTGTCTCTTATATAAAAGACTTCATTATTTTCTGATTGTTTTTCTTTTTTTGTCTGTTATCCTATTGTCAACGTTTCATTCAGATGACATATTTGGAAAAGACCTAAGAGTAATCAAAAATCTCTACTGGCAGCAAACTGCCTGCATACGGACAGGTAATGAATTCAACAGTTATACAAAGATTTAAAGAGGGTACGAAAAGGGTGCATCTTTTCACCGGATCTATTCAACTTGTACAGTGAGACTATTCTGAGAACCCTAAAAGTTTTGCCAGGATTCGTAATTGGAGGCCACATTTTAAACAATATAAAGTACGCAGATGATACAGTGCTGATAGCAGACACGAAAAGGAAACTACAAGACCCCCTACAGAAGTAGCTGAAGAGAGTGACAAGAAAGGACTACAAATAAACTGTATGAAAACCGAAAGCATGGTCATCACAAAAAGGGCAGCCCCAAGTGCCAAATACAGGTGAGGGACACTAAAATCAAGCAGGTACAAATATTTAAATACCTGGGAAGTGTTCTAACAGAAGACGGAAAGTGCGACACAGAAATCCGAAGGCGAATTGGCATGGCGAAGGAAGCATTCCAGATGTTGAGTAAAGTATTAAGATACAGGACAATTTCACTAAAAACAAAGAAAAGAGTACTGGATTGCAATGTGATGTCAGATCTTTAATATGGCAGTGAATGCTGAACAATATCTTCAAAGATGAAAGAAAAACTTGAAGCAACTGAAATGTGGTTCTACAGAAGGATGGTGCGGATATTATGGACCGAGATTGTGAGCAATGGCAAGGTTTTAGAAAGGATGGAAACAAAAAAGAAATTAATACTGAGTATAAGGAAGAGATAGCTAAAGTTCCTGGGACATGCAATGAGGAAGGAGGGTTTGGAGAACCTGATACTAACAGGCCAGATAGAGTGAAAAAGAGACAGGGGAAAGCAGCGGATAACATATTTGAAGAACCTGATCAGGTGGATGACGGAACGAGTGTTGCATGGTGCAACAGGAGAAAGCTTGCTACGAGCCACCCAGGATAGAGAGATGTGGAGAGCCATGATCACCTACGTCCTTAAAAGGACATGGCACATCAAAGAAGAAGAATATTTATTACGATATTTTTATTCTACCAATCTGTCTTTCTGTTTTTATATTTCTCATTCTGCAACTACTTTCAATGTTTTTCATTTTTTAATTCTTTCTTTCTTTCATTCATTTACATTCTTAATTTTCTTTCATTCCATATCGTAGTTTCTGTAACTTCTTTTTCTTATTCTATTATTTCATTCGTTTTCGTTCTTTTTCTTAACCTTTCTTTTTTTTAAGAGATTTTTTTTCTTTTTTTGACCATTCTTTTAAAGACCTATTCTTTTTAAGCTGTCTCTTTCTATCCTGCTTATTTTACTTTCTTTCGTTCTCCTTCTTTCGTTCCTTTCTTTTTATTTCTTTCTTCGTTTGGTTTTTTCTTTTTTTTTTAACTTCTTCTTTTCTCAGATTTTTTCAAAGTTCTATTATTAACTGTTTGGCCTTTTCATTGTTTTTGTTATTTTTTTTTTTTTTTTTTTGATTTTCTCAGTTTTCATTCAATGTTTGTTATTTGAATTTTAGCCATTATTCATCCATTAATTTGTTTGTTATCTCTTTCTTTTATTTTTTCTTTCCATTCGTAAATGTCTTAGCTACTTATTTTGTTTCATTCCATTCTTTCTCGTTTTCGATATTTTGCCATTTCCCTCTTTTTACTTGACTCTTTTCTCGTTCCTGTTTTTATCCAATTCTTTCTTCTGTCCTTCCTTGTATTTTTATTTCTCTTTTCTTTGTCTTGCATTTTTGCTTTTCCTTTGTTTCTTCGCCTATTCTTTTCTTTTCTGTTTTCTTTCATTGTCTTACATTCTTTATTCTCGTTATTTATTTTTATATGCTTCTTTCCTTTCTTACCTCTTTAATATTTTACTCTTACAGGCTTATTTAATTTTTCATCCTTTATACTCTCAGTAATTATCTCCCCTTTTCACCATTTTCTCTTCCATATTTTTTCTTTTATATTTCTTTCCCTTTCTCGGACCCTTCCACTTACATTTCCATTTTGTGATTCTTTTCTTTATTCTTCTTCTTTTACTCAGATCCCATTAACGCTGGTCGAGATTCGTCTCAAAATATTTCATTCACAAACATTATTTTCGAAAATCACAAAATGGCAGACCACCAAAGGCTATGTATTTTAAAGGCACTGCGCACGCGTGATTCAAATTATCTCGGATCTCCAGCGAATAGAATGGCCTGAGGCAAACGAAATCTCACAGACGGTTCAATAAAACACCATTATACACAGCGATTGTCTAATTTTTAGCTTGGTGTGTTTTTAGACGGTCGGGCCACTTCGAAAGACACTTGTAGTTCTAGGCACCGTCTTACCGAATACCATTTCTCGGACTTGAGATATTCTAAACTTAGAATAAAACTTAAAGTTGGCATTCGAGCAATGTGCACTTTTCGGGACAAGCTTGAAGTGGCCCGTCATTCCTTACTCAATTAGAATTTCATTTCAGAACATGATAGGACTCCTTATATCAATCAAATTGCCACTTATAAAATCCATGATATTTTGTATAAATAAAACTGAATAACCTATTTTTCAAATCCGTTTACACATTCTATAATCGATTTAACTTCATTTCAGCAACATTTCATTCTCTCTCAAATATATAAATAACTTAAAGCTGTTAAGATATGTTACCATTTTAAATATTTTAAAGTATATTTGCCCAATTATTGTATCTTCAAAATTATGGTGTGATCAGTTTAATATGTGATAGCAATATGAAATCATTCTCCCAATTCCAGTTTCAGTAAATTCTCATATATTATACTACTTAACCCATTTTGTAAAAATAAAGTAATATTTTAAATTCATATTATAATACTTTTAAATTTTAGCCTATAAATAATTTTTTCTTTACAATTATAGCTTTCTACATCTTGTTAAAACTTTGTTTTTCCTTCCTTTCATAACCATTTCACCTCAAGCAAGCCAGAAATATCACTATTGCGCCGGGAATTACAATGAGAGAAAAACAAGGTACAGGGGATGTCGAAGAAAGGATAAAAGCTTTCAAAGAGAAAGAAGATGGCAGTTGACATTGCATTTACACTTTTGGAGGTTGTACGTATCAGGGAAACAAGCAAATAGAAGAGAGTTCCACAAACAGGAAGTACGAGAAAAATTAGACTCTTAGATCAGAAGAGGGGGTTACATTTAAATATTTCGACGGCAAAAGAGTGGAACTTTGTTGCTAATCTATTATCACGCGTAAGTACCCGTGGTAGGGGTACCAGGAGAAAAGAGAACTTATTATTCTTGGTCAGTCAGTTAAAGTGCCATACGTGATAGACGCTTGGACGATCATGTCTCGAAAGAGACATGACTGACTGGGCAGAAGATTATCCCGCAGTAGGTTGCCATTGCTTTCTGCGGTAGACTGGTTGCCCACCAAGGCTATAGAACCCAATCTGTCCTGCTATTTAACCCATAACTGGAAGGAAGAGACGGATTAATACCTTTCCCAAGGGTATTTGCGCGTAAGTGAATACAATGGATTCAGCTGGAATTCGAACTCGGTTCCTCGGTTTCTCGTTCCGAGCAGATATCCACTGTACCACAACGCACATTTGTAGTTTACTCAAAAACACGACATATTTGTTTAGATCGTAACAATGTTTATTTTGAGATAATAATTGTTTTGCGGTGCAACATCTCTACTGCCTGAAGTCTATAAGGAAACTTTTCAAAATGAACCATCATATATTAGATATTCCGTAAGATTGGAGCACTTTTATCTTTGTTTCCAATGCAATTTTCTTGTTTATTTTACATTTTGTGTTCCTTCTGCAAAGTATGTGTTGCCATTCCAATCTATACAGTGTAACCCTGATATAAGGGAGTTGTCGGAACCGGATATAATTCTCTTATATCCGGGTTTCTTTTATATCAGTGTTTGGTCTATCTTATATACATTACCACAGGCTCTAATTTGGGAGCAGATAAATCTCTCTTATATCCGTGTTTCTCTTATATCGCGGTTCGGTCTATTTCATCAACATTACCACAGGCTCTAACTTGGGAGCAGAGAAAATCTCTCTTATATCCGAGTTTATCTTATATCAGGGTTTGGTCTATTTTATATACATTACCACAGGCTCTAATTTGGAACCAGAGAAACTCTCTCTTATATCCTAATTTCTCTTATATCCGGGTTTGGTCTATATTATATACATCACCGCAGGCTCTAATTTGGGACAAGAGAAAATATCTCTTATATCCGAGTTTCTCTTATACCAGGGTCTCTTTTATCCGTGTTTTGGTTTACTTTATATACATTACCACAGGCTCTAATAAATCTTATATCCGGGTTATACTGTATTATAATCTACCGTTCATCCATGATTTGAATCCACGATTAAAAAAAAAGTAGTTTGTCGTTACTTGCTGCGCTAGACTGTTTGCCAAACAAGACTATACAACACAATCTGCTATTATCTGCAATATATAACCATCCTATTTAACCCATAGCTGGAGAGAGAAAAAGCGGATTAATATTAAGTGTATTTGTGCGTAAGTGATGCAGCGGATTCGAATTCGTCTCTTCGTTTTCTCTTTCTGAGCCGATATCCACTGCAACACACGCACATTCACATATTGCTTCTAAATATTGTACTTCTTGCATAAGGCGACTTCGGATTTTTGTAGCATTTTTCATTGTTTGTTATAACCAATGTGCGCTGTGCAGCCGTGGATAGTGGCTCGGAACAAGAAATCGGAGAGCCGAGTTCGAATTTCCTATGAATTCATTGCATTCATTTACGCACAAATACTCTTTTGGAAAGCTAATAATCTATATCTTCCCTCCAGCTGTGGGCTAAATAACAGGACAGATTGGGTTCTATAGTTATTCTATTGCAGAAAGTAATGGCAACCTACTGCGGGAACATCTTCTGCCCAGTCAGTCATATCTTCGAAAAAGACATGATCATGAAAGCGTGTATTACTTCATTTGATTGATTTAACTGTAAAAGGTTGAGGCCTTGTTGGCAGTCTGGTTGCAAGAGTAAATTTTTATGGAGGAGGTACAAGTTCGTCGTAGCAGAAGCCATAAAAATATTTATAGAAGAGACCGAGGGAAAGCACATCCTGCCGGTGACAAAGTGGCTGGAGTCGAGCTGTCAGGTCGGGACCAATCACATTACAGATTATAGCTGCCATCCGAGCTTTTCCACTTTGCTAATGACCACACATTCTTACAATTAATGGTTAACCTTTGACGATTTCTAGCCTTCAAACTTAAAATCCGCCTGTTCGATATATTACAGTGAACCACACTCATCCCCTTAGTATTTCACTGGCGAGATGTATTTTTCACTCAAACAGTTTATTCATACGAACAGCTAATTTGTGAAACTAAATTTCAGTTAAACTGGGAGGCTCGATGCGCACCTAAACCTCACTCTCTATATATCTCGGTCTTATTTATATTCCATATTCACATGTGCAAATTATATATAGTCTATATCAGTTTCACTGCAACATATGACCATATCAATAGAGTCATACTTTCCTCAACGATCAGTCGTCCTGCGTATGATGATAAACTACATCCGGCAGCAAAGCGATTTATCGGGAGATTGAAGGTTTGGAGAAGCGCAGAACCATCTCCTAACTGCTCTTATTGCAAGATCCACACTGAAAAGAGGTGGTGACAATTTTTAAGTTCTCATCTATACGCAAATATTTAACACTCAATCAAAGAAAGAACACCGTAAAAGCATAGAATTATATTTTTGTAGTAAAAATACCAGCAATGCGTTTTTTTTATAAAATTTCCTATTTGCTGTTAAGTTACCAACAATACATTTTTAAAGCAAAAATGACCAACAATCCATTTTATAGTAGAATGACAACAAAACAATTTAAAGCAAAATGACCAACAATACATTTTATTGTATAATGACCAACAATACATTTTTAAGCAAAATGACTAGTAATACATTTTATAGTAGAATGACCAACAATATAATTTTAAGCAAAATTACCAACAATACATTTTATAGTAGAATGATTAACAGAACCATTTAAAAGCAAAATTACCAATAATATATTTTTTACTAGAATGACCAACAATATCTTTTTCAAACAAAATTACCAACAATACATCTTATAGTAGAATGACAAACAATATATTTTTAAGCAAAATGACCAACAATACATTTTTAAAGCAAGATGACCAACAATATATTTTATAGTAGAATGACCAACATAACATTTTAAACAAATTGACCAAACTATATATTTTATAGTATAATGACCAACAATACATTTTAAAGAAGAATGACCAACAATATATTTTATCATTTAATGACTAACAATACATTTTAAATTAAAATGACCAACAGTACATTTTAAAACAAAATGACCAATAACACATTTTAAAGCAAAAATGACCAACAATACATTTTATAGTAGAATGACAAGACATTTTAAAAACAAAATAACCAACAATACATTTTATTGTATAATGACCAACAATACATTTTGAAGGAAAATGGCTAGTAATACATTTTATAGTAGAATGACCAACAATATAATTTTAAGCAAAATTACCAAAAAACTTTTTATAGTAGAATGACCAACAATATATTTTTAAAGCAAGATGACCAACAGTATGTTTTATAGTAGAATGACTAACATAACATTTTTAAATAAATTGACTAAACTATATATATTATAGTATAATAACCAATACATTTTAAAGCAAAATGACCAACAATACATTTATCGTTGAATGACTAACAATACATTTTAAATTAAAATGACCAAAAATACATTTTAAAAACAAAATGACCAACAACACATTTAAAAAAAAATGACAAACAACACATTTTATAGTAGAATGACCAACAATACCTTTTAAAAACAAAATAACCAACAATACACTTTTAAAGCAAAATGACCAACAATACATTTTATAGTAGAATGAATAACAATACATTTTTAAAACAAAAAGACCAACTACACATTTTAAAGCAAAATGACTAACAATATATTTTATAGTAAAATGACCAACAATACATCTTAAAAAATAACCAACAATACATTTTTAAAACAAAATGATCAACAATACATTTTAAAGCAAAATGACCAACAATACATTTTATATTAGAATGACCAACAATACTTTTTTAAAACAAAATGACCAACCAGACATTTTATAGTTGGAAAGCGAGAACAAATGACTAAAGCTAGACACCTGAATTCATGGTTGTTAGCAAAAGATAAAGCCCAGAATTCGAATTGCAAATTAAATGCACCAAAATTAAGAAAGTATAAAAATTCAAATATATAGGAAGTATTTTATCAGAAGCTACACAGCATGACACCGAAATCTGAAGTCGCATTAGAAAGAAAACCTTCCAAAATCTAAACAAAGTGAACTAAAAAATAAAACAGAACCAAATGAAAGTGTAAAAATACATTTTTATAGTGAAAATGACATTATCACATTTTTATATAATTAATAACAAAACTTATTATAGTAAAATCACCAGCATACATTTTTAAACCCAGAAATTTATGTGTAATACACGCTTGGGCGAACATGTCTCAAAAGAGACATAACCGACTGGGCAGAAAATTATTCTGCAGTAGGTTGCCATTACTTTTTGTGTTAGACTGGTTGCCAACCTAGGCAGTAGAACCCAATCTGCCCTGTTATTTAACCCATAATTGGAGAGAAGAAACGGATTAATACCTTAGCCAAGGATATTTGCGCGTAAGTGAATGCAAGGAATTCAACTGGAATTTGATCCCGGCTTCCCGATTTATCGTTTCTAGCCGACATCCACTGCACGTAACGCCCATCCTAAAAGAAACGTCCCGAAAGAGACATGACTGACTAAGCAGAAGATTTCCATTATTTTCCGCAGTAGGTTTCCATTATTTTCGCGATGGATTGGCTGCCAACAAAGGCTATAGAACCCAATCTGCCCAGTTATTTGATCCATAGCAGCAGGGAAGAAATGGATTAATACCTTTCTCAAGAGGATTTGTATGTAAGTGAATGCAACGAATTTGACTAGAATTCGAACTTGGTTCTCCGATTTCTCTTTCCAAGCTGATATCCACTGCACCACAACGAACATTTTAATTGATTTGGATAAAAGAATTGAATATCAGAAGAGATTGTGTTCTATAGCCTTTCTTGACAACCAGCCTACTTCAGAAGATAATGGCAACCTCTTGCGGGAAAATCTTCTGCACAGTCAGTCATGTCTCTTTTGAGACATGATCGCCCAAGCGTGTATCACGTATGGCACTTAACTGACTGACTGTTTTAAATGCTGACTAAAAACACATTTCATCTGTATTTAAAGCTAGGAAATTGTGTTGAAAATATTTAGATTTCCGCATAAAATAACCCTTACAAGTGTTGATATGCCGCTATACAAAATCAACCACAAAATCACCCATCAAAAACTGTCTGAGCTCAGACACAAGAGAATAATTTGATCCGGTGAAATAAATCGGTTCACGGAGTCGTATATATCTGACGAATACCCAAACATTGAATCAGTTGAGACCTTATTAGGTATGTGACAAGGAGGACATGGGAGTGAATATATACTTAATTCTTTCTGACCTCTAATATAAATCGCAGATGTAAAAAAATTGGTTTTGATTTTTTAAATATTCCACATCACATCCCAAGCGAATTTACTGACAGACACCTGCAGTCATATTCTCTCCACAGAGGCGAAAGTATGAGTATGTAGGGGAATAGTTGGTATATAATTATGGGCATGACGATAAACTGCATCCGGCAGCAAAACCTCTGATCGGAATGACGAGAACCGTGGAACCACCTTTTAATAGCCGTTGTTTCCAGGTTCACCCTGACCTGAGATAAAACCATCTGATAGGATCCCAGTTATGGGTAAATAGTGAACCCACATATATATTTAGTCGAAGCCATAAAATTGTTCTAAATATTCGGAATTAAAGGACTCGTAGACGTTGATATGCTGCTAAAGAAAATCAACCAACCAGCTATATGTTTGTTAATATTTTCCAATAATATGATGAACTTATCTCACTGGTGACTCTATATATAAATTTACTCGAGCCACAAGATTAGGAACTAGGTCCCACCCTTATACTGTGAAACCAATAAAATGTAAACGCAAATTCTACTCCATCAACTTCTTTTCTCTCACTTCCCGCTTGTGGAATTCCCTTCCATTTACTTGCATTCCCGAAGTCAATAGTCATCTCCTATTAACCACTTGACTCTAGTTCTTTCACCACCCCGTATATCCTTTCCTTTCTCTCCACCTTTGCAACTGTCATCACACCTGTATTCACATCCTTCTCCAAAAAAGTAAAAAGGCATATCCGCAAAAATGGATCAGAATGACTGAAAACATTTTGGAAAAACCAAGACTAAGGCAAATTTCACAAGTCAGTGTGAAAATTAAGATTCTATATTCTGATTGGATAGGAAATAGCAAATTGATCTATGACCTCTGTCAAAATTTCTTAACCTAGTAAATGCGGTTTTGATTCAGTCATATTACTAGATTTCACTACTTAAGCACGTCCTTTGACAGGTCAAATCAGTCATTCAACTTGGAAGCAGCACATAGACGATATGCTAAAACGTAACTAGAGAAATTTCAAGACGCCTACCTTGTCATGCCTGGTTGACATACATTCATTCTTCCTTCTTCAATTTCCCTTTCTTAGTCTTCACTCACACGCCGTCAAAGAAAACAACATTAACAACAAGACATCTTCAACTGAGTCTTAAAAACTAACGTCCGATACCTACAATTTCCTTTATTGCTTCATCTTCTTTTTTCATTCTGTCGACAACCTTTAAAAAAAGGAAAAGGAACACAGACTTCATTAGTAGCCTGTTAAACTTTTTTATATACACACACTACCCCTTACTACTATTTCCCTAGAACATTTAACTACGTACAATTTTCTCTTTGAACATTTTCTTCTTACAAATTTGTTATTCTGTTTAGTTAATAAAATTTTAATTTGACATACAAAATGAAACATTTTATTCGCTCACATTCCATCCTTCAACCTTCTGATATCTTAAATTATGGGGAATCGGTTGTGTTTGGCACAAGGCCAATTTGACAAACATTTTCGAGGCCACTACAGATTACATCATCATGATAAATAACTTTTGCCGATAGGTAAACGCTCTTTTTATAAACGTTGCTTCTATAAGTATAAATAGTAATGCAACAATTTGGTTGAATTAGTTTATCTGTACTTCTGTCGGGTATTTATTACTTTTGGCCGCTACAATTTGGTAAAGTATCGCTTTGAAAGAATTTTTAACGACTGTCCTTTGACGGGTCTTCATAGTGACTTTTTCTGACAACTTTTCCGACTTGCTCCAACTGGCTGGTGACATTTCCTGGTCTCCCTTCTAACGACAGGCCCGCGGCTGCCATAATGGCTTCTCACACCTGAATGAATAAGGTTTCTGATAAATTCCTCCTCCCAGCCATAAAGCGGCCCGACTGGTCAATTCCAACCACTTTACCCAACACAGGCCTCCTTAACACGTACCTAGGACATCGCCATTTCGGCGCCCACGTAATTTGGGGATTCTGCAATTCCCTGCATATACTTATCATGTTCATGATTGCGATACCAGTGACGTTAAAACTTTGAAAGTCCTTAACCGTTGAGTCTGTCAACCGCTTCGCAAAACTAACTTTTGTTTCAAATCTTAAATATCGATTCCGAGTTATCCAAGCTTAACAGTTGTGTGTGAATATGTTTTTTCTAACCTAAACAAATGGCGCTTCTATTTCATCTTTTAGAGTAGTTTTGTCGTCTTCCAAAATCTACAGTATTTGCAGGATCCATAATGTTACAGTAGTATCTACATTATTTGCAAGATTCACATTTGGACTAATATCCACGTTTTTGTTGTTACTAACACGACATTGTGCTTACTATTCTTTTTCATGACTTTGTCGAGCCTTGCTATCAAACTTGCCTCCCTTCGCCGCCTTTCCTTTTTTCGTTATTAATGGATTCTTCTTCTTCTTCTTCTTCTTCTTCTTCTTCTTCTTCTTCTTCTTCTTCTTCTTCTTCTTCTATGTGCCTTGTCCTTTCAAGACGTATGCGATCATGGCTCTACACCTATCCCTATCGTTAGTGGATCTCAGCACGCTTCCCCCTTTTATACCACGCAAACCCCGTTCTGCCATCCACCCAGGCCAATCAAGTACGTTACACCCTGTTTTCCCCTGTCTCTTCTTCTATCTATCTGGCTTGTTAGTATCAGCTTCCTCAAGCCCTCATTTCTCAGTGCATGTCCCAGAAACTTCAGATGCCCAATATATATTTCCTTTGTTTTTCCATCCTTTCCAAAACTTCATCATTGCTCACATGCTCGATCAATGATATCCGCAGCATACTTCTGTAGAAACACATTTCAGTTGCTTTAAGTTTTTTCTTAATCTTTGATGATATTGTCCAGCATTCACTGCCATATTGAAGAACTGATATCCCACAGCAATCCAGTACTCTCTTCCTTGTTTCTAAGTGAAAGTTTCTTGTCTCTTAATACTCTACTCGGCTTCTTTGCGTTAAAAAATCCTTTCAACATTACCTTTATCATTAAACTTGTTTATCTACAAATGAACTAGTCATGTATCTTTACATTTTTTCAACATATTATTAATCCGTAAAAATAACAAATTAAATTTTCAAGTTTACATCAAATCTACTAAAAAAAATGAACTAATTAATTGTATTTCTTACCACGGTCAAAAAATAAAATCAAGATTAATAATATGATTCTATCTCAGAGCCTTTAGAATATTTAACACGAAATACTTATATCTAGAAGTTAAATACATGAAGAAAACTTCTTCAAAACCCTCGTTATTTCATTCCAGCATTCGCTGCCATATTGAAGAACTGATATCACATAGCAAACTCTACCCACGTCTATTGAACGGGTGAAGAGGCTCATCCCTTGTTTCCTGTTTAGGATGTGGTTTCCGGCTTTCTCTTTTCCAATCTTTTCACTCTTTCTTTCTTGTTTTTTCCTCAATTGGAGTAGATAGACTAAACTATCGCCTGGTTCACACTCCACCCACGTCTATTGAACGGGTGAAGAGGCTCATCCCTTGTTTCCTGTATAGGATGTGGTTTCCGGCTTTCTCTTTTCCAATCTTTTACTCATTTCCATTCTTTTCCTATTTTTTCAATTGGAGTAGATAGACTAATCTATCGCCCGGTTCACACCCCACCCACGTCTATTGAACAGGTGAAGAAGCTCATCCCTTGTTTCTTGTTTAGGATGTGGTTTCCGGCTTTCTGTTTTCCAATCTTTTCTCTCTTACGTAGCCCCCTGCATAGCAGTGGCGTTACCACCTTGCTCGGGGTGATATGATTAAAAAAAAATTACTCTCTTCTTTGTTTCTAGTGAAATTTTCCTGTCTCTTGATACTCTACTCAGCTTCTGGAATGCGTCCTTCGCCATACCAATTCGCCTTCGGGTTTCTGTGTTGCACTTTCCGTCTTCTGTTACAGCACTTCCCAGGTATTTAAATTTTTGTACCTGTTTGATCCAGTCGTAATAAAATGAAACACCGGCGGAGAAAGGAGAGCTTGTCTAGACGTTTATAGCAGCAACGGCAGCAGCAGAGTAGAAAATATATACATTAGGTTAAAGACACTTAATTATAGACTGTTGATTGTTGTAGACTCTATTAGTGTATAAGTTATCAATGACACAGTAATTAATAAAATCTTAAAGAAAATAATTTTGTCTGAGTAAGGTACCTGGTGGAACCAAAAACTACTTAAATAGGTAAATAATTTTAACAGCATGTTGGATTTTTTTTATTTACTTCACGAGTAAAAGGGCTGAAATGTTTATGTTAAAATTATGATAAAATAATTATGGTATATTAAAGAATATTTTATTTAAGAAAACTAATTCAGTATTGTGTGACAAAGCATCGGGGGGAGTGAATTTGCTGACATAGTAATTTCGTGTTGCGCTGGTTATTCTTCTTCTTCATGGGCCGCTTCCCTTCAGGACGTAGGAGATCACGGTGTTCCACTTGGCTCTGTCTCTTGTCGTTCTCAATAATTTCTCTCTTGGTACCTCTTCTAAGCACCGCTCCGTCAACCATTTGCTCAGACTTAACAAGTACGTCTTGCGCTGCTTTCTCCTGTCTCTCCTTTTATTTATCCGACCTGTGAGTATCAAGTTCTCCAGGACTTCCTTATTCATTACGTACTCTTTCAGTTGGTCGGGAATTTTTCTTAGAGATTTTTCGGCTGTATATAAATCCTTGAATCAAAGCCGGAGTTGATAATGTCAGCAACAAACTACTCTCTTCCTAAAACCTCTTTTATAGGTGCTAACACCTAATTTGCATATTCTAGAATCTTTTAGAATTCTCTCGATTTTACTGGAACATTCTGGCATCTTCCAAAACGTTCTATTCCTAATTTCTCTATTTTTACGACTACTTCATGAATTAAAACTTCTTCTTCATGTGCTGTGTCACTTCAGGACGTAGGCGATCATGAACTTCCACTTGGCTCTGTCTCTTGTCGTTCTCAATAATTTCTCTCTTGGTACCTCTTCTAAGCACCGCTCCGTCATCCATTTGCTCAGACTTAACAAGTACGTCTTGCGCTGTTTTCCTCTGTATCTTTTTCCATTTATCCGACCTGTGAGTATCAAGTTCTCCAGGCCTTCCTTCTTCATTACGTGTCCCAGGAATCTCATTTGTCTCTTCCTGATATTTATTATCAGTTTTCTTCTCGTTCGCATCCTTTCCAACACCTCAATGTTGCAAACATGCTCCATCACTTGTATCCTCAGCATTCTTCAGTAAAAGAGCTGCTCATTACAGGTGTAAACTTAGTAGACAGGTGTATAAAAGTAGATAGAAGATTGTTGAGTAGTGCTACAAAGACAAAATGTGATGCCGCCGGATATAGACAGCAGAAAAAGAACAATCTAACCCTGTAAATTAAATAAAGTGCTTCGAAATAAAGGCTAACCGCATTGACAACTGAATCAGACCGGTGGGCAAAACGTCTTGAAAATAACGACCAAAGTGGGGGATGTTAGTCGAAATTTTTTTTTTTTTTTTTTTTTATAAGCGTTACACCCCGAGCAAGGCATGTCACTGCCACTACTGTGCAGGGGGCTACGTAGAGTGGAGAAAGGCTGGTTAAATATAGGAAATAACAGAGGGTGGGTGATAGGCGGGTGAGGATACCGAGAATGAGGGTTGGGTAGATGAGAGTGTTCTGAGAATAGTTGGGAGTTAGTGTGATAGGAGGTGTCTAGATTGGAGATTGTAACTGTCGAGAAAGCAGACTTGTGGAGATTGTAACTGTCGGGAAAGCAGACTTGTGGAAGGGAGTTCCACAGGGGGGAAGCGCGAGAAAAGAAGCTGTTGGAGTAGAATTTACGGTTACATCTTATTTGTTTAACTGTAAAAGGGTGGGACCTAGTTGCTAATCTAGTATCTCGTGTAAATTCGTGCTTAGGCGGCACCAGTGATCTAAGCTCATCGGAGCAGAAGCCATGAAAGTACTTGTAGAAGAGGCACAGGGAAGCCACATCACGCCGGTGTGAGAGCGGCTGCAGCCGGTCTGCCAAGTCAGTATCAACCACGTTACAGATCCTCCTTTGTATTTTGTCAAGAAGCCCAAGGAGATGAATAATGATAACTCTTCAATCACGCAGGGACCTACTGGAACTTTTCAAAGAATTTTTTATTTTAAATGACAAAACTAAATAAGTAATAGTGTATATTTGAATAGATTCAGTTTTCTTCAAATATGGAATCACCTTTCAAAGAAATTATGAATAAACCGCAGTAGTGGTAGTGACATGCCTTGCTCGGGGTGAAACGCTTATAAAAAAAAAAAAAAAAAAAAAAAACCTGTTGAACTAATTTGCTAAATTTCTACATTCATCAAATACAACAATCAGATCTGTATCGGACGATAAAACAGAATATGTAATTTTAAACCCGGCGCAAGCAGATAAACATTGGCTTAGTGGATATTTACAGTAACAGCAATCAAATGTAACCTTATCTTCTATTTAACAGCTTCTTTTCTCGCACTTCCCGCCTGTGGAACTCGATTCCGTATATTTGCTCCCCTGGAAGCTACAATCTTCAAGAGTTTAAATGCAACGTCAGTTGTCATCTCTTATTATCTTGGCTGCCATCTTTGCTGTTCTTCTTTTTCGCAATACTCTCACGTTACTCTCCTCACACCATTGCTTCCATCCTTCTCTTACCCATTCTACAACACCCCCCTTTGACCTGTTCTTCCTTTTCGTCACTCTCTTCTCATGTAACCTCTGAGCACCAGTAACAGTAATGCCTTACATGTAGTAAAACGATTATAAAAAATGTAAATTTGCTTCAAACCTCCAGGTTGAAAGTGCAAATAAATTCATATCTTATATACAGCAAAACTTTATACACAAAAAATATGAAAACTGCATGTGGTTTTATGGCAGATATCAGTCAGTCAGTTAAGTGACATACGTGATACACGCTTGTGCGATCATGTCTCGAAAGGTACATGACTTTATCCCGCATTAGGTTGTCATTGCTTTCTGCAGTAGACTGGTTGCCAGCCAAGGCTATAGAACTCAATCTGTCCCGCTATTTAACCCATAATTGGAGAGAGAAGTAATAGATTATATTATATTATTACATTAAGTATAATTAGTGGGGGATCAGTTTATTATTTCATAACAATAGAAAAACGATCCCCAACTTTATTCCCAGTACAAATTTTAATTATGTTTCTAACTATTATATTCAGTCAGTCAGTTAAGTACCATACGTGATACACATTTTAGAAGATCATGTCTCGAAAGAGACATAACTGACTGGGCAGAAGGTTATCCGGTAGTAAGTTGTGATTAATTTCTGCGGTAGACTGGTTGCCAATGAAGGCTATAAAACCCAATCTGTTCTGTTATTTAACCCATAAGGGAAGGGACGGAATAATACGTTTCTTATGGTATTTGCGCGTAAGTGAAGGCAGAGCATTCAATTTGAATTCGAACTCGAAAATTGAGAACAAAATGATGGCAATTGAGGTCACTCTGCATCTAATCTGCTGCACTTTTTTCCTATCTTCATCGACTAGACGTGGCTGAAATCGCTCCATCTCCTAATTTGCCTACTGGTTCAGGCTTATGACATATAAAACCAGATTGAGGTAGCCAACAGACTGGGCAAGGTTAATTAAGTTTTTGATAGATTGCACGAAATTATCTAACTCAACAGAAACATCAGAAAGGTTTGGAAAACAGACACTACAAATATAGCGTGCTGCTCGTCAAATCTGCATGGTACCGAATCCTGGGTCATAAACAAACGTAGTTTTGAATTACTCAGACCGCTTTCGTCGGCATCATATAAAAATCATGCAAATACATCCAAAACTAAACAATTTCAACACTGGAACTTTTTGATTTTATACTTAGAAATAACTACAAGTTTTGAAGTGTCAACGGAAAAATACAAATTTATAAATGGACGAAGACATTTTCCTCATTAAAAGGATGAAGAATGGAGAAATATAGTTCCTACTATGCAAGATCCCTTAAAAATGTGCATAGTCTTCGATTTAAATCATAAGTTGTAAAACAAAGGTTGGTGATTTAAAAAAAAAACGCAATCCGTTCGATGGTAGGACGAAAGAAGAAAAGTAAAGCAGAACTGCTCTACAAGCACAAAACATTTTCCGTCTGCCAATAATTTCCTTTGGAGTTTTTCGTTCAAGTTTTTATCTCCTGTAGGTTTCACTGACCACTTAAGAACAAAACCAGTCAGTCAGTTATGTACCATACATGCTACACGCTTAGGCGATCATGTCTCGAAAGAGACATGACTGACTGAGCAGAAGATTACCCCTTAGTAGGTTGCCATTGTTTTCTGCGGTAGACTGGTTGCCAACCAAGGCTATAGAACCGAATCTGTTCTGCTATTTAACTCCTAGCTGGAGGGAGAAGAGATAGATTACATTATTCTATTAAGTATAATTAGTGGGGGATCAGTTTATTACTTCATCACAATAGAAAACCAATCCCCCAATTTATACCCAGGACAAGTTTTAATCATGTTTCCAACTATTATATTCCGTCAGTCAGTTAAGTGCCATACGTGAGACACGCTATGGGCGATCATGTCTCGAAAGATTGGACAGAAGATTATCCCGCAGTAGGTTGCCATTACTTTCTGCAGTAGACTGATTGCCAGCCAAGGCTATAGAACCCAATCTGTCCTGTTATTTGACATATGACTGGAGGGAAAAGACGGATTAATACCTTTCCTAAATGCATTTGCGCGGAAGTGAATGCAACGAATTCAACTGTAATTCGAACTCGGCTACCTGATTTCTCTTTTCGGTTTGATATCCACTGCGCCACAACGCACATCCCTAAGAGTAAAGACAGGATTCGTAAAAATAACCTATTACAAATATAATCAAATTATTACTAACCTGAAATAACTTACCTTGAATCATCTTTCCACATGGGATATGTCAGTGCCTCTGTGTGGAACTGGCTGCATTCCAGCAACATCTAAATTAGCCATATTTAAGTAAGATGTCTCAACGATGAGTGTGTGGTAAGGGAGGGATGTTCACATGGGTTGAATAGAGAATAATGGGTGCGAGAGAAAAGGAAAAGAAAGAAAATGAGGGGAAACTTTTAAAATGTCGGAAAAAAGGAAAATGAACGAATCATTAATAAAAAATGAAAAGAAAAAACAGAATATTAAGAAAGAAAGACATTGAATAAATAGAGAAAGAAAGGAAAGCAAGAAAAGAAAAAAAGATCCCCCAATCGGGAAAATATAAAGTGGTAAAGGAAGCGACATAAAAAAGAAAGAAATAAACAAACAAACAAACAAAGAAATATTGAAATAATAACCAAATAAAAAGAAGGACAAAACGAACTATATATAAAGAAAGAATGAAGAACAAAAGGGAAAACATTGATTCAAGAAAGAAAGAAAGAAAGAAAGAATGAAAAAGAAAAAAGAAAGAAAGAAATTATAAAAAAGTGTAAGATTAAAAGATTATAAAATAAAAAATAGAGAAAAAAAGGAAAGCAAGGAAAGAAAAAAAATTCTCAATCGAGAAAATATGACATCGTAAAGAAAACGACATAAAACAAAAAAAAAAAGAGAAAAAAAGAAAAAAAAAGAACAAATATTGAAATAATAAATATAAATAAAAAAACGAACGCCGTATAAAGAGTGGATGAAGAACAAAAGGGGAAACATTGATTTAATAAAAGAATGAAAGAAATAAAGGATCCGAAACAAAAAATTCTGAAAAAAAGTGTAAGATTGAAACATTATCAAATAAAAAATAGAGAAAAAAGGAAAGAAAGAAAACAAAAATACCCCCTAATTGGGAAAATATGACGTAGTAAAGGAAGCGACAAGAAAGAAAGAAAGAAAGAAAGAAAGAAAGAAAGAAATATTGAAATAATAACCAAATAAAAAGAAGGAAAAAAACAAACGATGTATAAAGAAAGGATGAAGAACAAAAGGGGAAACGTTGATTTAACAAAAGAAAGAAAGAAAGAATGCGAAAAGAAAATGGAAAGAAAGAAATTGAGAAAAAATGTAAGATTAAATTATTATGAAAGAAAAAAGAAATATTAAAAAAAAAAGAAAGAATAAAAATTCGAACCTATGAAAAAACAAAGAAAGAAAGGATCTAAAGAAAAATAAAAATGAAAAAAATCGAGTGTGGCATTGCATTTAAGAGTAGACACCAGAGTGGATGCAGTTTCTCTCAGTCAAACGATTGTGGCTTAAAAATTACCCTTGAGCCAGAAAAGTGAAAAACAAACAATTTTAGCAGTAAACCAGATTTTACTCTGGGGCTGCAACCTACTGGTATAATGGAGCAAATTATAGACGAGACGTTGGCGAGAGGTGTGGTGCACAGTCTAATAGGTGTCTTCCTGGTCCCTTGTTCTCTGAAGCCCGCAACTTCTCTCCTGTTCTTTTTTGCGGAAAAGTTAGATTTATTGATAACAATTATCTTTATCTTGTCATCTTCATCTAAAATAAGTAATTTTCTCTCACTCGGAACCTTTTGCTCTGTACTTTGAAGTTGACTTCGATTACTGATAACCATCGGTCAAAGGTAAGTGTTGACTTCGGTTACTGATAACCATCGGTCAAAGGTAAATGTTGACTTCGGTTACTGATAACCATCGGTCAAAGGTAAATGTTGACTTCGGTTACTGATAACCATTGGTCAAAGGTAAATGTTGACTTCGGTTACTGATAACCATCGGTCAAAGGTAAATGTTGACTTCGGTTACTGATAACCATCGGTCAATCGTAAATGTTGACTTCGATTACTGATAACCATCGATCAAAGGTAAATGTTGACTTCGGTTACTGATAACCATCGGTCAAAGGTAAATGTTGATTTCGGTTACTGATAACCATCGGTCAAAGGTAAATGTTGACTTCGGTTACTGATAACCATCGGTCAAAGGTAAATGTTGACTTCGGTTACTGATAACCATCGGTCAAAGGTAAGTGCTGACTTCGGTTACTGATAACCATCGGTCAAAGGTAAGTGCTGACTTCGGTTACTGATAACCATCGGTCAAAGGTAAATGTTCCGAATACATATTTGCGACAGGTCTAGCTGTTTTCAGCTCAACAAAATCTCAGGTGACGGATATTTTTGCATGAATACAAAAGCTCACAAACTGATCAGAAGTTTGAATTTAACATTCCTAATACAGACCGACCCCATTGATCAACGACAAGATGTGGCTTCCCTCTGTCTCCTCTATAAATGCGTTCATGGCTTCTGCTCTGACGAACTTATTGAAAAAAAAACATTACAATACAGAGAGAATCGTTTACTCGTTTCACTCCAAGCAAGGCGGTACCGCTACTGATGCGCAGGGAGCAACATAAAAGAGTAAATGTTTAGATAGGAGGTAAGTGAATAGAAAGACAAACCAATTACAGGGCGTGTCAGAGAAATGCCAAGAGGAGGATGGGAATACAGGTGTGGAGACAGTTGCGAAGATAGAGTGAAAAAGAAAAAGAACAAGATACATGGGGTGATGTAGAAAGGACGAAGGAAGGACTGAAGTCAGGTCGATAAGAGATGGGAATTGACATTGCATTTAAATTCCTGGAGGTTGTAGCCGTCAGGAAAGCAAGTATACGGAAGAGAATTCCACAGTGGGAAGTGCTAGGAAAGAAGCTAAGGGGGAAAAATTGTCTACAGCATTTGATAGATTTAACTATAAAATGGTAGGACCTTGTTGCCAGTCTAGTTGCTCGAGAAATTATTGTGGCAGGAGTACCAGTGATCTAAGATTGTCGGAGTAGAAGCCATAAAAATATTTGTAGAAGAGACAGAGGGAAACCACACCCCGTCGGTGAGAGAGTGGCTGAAGTCGAGCTGCCATGTCTGGACCGATCACATCACATTAGAGATTCTCCTTTTGGAGCCTGTCAAGAATCATGCTATGTACATCAGTGGCGCCTGACCAGATATGACAAGAGTATAGGGAAAATCATTTACCAACATTGTCAGCCTTGACTGTATTGTGATAGAGTAACATTATTTAGCAAATGGAAATGATGTCAGCGAATCTTGGTTCAGCAAGCTTATATTCGCTTTGTACTAACAAAACGCATGAATCCCAATTTTCCTGACTTAAGTCGATATATCTTTAGAAATTGTGTCATGAAATAACTATTGACGAAGAAACGAGTATATCTAAACTTATTTATAAAGGGAACTTTCTCTGTGTGTCTGCGTGTGTCCGTTACTTATAGACTCCGAAACGGCTGAACCGATTTTCTTGAAAATTTGGCTCTAAGTAGGTATAATTGTAGTTCTTAGTCTCAGCCATGATACCGTTTACTCAGAGGAATTATTGAGTCTTCAAATTTCAGTTTACGACGAAAAAATCTTATTTGATATCGATACCAGGAAATCAAAATTTGACTTACATCCATTCATTTTTCTTTCAGTCTACGGTTTCGCTTTAACTGGAAACAAATATTGCTTTTTAGTCTTTCTGGAGTCTGAGCTCCAGGACCATGGATTAGTTTTAAAGCTTTCATTACACCCGAGTAACGCCGGGCTACACTGCTAGTAAAAGAATATTTTCGCAACTTGCTCACAAAAGCTGAGAAATAAAACAACTTCACAAGCTGAATAACAGTTTTGTGCATCATGAGGGACCATCTAGGTATTATTTATTTAGACTTCTTAACATGCCATGAGACACTAAATGCACATCTGTAGATCTACCAGCATTAACATATCCACCAAAATTTGAATAAAACCATGTCAGCTCGTCAACAGGAAAAATGCTGCTCCTCTCGATCACAATTCAAGTCTGCATGAAGTTGAAAGACACGAGAAGAAAGTTCTACACAACCAGACATATTCTCCTGAAACTGCACCGGCTTACAGCCTATCACGTTGAATACAACAGTTCTCGCTCGATCACCGAAGTTAAGCAACGTTGAGCCTGGTCACTACTTAGATGTCTGACCGCTTGGGAATACCAGGTGCTGTAAGCGTTTAGTGACGGATGTGCGTTGTGGTGCAGTGGATATCGGCTCGGAAAGAGAAATCGGTGAGCCTGCATTCACTTAAGCACTGGTACCCTTGGGAAAGGTATTAATCCGTCCCTTCCCTCCAGTTATGGGTTAAATAACAAGGGTAGGACTTGGGGACCTTGCCCTTAAAAACAGCTGACAATGCATCTTGATACTTGAAAAGAAAAAAGTATTACTAGACACAAAACTTATATAAAAGCAACAATAAATTGTTGAAAAGGAAAAGGTATTACCAGCGATAAATAAATAAAATTTAGTTGGTAATAAATGTCCCGCTGAGGTGTCGATATGCCATGAAAAAAAAAACAACTAACTAAAAAATGAAACTGAACCAATCGATTTGTTTTTTTTTTTGTTTTGTTTTTTTGTTTTTTAGTATCTTTCAGCCGTTGTAAAACACTTGCTGGTGAAACTTTTCTCTGATGGAAGCCATATTGAATTATTGTCACATAAACATTTTCTAAATTTCTATTTTTAAAACTATCGAAAAGGTGACCATTGCAAACAATGTCGAATAAAATGAAACTGGACTTTATTTCATGAAGAAGAACATTGATAAGCAAGAACAATAATTATTATATCACACAACCTAATAAATATATTGCACAAAATCTAGAGCAAACCGACTGAATATAGACAGAAAATACATTCAACAAATTACAAAAAGAAAGGAATGTAAGACAATAGTTTCCAACTATTATATTCAGTCAGTCAGTTAAGCGCTATTCTTGATACACGCTTTGGGCGATCATATCTCGAAAGAGAGGTGATTGATTAGGCAGAAGATTATCCCGCAATAGGTTGCCATTGCTTTCTACGGTAGACTGGTTGCCAGCTAATTCTATAGAACCCAATCTGTCCGGTTATTTAGCCCATAACTGGAGGGAAGAGACTTATTAATACTTTTTGCAAGGGTATTTGCGCGTAAGTGAATGCAAGGAATTCAACTGGAATTCGAACTCGGCTCGACAATTTGTCGTTCCGAGTTGATATACTCTGCACCACAACGCACACCGTAGTGTGTTAAAATCTTCTATAAGTTCTAGCCCCTGACACGCTTTCCGATCAGAGAAATCAGATCAATGCACTTGCCCTCTTGTTGGCGTGCACTGCTAGCGACGCGGCCATGTTTACACTGTAGCGACAGCAAGAAAATTCGCTAAATCAAGATCAAACTTGATCAGAATATTACAAATTCGTGTGACAAACGAACAGATGTGTTATGGCAAAATTGTGCATATGTTTTTTGTTTTTACTATCAATCCTCCTACATGGCGAGGACTGTTGGACATTCCTATTGTAATATAACAATCTGGCCCCACCCGAGGAAGGCTGATGCAAGCGAGGGTGTTTCCGGTCGTTGAAAGGAACGGATGTCGTTTGATCTTATTTCCGGCAGCAGCGGAAATAACTACAGAGGCAAACAGAACAGGTGTCTCTGAGAATTACGTGGGCGCGCGTGGGCGAGGCAAAACCGGAAGAAAAAGTCCCGGTTCTGGAAGATTAAAAAAAGACCTCGGCACACGGATTCGCCAGTAGTAGAGGAGCAACAGAGATCGGCCGGTGAAGAGAGAGACACACCAGATAAGACTACACTCCCGTCAACCCATTAGAAGCGCGCTCTCTCAATCCTCTGTTCCCTATTCTAACCGGCTCAGTCATTAAGACACATAATTGGTGCCCAGTGACTTGCTGTTTTGAGACAACAAAACAGTTAGATGCGAGCTGGTTGCCACGGCGACGATTGAAATTCAACGGACTTAAAACTACCAGATAGAAAGAAAAAAGAAGACGAAAATAGAAGCAGCCGCACGACTATAGACATCAGCCAAGGTAGGTGACTCTTTGATTTGATAGTGTGTGTGTTCTGCTCTTGTTTATAAGTCTAGTTAGAAAAAAAATGGAACAGCATACTTTTGCCGATCTGACACTAGAATTGAGAAATGTGGATTGTTCGGTGTCGAACACATTAAGGGTAGAACGGAGGGGGTGCAGGACTACATGCAGAGAGTAGTACGCCTAGCGGAGAGCGCATAGGTTGGGGTTGACGGGAGGAATAAAGTTGAGATATTTACCTATCTGTAAGTATAAAACATCTGAGTTAATGATTTATTTTTTTGTTAATATTTTACCATATATGTGAAGTGAGTTTACTGGTATGTTGCTTAATTAATCTTACTTTTATTGAGTAAGTGAAATGTAAAATCATGTAAAGGAAGTTTCTTTTACTCTTTAAAGTGGATAATTGGATTAACTTGTTGATAACAATGTTTTCTTTGGTTTGTGCAGTGTTAGGTTTTCTTTTTTTGGATTTCTTTTCCATGACTGTACAATACAAAATGATTTACATTTCTATGTTTGTGAATTATGCTTTTGTGCAGGTTCCCATCAATTCAACATCCTCTCTGAATTTTCATTTATGTGACTTGGGAAATATCTTTTGAAGATATATTAATTTCTGAAAACTTTATATTGACACGGATAGACCTGCAGATTCCACAGTTGATCGGAACAAAAAGAAAGAACAACTGAAAAGTCTTGTAGACTTATTGGCTGATATGCTATAGGATTGGGAAAGAAGCAGTGGGAGGATTAACGATAGTTTAAGTGAAATAGTTAGGAAGATACAAACGTGGAAAATTATTAATAGTATCTAAAGCATAAAGTAAATTATACGTCTCTGGTTCAGTGGTTTGGTCCCCAATTACGCAGAAATTTCCCAATTTTTCAGTGGACACCATGCCGGTAGAATTGCGCGATATGGAGGAGATTCCTATCCGCAAACTAGTAAATACCTTGGAACAGATAGATATGGAAAGATTTAGTGAAGGATATGAAGAACTCCCGAAGAAGTTGACGATAGGAGTCATTGCTGGCATAGTCGGCGGTATGATAATCCTTGGAATAATAGCTAGGAAGCGGATTTTTAAGTGTGAAAGAAGCAACAGTGCTTCGGGAAAGGAAAGGGAGTTATCCGTTGTGAATAGTACTCCGGGGTCAACGGGTGTTCAACACTCAAATGTCTCTGCGTTAAACAGAGAGATGTCAACAAATCAGATATGCTTGGATTCGAATCCAGAGGAAGTAGTTCAGGGAATGGAAAACATTGTACAGACTAAGGAACTACGAGTCACGGGTCCATTTTTTTAGACTAAATTAATATAGATGAAACCTCTAATCCTCATCCTCTAATCCTAATTTTTTTTTGTTTTTTTTTTGTTTCGGCATGCACATGTTTTGATGTTTTGGCGTGCACATGTTTTATACAATTGTCGGGCTTGTGTGGCATGGGGATGAGTGTGAGGGTGTTGCGCTTAAAATGTTCTTAGGTGAACATTTTGGAAAATGGGAGGGCGAGGAATGTAATATAACAATCTGGCCCCACCCGAGGAAGGCTGATGCAAGCGAGGGTGTTTCCGGTCGTTGAAAGGAACGGATGTCGTTTGACCTTATTTCCGGCAGCAGCGGAAATAACTACAGAGGCAAACAGAACAGGTGTCTCTGAGAATTACGTGGGCGTGCGTGGGCGAGGCAAAACCGGAAGAAAAAGTCCCGGTTCTGGAAGATTATAAAAAGACCTCGGCACACGGATTCGCCAGTAGTAGAGGAGCAACAGAGATCGGCCGGTGAAGAGAGACACAACAGATAAGACTACACTCCCGTCAACCCATTAGAAGCGCGCTCTCTCAATTCTCTGTTCCCTATTCTACACGGTCCATCGTCATTAATAAAAATATTACTTCATATTTTTATATATATGCGTGTTTGTTGTTTGTCGATATACAACACTATCACTGATGAAGAAGAGACATGTGGTTGTACAGAATGAGAATAAGGCTTGGAATACAATGGATCGAACATGGGGGCAATGACGAAGTTTTCGAAAAAATTGAAACGGCGAGTTTATATAGTTAATGTTAGAAAAACGTACTTGAAATTTCTCATTCTGAGATTTTATCCCCTACACCAGTGCTAGTCAAAGTGTGTTACGCCTACCGTCGCCGGTACACGAGCCATCGCCTGCCGGTACACGAGCCATCGCCGGTACACGAGCCATCGCCTGCCGGTACACGAGCCATCGCCGGTACACGAGCCATCGCCTGCCGGTACGCGGAGATTTTCCAGAAAAGAAAGAAATAATCGTAAAACTCTATGCCACAAGAGACTGCCAGGATATTTGACTCGTTTTTTTTTTGTTTTTTTTTACATTTTCATTTTAGTTTTATATTATTATGGCTACATTGTTCATTTCCTCACTCATGTTAAAAGTTATTGCTATCCAACTAACGAATGCGATATAATGAACAGCAAAACAGTGAACTGAATACGCATCAGACTTCGTTCCATTCATATATCCATGATATATACATATATATTTTAAATAGGTCTTAAATTAATTAAAATTAATATTTTGTTTTACTGTTTGCCTATTTTTTAGAAGATTAATGCCTTTTATTAAATTCAAATTGCTTACGAAGTATTAATATTAACTTCAAATATTTTTTCCTGATTTTTAAAAATATATATCCTCGAAACCAGTGGCCAAAACTAATATCGCCCAAATATGGTACCGGTCAATGGCACACTGGGAGAATTGTTATGTCAATGATGACTTCCCTTAGAATGAATAAGATATCATGTCCTCGTGTTTATTACAGAGAGTCTCAAAATGTCCCTGAAATAGTACATATATAAAAAAAAAATTGGGGGGTTCACAGTGACCCCCCTCTTCTTACTCAGCTGGATTGGTTTGCTTTGCTTGCCGGTCCCTGGCACATTGAAAAATAAAACTACCGGTCCGCCACATCAGATAGTTTGAGAAGCACTGCCCTACACAACCAACCTTACTGTACCTGGTATTCCTGAGAGGTCACCCATCTAGGTACTGTTCAGATTTGACGTTGCTTAACTTCATTGATAATAAAGAAATGAAATCTGTGGAGAGCGATAGTCCCCCACCTCCTGAAGGAAAACAGCATTAAATATGATTAGGTAATTTGTGGGAATGGATCTCCTATCATTTTAAGATTAATGCTTTTTGTTTGTTTATTTGCCTGATTGTTTGTTTGTTTGTTTGTTATTTGGCTCACATCAATCATCGTTTTACGGATATATGGCAAAGGTCACTTATTCGAAAAACAAAAATTCCATTAAGTCTACTTGACGTCTCAGATCATGCGAGATTATTCCAGGCCCTTCATTTTTTATATCGTTAATATTACGTACACCCTTCCTTTATTGACAAGATACAAAACAAGAGAAATAATACAAAATAAAAAGAATCAGAAAGAGATGATAGAAAGACGCATATATTTTTTATCGTAATGGAAAAAAAAAACATAGAACGTTAAGTAAGGAATGATAACGGTATCCCTAAGAGAAACGGAACTGGGCGGGTTGAATTTTAAAACCACAAAGTAAGGAAGTTCCACCTGTCAGGTTAGAATGTCTATTATTGTTAAGATGTCATTGGACCCTTTTTTTCTGCTCGTTCGTCGGAGTATTTTTTTAAATCTATTTTGCGATACTTTATTTATGTATCTATCAACTTAAATTCGTTTTTCCTTACTTCTATATGTATATACGAATTTAACCCTGGCAGGGCTGAAAAAGAGAGTAACAGCATTTCAGTGGTATTTAGTAGAGAGTAATTGCAAGACTGTCATTTACTCAAAAGTTCTTTAATACACTCATTTCCTCGTCAGTAGCTTTTGCATGACATATTTTATAAAGATGTCTTGATATAGAGCAGGAAAGTTTTGATTCATGCCTTTGCCACCATCGTTAGTACAAAGCAAACATAAGCAAGCTTAATCCTGATTCATTGACATTATTTTCATTTGATAAATAAGTTTACTACATCGCCACTATGTCAAGGTTGACAATGGTGGTAAAAGATTTTTTCTCTACTTGTCTGAATAATAATGTTTTTTTTTTCATGTGCTTATTTGTCAAATGAGAATGCAATGAGCTGAGAATATGAGCAACTAGGAGGTTTTAAGTAAAATGGAAACAAAAATGACACTTATAATTAAAATATAAAAGAAACATTTGAAGTTTTAGGCGCACACAATGAGGAAAGACGACTTGGAGAATTGGACACTTACATAGGATATTAGAAGCAATAGGGGAAAAAAGAGACAGGAAATAATCTACTCAACCAGATTGTCTCAAAAGAAAACAGGACAGGAACATTGAGGGAGAGTAAAAATAAATATGACTGAGAATTACAAAGGTTAAGAGATTGTGCGTTGTGGTCTAGTGGATATCGACTCGGAATGAGAAATCGGGGAGCCGAGTTCGAATTCTAATTGAATTCGTTGCAATCCTATACGCGCAAATACCCTTGAGAAAGGTATTAATCCGTCTCGTCCTTCCAGTTATGGGTCAAATAACAGGACAAATTGGGTTCTCTAGCCTTGGTTGGCAACCAGTCTACCGCAGCAAGCAATGGAAAAGGACGCGGCACGTATAGGAAAATGAGGTATAGTGGCATGCCAGGGAGGAAACAGATTGCGAAGAGGGCTTCTGCTCGGATGAGCTTAAGTCACTGATGCCTCCTCAACAGGTGTTTACTCGTGCAACCAGACTGGCAACTGGGTCCCACACATTCACAGTCAGGTTAGCCAAATGCAGACGACAATACTCCTGCTGCTTCCTCTCTCGCACTTCCCGCTAGTGGAACTCACTCCCGTATTCTTGCTTTCCTGACGGCTACAACCTCCAGAAATTTAAATGCAAAGTCAATACCCATCTACTAACCACTGGACTCTAGCCCTCTCCCCACCCCTGTATAACCTTCCCTTTCTCTCCACCTATGTATATGTCATCGCACCTGCTTTCTCAGCTTTCTATTGTTCCTTTCTAACTAGTTTGTACTCCTCACTCTTTTCTAATTAATCTTTTTACATTTATGTAACCCCCTGCACATCAGTAGCGTTTCCGCCTTGCTCGGGGTGAAATGATTAAAAAAAATATATACATAAAAATAGACTTTTATACAAAAACATGTTTTTGAAGGAAAACTATCATCAACAATACAATACAAGAAAAAAGTATTACCATAATATATTTTTGAAGGAAAAAAAAATTCTCAGTAAAACATTTTTAATACAAAATTAGAAGACATTTTAAATTTTCTAAAATAAAAAAGAATAAAAACAAAAAGATTTTGATTAAAATCTGACTAGATCAAACTTCTCACTATAATTGAACATAAAAAAATACCTTAAACCCCCACATTTAGGGCATTAAATAACCCACAGAGGTTGATATGCAAACTCAACATAACTGAAACTCAAGCTCATACAAAAGCATCATATTTTGTTTTAGTCAATAAAACCGGAAACGTATCTAAATTTGAAATTTTTCATAATAAGAGGTGACTTGAGAAAGACTGAAGCTAAAAGCAAATGCAATGTAGTTACAGAAATTGTATATTTTGCATAAAGACAATATACTAAAAATATCTCATTTCAAGGTGTCCGTATATATATATATATATATATATATATATATATATATTATTATTATTATTATTACGTTAGAACATTAGAATTATTACATTAGTTCTAATGTTTTTTAAATAAAAACAAAAATTACCATCATTGTTTAATACCTGATGAGACATTGTACAATTTTGTAGTCGTTTGTAGTTTTCACATGTTCTAACGTAAAAATTAATAAAAATATTGTTGAAATGATTAAAAAAACAAACAAACTAGAAGTTAAACCTACTATGGGGAAATACAAGTTCAGGTTTTTTTCAATGATATTGAAGCTACAGGGAGATGGTTAAGGCTTTTTCATTGGCCTTGTGTAAAGCATAACTAAACATCCGAGGGCTTACACATTATTCGCTATCATCAGAAGGTCGGAGATTGGAATGTGTGGATTTGTAGAAGAATAAAAGTATATATTTTCCATGTTCAAATAAAAATTCATTAAAAGAAAAGAATAGCATGAATTGGTAGAGGTTAATATTCAGTGAAAAACAAGTAATGAGTTAAGGGCATCAACAGTTCGTAGTAGTCCTTGCATGAGTGACTTTATGTGTACGTAGGCAGGAACGTATGGATGTATGTATGTGTGGACGTTATCTTTGATCAGGAGTGTATTTGAAGTTATCGCTCAGGGTGAAAAGAAAGGAGGTGAGCGGTAAAAAGGTGAGAGAGAAAGATAGAGACAGTAATAATAACGATCGCTTAACGTTTGTCAAGAGTATGTGTTAATTGCTCGTCATCTTAACTCTCTAACGAAGGTCGGGCTTGCTCCTGACTTTTATTTCGTTTGGGAATTCGCTCCCGAGTGTGATTCTGGACTTTCCATTGGAGAACCATTTCGCATCGAGGTGTGAAATTTCGCGAGTTTTGTGTGTGTTAAGCAAAGATTGTAAATTCGAGAAAATTTGTTTATTTCCAACAAAATCAATGAGTCAGTGCTTAGCATTGGAATTTTTTTATCTAGAACTTGTTGTGTTCACTACAATATCATACTCTCAGTTAAAAGTCAAACTTGATTGGTCGTGATTTTACAATTTTCCGGTTTTATTGACTTTACATTTAAATTCTTAGAGATTGTAGCTGTCGGTAAAACACGTAACTGGAAGGGAATTCCACAGGTGGAAAGTGCGAGAAAAGAAGCTACTGGAGTAGAATGTGCGTTTACAATTTATTGGTTTTACAGTAAAAGGATTGGACCTAGTTGCTAATCTTGTTGCTCGAGTAAATTCATATATAGGGGCACCAATGAGCTAAGTTCGTCGGAGCAGAAGCCGTGAAAGTATTTGTAGAAGAAACACAGGGAAGCCACATTGCGTCGGTAAGAAAGTGACTGTATCAGAGCTGCCAAGTCGGGATCTATTACATTACAGGTTGTTCGGTATATTTTGTCAAGGACACCCAGGTGGATAGTAGGAGCACCCGACCAGTTATGGCAGCAGTATTCAATGCACGGGCAGATGGTGGATTTGTATATGTACAGGATTGTTTCAGGCGGATAAAACTTCCTGGCCCTATACAGAGAACCGACTTTCTTAGCAGCGGATTTAGCTATGGATTCTATATATTCATTCCACTTCAGGTCTGTTGTCAGAGTTAAGCCGAGAAGGCGCAGTGTTTTGTTTTCAGGGAGACTATCCTGATCCATGTCAATGGGGGCGGGTAAAAAAATGTGCCGGTTTTGACGATTTCGATACAGCACTACTGATACAAATTTTCACGCATGAAAAAGGTATTAGTTCAATTTTCTTGTATAGTTATATCGCTGGATATTTTAAAAAACGACGTTAAAGTCATGGTTATGTCCGTGAATGAATGGCAATATGAGCAAACCACTTATAACAAGCTTCTTCGGACATTTAATAAGAACGTTTTATAAATACGAAACAGTATTTTTAAATAAGGTATAGCTTCATTGGTCAGATACGTGTCACGTGTGATAAAGCAACGGATGAATACTACAATGTAAAAGATAAAATTTGTGTTTGTTCAACTGCATGTGTCAACGTGTTCTTTTTAAATAAAATTACAGAAAACAGTTATGAATGTATGCGTTGAGAGAAATCAAATGATGAAAAGATTTTCATTCTAATAACGTGAGAATCACGTATGATTCATAAACAAAATATATTTCCGTTTAAATTCTAGTGAAAATGATGTTAACAAAATCTTTTAATGAAATAATAAATAGATTACTAAATATCATAAACGGTTAGTATCTTTCAATGAAATAAAATATAACTATCTATTAAAATTATTATAATAACATAATTAGGTAATAATATATTAATAAGAACCATTTATATATATATATATATAT